>JAJKFI010000059.1:5093656-5153168 GCA_029204185.1 Lerista edwardsae
GGCAAGGCAAGGCAAGGCAAGGCAAGGCAAGGCAAGGCAAGGCAAGGCAAGGCTCCGCTCGCTGCCTGCCTGGCTCTGAGAACATGCAGGCAACTCAAACGTGCAGGAAATTCAAACGTTGCAGAGGGCGGAGTCGACGAGTGGGCGGGCGAATGGGCGGGGCCAGCCGTAATCCTAGGAACCGATACTCGCGTACCCCCCCGTACCCCCTGCATGACATCACTGGGTACATACCTGGGGAGGTTTCACGTAATCTGCCACGTCCCACAGCCGGTCTCCCAACTCCGTAACGTGCGTGACGGAAACCCCTTTCAGTTTGGTGATGACGAAGAAATGAGGGTCGGTGTCCTGTTCCTGGTAGCCCTTCCTGGCGAGGAACACCCACCTAAGAACAGAAGAAGAGCCCTGCCGGATCAGGCCAAAGGCCCATCTGGTCCAGCTTCCTGCACCCCACAGTGGCCTGTGAATGTTCTCTGCCTGGAAATCAGGGCGCGGAGCTTGCTGGGGCAACGGCCAGCGGAAGCAGCAGCCCCGCACATCTTTCTGAGAAGATCGGTGGCAAAACAAGGGAGCTGAGGGGTGGAAGGGAAAGGCACTGCCACCATCACACCTGGGCAGGTAACTGTAGCGCCGGCTGCCGTAGGGGACAGAGGGGCCCAGGCATGTTCTCTTGTGGCTGTTCAGCTGGGCAGAACATTTCTGCTGACCAGAACGGGTTGGTTTCCGGGGGGGAAATGGAACCCTTTTGTACATCCACAGTTCCCGGTCTCCACCACAACTGACCCCCAAGTACTTGCCCCTGTGATAAGCACACTTCATTGCTGCTTTAAATTTTAGACTGCAAGCCCGGGGAGGAGGAGGGGGCAGGGATAGGCTCTTGTACTGAAATAAATGCATGTTTTTTCCAGACTCTCCATTAACCCTCCCCTTCCCTCAAGGAAACTCCTTGGGGCAGAGATCTAGTCCCGTGTAGCAGTGTCAGGCACACTACTGCAGTGTGTGTGTGTGTGTGAGTGAGAGAGAGAGAGAGCGGGGGGGGGGCACCTGGAACCCAAGAAGAGAAAGGGTTACCAGGGTGATTGGATCTCCCTGTCTTCGTCCACCCCCCAAATCTGGGGTCCCTTGAATTGCCCAGCTGCTGCCCCCAAAGCCGTTTGCAGAGGGGGGAAAAGGCTCAGGGTTTGTAGAGTTAAAAGGCTTGGCGGTCCTTTCTCAGACGATGCTGTAACTTCAAACCCTCCCCGGTTTCCCATCTGTCCGGCTAACTGCAGTCCCTGGAACCAGCAGCAACCCCCTCCAACAGCCCCTGACGTGCAAGGCAGAAGTCCCTCCTCCACCCCGTCCTGCAGCCCCTCTTCCTCCTCCTCCTCCTCTTACCCGAGGATGTAGCCCAAGATCCCCAGCTGGAGCAGCCGGTGCAGAGCGCCCGCCTTCCTGTTCCTGGTCAGGGCAAACTTCTCCGTTTTGTAATCGAGGAGGCCGGCCCAGGCCTGGCTCCAGGGAGCCTCCATCGCGAGCCGGGGCTGGCCGGCCGAGTCAGAGGAGCAGCGCAGCAGCAGCAGTGCAAAGTGCCCATCGGCAGGGCCTGGACCACTGCCCAGCGATGCTGAAGAGACAACAGCAGGGAACGTCCCAGGGATGACTCAGGCATCTGATGCTACATCAGCATCCTTCAAGCAGCAGGGGGGGGGGGAAGCGGGGAACAGTAGCCTATGGGCTTGGCAGTCCAGGGCAATCTCTCAAGCACATTGTGTGCATCCTGCAGCATGGCTGAGCCTCGGCGGGCAAGCCACACACATCTTAAGAACATAAGAACATAAGAAGAGCCCTGCTGGATCAGGCCAAAGGCCCATCTAGTCCAGCTTCCTGTATCTCACAGCGGCCCACCAGGTGCCCCAGCAAGGCACGAGACAACAAGATGCTTGCATCCTGCTGCCACTCCCTTGCACCCGGTACTCTGAAGTAGCCCACCACCTTTGTAAGGAGGTTGCACAATCCATCATTGCCTATAGCCCACAATGGACCTTTCCTCCAGAAATCCGTCCAAGCCCCTCTTAAAGGCATCCAGACCAGATGCCATCACCACCTCCTGTGGCAAAGAGTTCCACAGATTAACTACCCGCTGGGTATAAAAGTACTTCCTTTTATCTGTTTTAACTCTCCCAACCCTCAGTTTCAGCAGATGCCCCCTGGTGCTGGTGTTTTGAGAGAGGGAAAAGAACGTCCCTCTATCCACTCTACCCCTTCCATGCATAATTTTGCATGTCTCAATCATGTCCCCCCTCAGGCGCCTTTTTTCTAGGCTGAAGAGCCCCAAACGCTGCAGTCTTTCTTCATAAGGGAGGTGCCCCAGCCCCATAATCATTTTCGTCGCTCTCTTCTGCACCTTTTCCAGCTCCACCATGTCCTTGTTGAGGTGCGGCGACCAGAACTGGACACAACATTCCAGGTGCGGCCTGACCATCGGTTTGTACAATGGCATGATAACATTGGCTGTCTTATTCTCAACCCCTTTTTTAATTACCCCAAGCATAGAATTGGCCTTCTCACCCTAGGAGGGCACCTTCCACACAGCGACGGCCTGAAACAAAAGCCACAGGAGGGTGGACAGAAGGATGTTATCCACCCCCCTCCAAAAACACCCAGAACCAGGGAACTAAAAATGGGAGAGTTAGAACAGACAAAAGGAAATGTTTTCTTACCCAGCGTAATTAGTCTGTGGAACTCCTTGCTACAGGATGCAGTGGGGCAGCTAAGTGGGTGCTGAGGACAGTCGCACCAGGCAACTAGTTTTAAGAGAGCAACAAGCTGAGCTTGACAGTAGTGGCCAAAATTGGGAAAACAACAACAACAACAACGATCTTGGTAAGTACAAATAATACCATCATGTTATATATAATTGGAAAGGTAATTAATGCAGAACTAAACCCCGTTGGAATAACTGTATTCTACGCCAAGTTATGGCCAATTAAGGTGAACAGAGTTTACTTATTGACTTAATTAAATTTAACTTCGTTGTGTGGTGGGAGGGCGACAAGATCTTCTTTGACCCTGGGAAGCAGATGCCTTAGCTATGCCACTGCAGTGATGGCCCCTGAAGGCCTCAACGCCTTTCAAAGGGGACAGGGCACATTTCTAGAAGAAAAATCCATCACAGGATGCAGGCGTCTTGTTGTCTTGGGAGCTCCTTGTAGCACCTGGTGGGCCACTGTGAGATATAGGACACCGGACTAGACAGGCCTTTGGCCTGATCTAGCAGGGCTCTTCTTCTGGCCTTTTCTAAAGGCCTAGATTGGGTTGCAGGTTATTATAGCTCTCTCCCAACAGACAGGATAGAACATTCTGTTTTATTTACCTCAGAATGTCAGCTACAAGGGAGTGGCCACAGGATGCAGGCATCTAGTTGTCTCATGGGCTCCCTGAGGCACCTGGTGGGCCACTGTGAGATACAGGACGCCGGACTAGATGGGCCTTTGGCCTGATCCAGCAGGGCTCTTTGGATGTTCTTATGCTGCATCTCCCACAGCCATCATCAGAGGTTTAGTCTATGCAACCCAACCAGAGCAGGGCCCTTGTTAGGGCCCAAGATGATCACCCACCCCAGTTGCCCAACCCAAGAATGGCTCCGATTCATGGGATTTTGACTTTTTCCAATGCCAGGGGCTTGAGCCCTGTAAGACCATAAGAAGAGCCTCACTGGATCGGGTCCAGGCTCCTGCATCTCACTGTGGCCCACTGGATGCCTCAGAGAGTACACGAGACCACAAGACGCCTGCATCCTGCCGCCACTCCCTTGCGCCCAAATTCAGAGACAGCCTCCTTCCAGAACAGGGGGTCTCCAAGCCTTTTAACCAGAGGGCCACATCATTTATTTATTTATTTATTTAAGAAATTTTTACCCCGCCTTTCCTCTGCCAGGGCAGATGTCCAAGGCGGCTTACAATATTAAAAAAGATAAAAATAAAGTATAACAATTAACATTAAAAACAGTTAAAAACAGTATTAAACAATAAGCAATCAAGATTAAAAACACAAACAATTTAAAAACAATTAAAAAATAAAATAAAACACAAGCCCCGTGGATCATAATAACCAGCCAGCCAACCTGTCAACAATTAAAAGCTTTTTGGAATAAAAAGGTCTTCAGCCCCCGCCGAAATGTAAACAGAGAGGGAGCAGTTCTCAATTCGAGGGGAAGGGTGTTCCAGAGTTGGGGGGCCACCACCGAGAAGGCCCTCTTCCTGGCCACCACTCCTCTTACTTCTCCTGGTGGCGGCACAGTCAGAAGGGCCCCCCCAGATGATCTAAGAGTACGGGTTGGATTATATAGAAGAAGGCGGTCCCTCAAATACCCCGGACCCGAGCCGTAAAGGGCTTTAAAAGTCAAAACTAGCACTTTGAATTGGGCCCGGAACAGAACCGGCAGCCAGTGTAGTCGCCGAAGCAGCGGCTCGACAGAGTCAAACCGACGTGCCCCAGCAACCACCCGAGCCGCCGCGTTCTGTACTAGTTGTAATTTCCGGACCGTCTTCAAAGGCAGCCCCACGTAGAGCGCATTGCAATAATCTAATCTTGATGTCACTAGGGCATGGGTCACTGTGGCCAGGTCCGCACAGCTCAGGTACGGCCGCAGCTGGCGGATCAGCCGAAGCTGAGCAAAGGCTCCCCTGGCCACCGCCGCCACCTGGGGCTCCAGGTGTAGCTGTGAATCCAGGAGAACCCCCAAGCTGCGAACCTGCTCCTTCAGAGGAAGTGCGACCCCATTCAGAGCAGGACGATAGTCCAATACCCGAGCTGTGGATTTCCGAACCAAAAGCACCTCTGTCTTATCCGGATTTAATTTCAGCTTGTTCGCCCGCATCCAGCCCCCAACTGCCTCCAGACAGCGATCCAGGACCTCAACCGCCTCCTCAGAATCAGGGGGAAAGGAGAGATAAAGTTGGGTGTCATCAGCATATTGATGGCACCCCACTCCAAACCCCCGGATGACCTCTCCCAGCGGTTTCATGTAGATGTTAAACAGCATGGGGGATAAGATGGAACCTTGCGGCACCCCGAACCTAAGAGGTCGGGGTGCCGAACAAGAGTCCCCCAGCACCACCTTCTGGGATCTGTCAGCCAGGAAGGAGCGGAACCACTTCAAAACAGTGCCTCCAAGCCCCAACCCATCCAACCGACCCAGAAGGACACCATGGTCGATGGTGTCGAAAGCCGCCGAGAGGTCCAGCAGGACTAACAGGGTCGCACTTCCCCCGTCCATCCCCCGGCGCAGGTCATCCACCAAGGCGACCAAGGCAGTCTCCGTCCCGAACCCCGGCCTGAAGCCAGATTGGAATGGGTCCAGATAATCCGTTTCCTCCAGAACCCTCTGAAGCTGGGACGCCACCACCCGCTCAATCACCTTACCCAGAAATGGGATATTGGAGACTGGCCGAAAGTTGTTTAAATTTGAGGGATCCAGGGAGGGCTTCTTCAGGAGGGGGCGAACCACCGCCTGACATCATGTTTCTGGCACAGTGCTGGGGGCCAGAAAAATAAATAAATACATTTGAATAAATACATGAGAGACAGAACTTAGATAAATGAATGAATGGGATCAAAGTTCCAGGATTCCTTCAAGCACCAACACACATCACAGAAATATAAAGGTAAAGGTTTCCCCACAACCTAATGGGGAAAGTGACCGACTTTAGGGGGCGGTACTCATCTCTGTTTCAAAGCCTGTAGAGCCGGCGTTTTCGTCCGAGGACAAGCTTCCGTGGTCATGTAGCCGGCAGGACTCTACGCCGTAGCGCACGGAACGCCATTCCCTTCCCACCAAAGTGGTCCCTATTTATCTACTTGCATTTAGGTGCTGTTGAACTGCTAGGTTGGCAGGAGCTGGGACAAGCAACGGGAGCTCACTCGGTCGCGCAGTCTTGAACTCCCAACCTTGCTGTCGGAAAGCCCAGCAACAGCGGATTAACCCACTGCGCCACCATGTCCCTTTCCCAGAAATATAGGACACACTTTATTGGACTCCCACTGCCCCACCCCACAAGCAGCTGACTCGAATGAGCTAGAGTAAATATCTCAGAACTAGCAGATCACAGGAAACACCCAGAGCATGTTCTGAGGGCCGTGGGGTTGGGGGGGGGCTCCCTGACCCTCAGAGCTGTCTAAGGCATTCAGAGGGCCTAAAAACATCACTTTTTGGGGGGAAACCAGGGACAATTTTTGGCCAATTTGTGGCAGCTTGGAGGGTATAGCCCATGCCAGCAAGCTCAAGAGGGCCAGAGGCTCATAGAGGACCAGAGGTTTGCCATGGGCCAGGTAGAGGATCTCCGAGCGTTGCATCTGGCCCCCAGGCAGGATTTAGAGACCCCTGTTCTAGAACAAGGAGGTTGCACATACTCATCATAGTTTATAACCTGTGATGGCCTTTTCCTCCATTAATCTGTCCAATCCCCTTGAAAGCATCTAGGCTGGATGCCATCACCACTTCTTGTGGCAAGGAGTTCCACAGATTATTGACATGCTGGGTAAAGAATATTTTCTCTAGTCTGTTCTAACTCCCCCAAACAGCAATTCTAGTGGATGTCCCCTGGCTCTGGTGGTCTGTATTTGAACGGACTTTCTCCAGGAAGTTCTCATTGTGTGCCTTAAAAAAAGAATTTCATAGCAACAGGAAGGCAGGAGAAAGCAAAGAGAGCCCTCAAAACTTGTGGCTGTTGAACACTTGAACGTGCAACAATAGCGACAATAATTTTTATATACACGGCCATGGGGGGTTTCTAGGTTTGCAGCCAGAAATGGGGGGGGGGATTTTAATTTCAATGGAGAGGGACTCACAAGGCGGGATTCGAACCGGCGACGCAGAGCTCAGCCGGTGCAGTTAGCATATCAAATCAGAGAAATTGCAAAGGAAGCTCTTTCAACTGGATTTGACAGTACTAGGTGTGCGTATTGCCGGGGGAAAAAGTCCGGGAAATTCGGAGTACCCGAAGTGTCTCATTTCCAAGATGGCAGCCTCAAAATGTGCAAAAATCATGCAAACTCATGCAACTGCACCATTCCCAAGCTCAGAAACATGCTTACCAAAAGTCTGACTGCTGTTACTGTCAGAGCTAGGTCTGCTTGTTGCTGGAAAGAAAGTCCGGGAAATTCGGAGTACCCGAAGTGGCTCATTTCCAAGATGGCAGCCTCAACATGGGCAAAAATCATGCAAAATCATGCAACTGCACCATTCCCAAGCTAAGCAACAGTCTAAAAAGCAGGTCTGACAGCTGTTACCGTCAGAGCTTGGTGTGCTGAGTGTCAGGAAAAAAAACTGAACAATTTTGGACTACCAGAAGTGGCTCATTTCCAAGATGGCAGCCTCAGAATGGGCCAAAATAATGCAAATGCGCCATTCCCAAGCTCAGAAGCAGTCTAACCTCAGGTCTGACAGCTGTTCCTTACACAGCTAGGTGTGCTTAGTGACAGGGAAAAAGAATTGACCAATTTTGGACATCAGAGGTGGGTCATTTCCAAAATGGGACCCCCAGCCTGCAAAGACCACAGGTTGAAAATTGGATTCCCATTTGATGAGCAATGCAGGTACAACACCAGTCAGTACAAATGTCAAGTAGTGTGTCTTTATTATTGTGACAGATTAGAACTTAACCCTTTCCTTTTTCTGAAAACAATACAACATATGTGTTTAAACTTGTTGGGGAAGCGTTGCACAGGGGGGTGGGAGAGAGTTGCAGGGAGGGCTTCATGGGGCAGTGGCAGACATGACTCAACAAAGACCTCTGTTACACAGGTTAGGTTAACCTAGGCAATAATCTCCTGAGAAGCTAATCGTCCTCATCACTGCACCGTGTTTCACCTGACCCCTGGTTGTCACAAAACAGTTCCTGACAAGCGCAGCTTGCAGCATTCCTTTCGAATCGTAGCACTTCCTTGTACGATGAGCAGAACCCCATCTTGCTGAGAGTGTGCAGGAGAAATGAAGATTGAAAACGGTGATGCAACTGCGAAGCTAAACCAATCTGCAGTGGCGCGATGACAGTCCTTGGCCTCGCAGCTTGGAACAGGGCTTGTCCTATGGAGGCCACCTTACGTTGATTGTCTTTCCCTGGAAGTATCTTGTTCAGCATCTCTCACAGGGTTTCTGGAATGAACTCAAGTGCGGACTCCAGTGTCAGCTCATCTGCTGTTGGGTAGAAATCATTGGCGGGTGCCTGTGTGTGTTTTATATCGCTAAGTATCAGCCTGGCTGCCGTGTCAATTATCGCCCTCCTCCGTGCCTCCACATCGCGCTGTTCCAGCACATCTCTGTAAAAGGAACGAATGATGTCTGCACTCAACTCATGAAATGACACTATGCCGGGTCGACCAGGCCCCCCAGTGATGATTATGTTGGCCCCAAAGTGCTCCAGGAGTTGGTCTTTGAGGTAACCTCTGTCGTACGGAGTAGAGTCCTCCAAAGTCAAGAACTCCTGCATTTTGACTTCAAGTTCTGGCATTGTGAACTGCTCTTCATCATGCTTTTCAAGAAAACCACACAGTTTCAAGAAGGCCTGTTGTTGATCTTGATCTTTAGGACGACCCGGTTTTCTGCGCTTGGATGCAGACCCTGAGGATTCATCTCGATATTTACGTGGCAGGTCCCGTCCATTCCGGAAATTGACATCGCAGGCATGATGATACAGGCAGTCAGCGGCATGAAGGTCACCATAAAACTGTATCCTCCCTTTCACTTTCGCTGACCATTCATCAGAACGCTGCTCACAGTGGGCCAGGATGGTGTTGGTGAAGGCGTCTGTCCTCACATAGCTGTAGTCAGAACCTCGAAGCTTAACCTCCTGCTCACAGAACAGGCAATCAGTGCTACTGGTGAAAGGGCCAGAAGACAGGCGTTCACTTCTCCTTGTCTCAGATGCTTCAGCAGCGCTTTTTGATCCGGCGGTGCCCATTGGCTTTGTGTAACGTCGCCTACAGAGCACGTGGACAGCACACCCGGCTGTGACGACAAGGCTGTCACCTCTCCGAGCACTTGCTGCATTAACGCCATCAGCGCCCTTCTGACGCAGGTGAACTACTTCTCCCTCGGACAAGCTGTCCTTGCATATGGGGCAAATTCCACTTGAAGTAGTGGCAGCGCTGGTACTTGCACTCATATTTGAAACCTAGGTAAGAACAAAGGAGAAACATAACTAAGCTACAATACAACTCATGACATCATGCCCTGCCCAGAATACCATGAACCAGTGCCGCTGTCTTTGGGGCAGGGGGGCGCACTGCGGAATAACTGTAATGGTTACATTAAAAGAGAACAAGACCACATAGTGGCGGCCAAGCCTTGTATTGGTCCTGCAAAGCCCGGCCAAGACCATTGGCTGACTCAACTGGACGTCATGATTTGAATGTGACCAATGCGCACCCAGGAATTACCTCAGGAATTACCTGAGCCAGAACATGGCCCCTCTATGTACAGGGAAACCCCCTCCCCTACCTGCATCAATGTAGGAAGCTCACAACACAGGCAGAAACTTAAAAGGAAGACTTGCTTACTATGCAATTCTGCAGCGTCTGATGATGGTCTGAAGTCCGGACCCCTCACAATGACGTTGGCGGCTGTGGCGGGCTTGTGTGAGCAAAATTGCAGCTACATAAAAACAAGACAGACACAACGTGACATTAGAGGAGGATGGCCTTGCACTTTGCTGTTGGGCCAACACCACGTCTAGTCAGTTTCACGCCATGTGGCCTGACAGAGCCATCACCACATGCTCAGAGGGGCTGCTAGTCTGTTTCAGAAGCTGTTAGGCAGGGAGGGGAGGGGGAACCCAGCCAGGCCTGGAAGGCCTGGCCCCATTCAGATGCTGATGGAGTCAGCAGCCGGGTGGGGTGGGGGGGCTGGATTCAGTGGTGTCATCTAAATGATTTAAGAACAGGTACTCACTTTTGATTGGCACGTGTCGGGACCCGCCCACCGGAAGTGACGTCATAAGCCGGAAGGGAGGTCGTGGCAGGAAGGGACATGAAAAAAGCCCCTTTTGGAGGCCTCAGACCATTTTAAACTGACCCAACAGTTGCAACAGGATTCCACAGCACCCCCAGAACATGTGAAGGAGGCCTGGCATCATGTTAAAACCCCAGAGCAGCTCATTTTTCAGTGGCAAGGAAAGGAAAGGCTCCGCTCGCTGCCTGCCTGCCTGGCTCTGAGAACGTGCAGGCAACTCAAACGTGCAGGAAATTCAAACATTGCAGAGGGCGGAGTCGACGAGTGGGCGGGCGAATGGGCGGGGCCAGCTGTAATCCTAGAAACCGGTACTCGCGTACCCCCGCGTACCCCCCTGCATGACATCACTGGCTGGATTCCACCCCCTCTCTCCAGCAGCACACCAGTGGCCGGCATTGCTAGGCCAGGTCAGCTTCAAACCAGAGGTAGAGAGCACTTCCAGACCACAGCGCATGACACAGTGACGAATTAAAAGCACACAGACACAACACAACACTGGGGCAGGATGGGCCAACAGGCGCTGCTAGTCAGTTTCACGCAAGATGGTTAGATTGACTGGAGTCGGCATCCCTGTTGAATTGATAGGAATCGAGCGAAGCCAAGGGGCGGGCTTAGCGGCCATGTTTGTGTGCCCCAAACAGTCTTGATTCCAAGCATTTCAGATTGCTTTTCTGGTAGTGTTTGGGACTGAATAGTTTACTCCTGAAATACAAACTCACCAAAATAACAACGTGTGATCATGTAGAAACATCAGTGGTAACCATATTATGAGTTAATATGCAATTCCAAGGTTTAATTCCGCGTAATTATATTACTGAACACACCGGACGAAATGCTACTTGCTGTCTATTTAAACTCGGATTGCACTGTTTTGACAGACTTATTTTTTGAAATCTACACAAGCAAAAATAAAGTGTGAACGGGAAGGAAAGAATAAAAGGGGAGGGTGGGCAAAAATTAGATAAATATATAGGAAAATTTCAGTAAAATCTCTTTATAACACAAGTAGTTGTCAATATGAGAGTAATTCTTTTTTACTTCTAGACTATTAAGAGTATTTTTTTAAACTTCTACACTCACACCCGCCCCATAAAACAATTCTGTTAATGTTCAGACTTTCGAAAATATTACAGCAGAAAATGGAAGGTGGGAAAAAAAAGTGTAAATGGGAAGGGGGGAAAAAGGAGGGGGGAAATTTTTTTTTCCCTTCTAGAACATTAACAGTGGGTGTCTGAAAATGGTGAAGAAGACTGCTAGGAACAACAAGAAATTACACAGCTTTAAAAAATAATGCACTCACTGTTAACAGTTGTTTTATTGAACCGATGTAAGGTGAATACATGAACCTTTCCGTGGAAATTAAATCCCATTTTTCGTACAGCGATTCGCACACCCATATGCAGAACACGCAGGCATGATTTAAAAAGTTGATATTAGATAAATATGTAGGAAAATTACATGAATTCGCGGCAATCCTCATTGGCGGGAAATGTCTGAGTCGGCCATATTTGTGTGCCCTGGAAGCTTCAAGAAAATGACCTTATGCCGACTCCAGTCAATCTAACCTTAATCTAACCTCCTTGGTTTCACGCCATGTGGCCTGACAGAGCCATCACCACATGCTCAGAGGGGCTGCTAGTCTGTTTCAGAAGCTGTTAGGCAGGGAGGGGGAACCAGTGGCGTTTCTACAGGGATGGCAAAGCTCTAAGTTTTGCAAGAAGCCTTACCTTGCAGTGGAGATTACTCCTCTCCTGCACCGTTTTAGCCAATCTTGGCTTTGCTTACTGGCTACAGCAGCAAGGGAGAGGAGCGTGCAACGAAGCGTGCAACGCCGAACGGCCAGGCGAGGCGGGCTCTGATTCAGTCCATCACCCTGCCAAGCAATCTGATTGGCCCAGTTCTTCGTTTCCGTCCTCCAATGGAATCGCAGAGTTCGGAATTGGGCAAACGCACGCCTCTTCCGGTCGGAAGCCACAGCGGCTCCTGTCCCGGACGACGCCGTTGCCATGGCAGTCTCGCTCGCCTCTGACTAGGCCGGAGCTGCGCCCTCCGATGCCGAAGCTGCCGCTGTCGCCGGTGCCCGAGCAGGAGAGCGAGGGCGGGGGCCTGGTTCCCAGCGGCTCCACCCCCGACGACTGTCAGGGCAGCCCCCCGCAGCCCCGCGGTGAGGAAAAGACCCAGGAGAGAGAGGCCGCGGCGGGCCAAAGCGCAGGTGGAGGAGGTGGAGCCCCATTGGGCGGTGGGAGTGGGCGGGGCGCGCTTGAGCCCCTGGGAATCCTGGGAATTGAAGTCCTGTAAGGAGAGGGAAGCGCTGTATCGAAAACAGGTTTGCAGGCTCTGAAAACAGCGGCAAAAGCCAAACATAAGTTTATAAGAATAAAAAGTATATTATAATTTATAATTCATGGAGCCTTCAGAGCATTCATCACCTTCATGCTTTGGTTGCTGTCTTTACAGCCCCCCTGTGTTATATTATCCACCTGTTGTTTGAGAAAGGCATGCAGAGTGCCTGTGTTTTTGACAGATGAGCCTTTTAGTGTTTCAAGTTTTTACACGTGTGGTAACTGTATGGAAGCAAGAACAAGCTCCTAAAACACAGCCACATGCCCTGGGGAGATATTGGTGATCACAGATATGTCACATCAGCAGCGAGGTGGCCAAGTTTGCTGATGACGTGAAACTTTTCCGGGTGGTGAAGACCAGAAGGGATTGTGAAGAGCTCCAGAAGGATCTCTCCAAGTTGGGGGAATGGGCAGCCAAATGGCAGATGCGTTTCAATATAGACACGTGTAAAGTGATGCAATTAGGGCAAAAAAAATCAAAACTTCACCTATAGGGTAATGGGTTCTGAGTTGACTGTGACAGCTCAGGAGAGAGAACTTCGTCTGCTAGTGGTTGACACTCGATGAAGGTGTCAACCCAGTGTGTGGCAGCAGTAAAGAAGGCCAGTTCCATGCTTGGGGTAATTAAAACTTGAGAATAAAACAGCCAATATTATTATGCCATTGTACAAGTTGATGGTAAAGCCACATCTGGAGTACTGCGGACAGTTCTGGTTGCCACATCTCAAAAAGGACATAGTGGAACTGGACAAGGTGCAGAAGAGAGCGGCAAAATGATTATGGGGCTAGAGCATCTCCCTCATGAGGAAAGGCTGCAGAATTTGGGGCTTTTCAGTCTAGAAAAAAAGCACCTGAGGGGGGACATGAATGAGACATACAAAATTATGCACGGAAGGGATAGAGTCGATAGAGGGATGTTCTTTTCCCTCTCTCACAACACCAGAACCAGGGGACATTCAATAAAATTGAGTGTTGGGAGAGTTAGAATGGATAAAAGGAAATACTTCTTTTACCCAGCGGGTAATAATCTGTGGAACCCGTTGCCACAGGAGGGGGTGATGGTGTCTGCCCTACATGCCTTGAAAAGGGGATTGGACAAATTTCTGGAAGAAAAGTCTATCGTGGGCCATGATGGGTTGTGCAACCTCCTTACATTAGTAGTCTACTTCAGAATGCCAGTTGCAGGGGATGCAGACATCTTGTTGTCCTGTGTGCTCCCTGAGGCATCAGGTGGACCACTGTGAGATACAGGAAGCTGGACTAGGTGGGCCTTCGGCTGATCCAGCAGGGATGTTCTTATGGAATCCTGCAGTTAAAACCTCAAGTCCAGCATCCCTCAGTTTTTGCTAGTTCAGCAGTAAGTGTGCTCGTTTCCTTAAGATGTACACACGAATTTGGTTTCCTGAAGGTTTTGGTTGACAGACCAAACCTCCTCTTGGTTGCACTTTCTGGGTACAACTGTGCACATCTGCATGGCAGGTCTTACCTGTGTGTGCTCTTAGGTGATTTCCAAATCCTTTGGTGAGCCCCAGGATGGGCCGGAAGCCTGTGCCTGCCCCTCAGCAGAGGACACTGAGGATGCTTCCAGTGGGAAGGGGTCTGAAGACGAGTCCGAGGCCGATGATGGAAGGGAGGACGAGTGGGACACAGACCTTGAGCTAGAAGGTATGAAACGGAGCCCACGTACCAATGACCCCCACCCCCATTACCAAGTCTATTCATGGGCCGCTTTTCAACGAAACATAGTTCACAACCCGGTTCATGTGACCATAAGAACCTAAGAAGAGCCCTGCTGGATCAGGCCAAAGGCCCATCTAGTCCAGCTTCCTGTATCTCACAGCAGCCCACCAGGTGCCTCAGGGAGGCATGAGACAACAAGATGCTTGCGTCCTATTGCCACTCCCTTGCACCCGGTACCAGTAGCCCACCACCTTTGTAAGGAGGTTACACAATCCATCATTGCCTATAGCCCACGATGGACCTTTCCTCCAGAAATCCGTCCAAGCCCCTCTTAAAGGCATCCAGACCAGATGCCATCACCACCTCCTGTGGCAAAGAGTTCCACAGATTAACTACCCGCTGGGTAAAAAAGCACTTCCTTTTCTCTGTTTTAACTCTCCCAACCCTCAGTTTTAGCGGATGCCCCCTGGTTCTGGTGTTCTGAGAGAGGGAAAAAAACATCCCTCTATCGACTCTATCCCTCCCGTGCATAATTTTGTATGTCTCAAAATCAGTCACGCAAAGGCTCCCTGTCCCCAAAGGGCTCGCACTCTAAAACTGATGCAGAAGAGACACCGGCAACAAGAGGCCACGCTGGGGTGAAGAGGAACAGCTGCTTCCCCCCCCCCCCGTAAGTGCAAGAGGACACCACTTGAAAAGGTGCCTTTTTGCCCAGAGCAGAAAGTGAACATGGAGCTTCTGTGTATTCTCAGTCTTCGCTGGACTGTCCTCCATGAATTGGTCTGTTCTTAAAAGCTTGTCTCCAAGAAGCTGCTGCAATCCCCTGTAGCCTGTGTGGTCTACCCAGGGACATTTCCCCTGGGCTTATATAGGCATACCCTTTGCACTGTCGTCTGGATAGGGGCCGGAGCAGGGTTGAAAGTCAAAAATAGATGAATGTCAAAGCGGAGCCTGTTTTAGCTTGCAAATTTATTCTGGCCAATGAAAACCGAAAATGAGTAAGGACCCAATCCTAGCCAACTTTCCAGCACCAATGCAGCAAAGTGACAAGGGAACAAATGTTCTGTTACCTTGAGGAGGCCTCCATGACTTCCCATCCCACAAAGGGTGGTGTACCCCCTTGTGTACATCAAGGCTACATCAGGGCTGGAAAATTAAGAACATAAGAAGAGCCCCTGTGCTGGATCAGGCCAAGGTCCATCTAGTCCACCTTCCTATATCTCACAGTGGCCCACCAGGTGCCTCAGGGAGCACACGAGACAACAAGATGCTTGCATTCTGTTGCCGCTCCCTTGCACCTGGCATTCTGAAGTAACCTATTTCTAACATAAGGAGGTTGCACCACCCATCATGGCCTATAGCCCACGATGGACTTTTCCTCCAGAAATCAGTCCAGTCCCCTTTGAAAGGCACCTAGGCCAGATGCCAACACCCCCTCCTGTGGCAAGGAGTTCCACAGATTAATAACCACTGAGTAAAAATGTGTTTCCTTTTATCTGTTCTAACTCTCCCAACACTCATTTGGGAGGCTTGGATAGGATTGGTCTTAACAGTATAACACCGTGTTCCTGTGTTAAAAGCTAATTTCTATTTTAGCCTTGGAGGCTGCTGCTGAATTTATCAATGCCAAAGGGTGTAGCTATAAAATGTGGACAAAATTTGAAATGTGGTTAGAACTGGGAGCAGTTGAAAGAGCAAAGCACTGAACGTCTGCTAGATGAAAGTCAAGACATGCCTTTGTGCTGCAGTTCTTGGTGCTGTGATGCTGTTGGGTGTGAACAGAGCATTGAGTGATGACTGACATCTGGCAGGACTGATCTCGTTCTTCACTGAGGGACACCTTCTAATTTTCTTCTTTCCTGACCCAGATTCAAAGACGCTGTACGATCCAGCAGGAAAAGCCAAATATCTTCACACCTGTCATGTGTACGGTGTCGTCCCCATCTCTTATTTTGTGCGGCATATGAAGGATCCCGAGCTGGCCCTAATGCACCGGGGCCTTTGCCCAAAGGTAACCCTTGGAGGAAAAGCCTCGTCTTTGGCCAGCTAGCGCCACCTTGTGTCAGCATGGAGTAAGTTGGCATCATAGCTTGAAGGTTGTAGCTGAATGACGGAGCAATCCTAACCTGGAGTAAGACCAGCAATGTTTGGCCGGCACAAGGGACCCTGTTAAGTATGTTTGGACCACTCTCGGAGTCAGAGAGGCCAGCACACAGAAGTGCGCCATCCTCCCTGACTCCGAGAGTGGTCCAAATGCACTTTATAGTGGCTCTTTTCCCAGCCAAACTTTGCTGGCCGAACTGCAGGTTAGGATTGCGCTCAGAGATGGTCTGGTCTGGTGGAGTGGCTAAAAACATGAGGTTGTGCTGAGAAGCTTGCTTTGGATGTGAACTGGAGCATCCGCACCTCATTTCAGACATCTACAGTGCAGAGTCTTGTTGCCTTGAGTGCTCCCTGAGGCATTTGGTGGGCCACTGGGAGATACAAGAAGCTGGACTGGATGGGCCCCTTTTGGCCTGACCCAGTGGGGCTCTTCCGCTGTTCTTAGTTTCTCAAGTCTGGCGATCTTCTTCTCTTTCTTCCAGGGACTGAAGGCCTTGGCACTGTCCTTGACAAGCAACACGTCTGTCTTGAAGCTAAACCTGAGCGACAACGGGATCGACGAAGAAGGGGCAGTCGCGGTGGCTGAAATGTTGAAGGACAACTGCTACATTTCAGGTCTGTGCCTTAATTCAGAGGTACTGAGAAGAGCCAGGGGCAAAATGCACTTTGAGCTGTGCCCACAGACCAGAGAGGCTTTTGCACAGCTAGCGAGTCCTTTAGTTCCCAAGACTCTCAGCTTTCGTTGGCAAGATGACACTCCCTCAGCAAAGCTTGGCATTGCAGTGGGACAGAACTAAGAAGAGCCCACCCTTAAGTTCTTGTATTCAGGGAGCCGATCCACTGGAAATCGGGTTCTGTTCAGATTCAGAGCGCAATCCTCACCTGGAGTTAGGCCAGCAAAGTCTGGCCAGCAGAAGGGGCACTGTCAAGTATGTTTGGACCACTCTGAGTCAGAGAGGCCGGCACACAGATGTAAGTCATCCTCCCTGACTCCGAGAGTGGTCCAAACACATCTCTTGTGCCGGCGAAACTTTGCTAGCCTGACTGTGCCGGCCTAACTCCAGTTTTAGGATTGCACCCTTAATGTGTTCTCAAATGTTGTGAGCTGCCTCGGGCTCCTTCTGTTTTAGAAGGGAAAGGAGGGGTAGAAACGTTTGACAGTAACATCAGGGTCCTTGCTCATTTTTAACTCCCTGGTTCAGTGACCAGTTTACTTTTCCAGTTTGTGTCAAATGGTATTGAAATTGTCTTCCTAACAATGCAACTGTGAAACAAATACGATAGCTATTTGATGTGAAAATTGCTTTGCCTTTGCAAATGGCTTATCTTTTGAATTGTTCTTGCAAACAAGCAAATAACATGCTAAGTACGCCACAGAGAGCCAGTTCCGGAAGCTCTTCTATAGAGCCACTTCTCACTTTTGTCCGAGGTTCAGCTTTGAGCCCACCAGGATATTTTCCATTTGAGTTCAGTTCCAGTTCACTGAGAAACCTCCTTTGCCTCAGTTTTTGGGTTCGTTCCTCCGCTTGTTTTTGAGACGGACTTCTTGGTGGTTGCAGAGTCCAGGTGGCTTAAGGAGAGGTGGGGGGTTCCGTTGGGGATGAGGCTGCCCCCTCCCCGAATGGATTGCTCAGGAGGTCGGTGGCTGCACTTTGCAAACTGCAAAACTAGGAAACCTGCAAGGATTTGGAGCCTGCGCGGGGGGGGGGGGCGGAGCTGTTTGGGCCAGGCCTACGAGCGGCTGCTTCTCTTCCCTCTCAGATGTTGACTTGTCAGAGAACCGGATCGGAGTTGGAGGGGTGAAAGCGCTGGCTGCCGCCCTCCAGGAAAACTCCACCCTGGCTGCCCTAAAGCTTTCTGGGAACGAGCTGAACGACGCTGCGGCCAAATACCTGGCAGACGCCTTTGCAACCAACACCAAAGTGCAGCTTCTGGACCTGAGCCACAACATGCTGGCGGAGCGGGCAGGTCAGTGATGTCATGCAGGGGGTACGCGGGGGTACGCGAGTACCGGTTCCTAGGATTACAGCTGGCCCCGCCCATTCGCCCGCCCACTCGTCGACTCCGCCCCCTGCAACGTTTGAATTTCCTGCACGTTTGAGTTGCCTGCATGTTCTCCGAGCCAGGCAGGCAGGCAGGCAGCGAGCAGAGCCTTTCCTTTCCTTGCCACTGAAAAATGAGTTGCTCTGGGGTTTTAACATGATGCCAGGCCTCCTTCACATGTTCTGGGGGTGCTGTGGAATCCTGTTGCAACGGTTGGGTCAGTTTAAAATCATCTGAGGCCTCAAAATGGGCTTTTTTCATGTCCCTTCCTGCCACGACCTCACTTCCGGCTTATGACGTCACTTCCGGTGGGCGGGTCCCAACACGTGCCAATCAAAAGTGAGTTGTTGTTGTTGTTGTTGTTGTTGTTCAGTCGCTAAGTCGTGTCCGATTCTTTGCGACCCCATGGACCACAGCACGCCAGGCCTCCCTGTCCTCCACTAGCTTCCGGAGTTCGCCCAATTTCATGTTCGTCGCTTCGGTGACACTGTCTAACCATCTCATCCTCTGCCGCCCCCTTCTCCTTTTGCCTTCAATCTTTCCCAGCATGAGGGTCTTTTCTAAAGAGTCCTCTCTTCTCATGAGGTGGCCAAAGTATTGGAGCTTCAGCTTCAGGATTTGTCCTTCCAGGGAGCAATCAGGCTTGACTTCCTGTAGGATGGACCGATTGGACCTTTTTGCAGTCCAGGGGACTCGCAAGAGTCTTCTCCAGCACCATAATTCAAAAGCATCGATTCTTCGACGCTCTGCCTTTCTTATGGTCCAGCTCTCACAGCCATACATAGCTACTGGGAAAACCATCGCTTTCACTATGCGAACCTTTGTTGGCAGGGTGATGTCTCGGCTTTTGATTACGTTGTCTAAGTTCGCCATAGCTTTCCTCCCAAGAAGTAAACGTCTTTTAATTTCTTGGCTGCAGTCACAATCTGCGGTGATCTTGGACCCCAGGAAGATAAAGTCTGTCACTGCTTCCATTTCTTCCCCTTCTATTTGCCAGGAAGTGATGGGAGTGGTGGCCATGATCTTAGTTTTTTTAATGTTGAGCTTCAAGCCAATTTTTGCACTTTCTTCTTTCACCCTCAGCAGCAGATTCTTTAAGTCTTCCTCACTTTCTGCCATTAGAGTGGTGTCGTCTGCATATCTGAGGTTGTTGATATTTCTCCCAGCAATCTTGATTCCAGCTTGTGAATCATCCAGCCCAGCCTTCCTCATGATGTACTCTGCATATAAATTAAATAAGCAGGGTGACAGTATACAGCCTTGTCGTACTCCTTTCCCAATTTGAAACCAGTCGGTTGTTCCATGTCCAGTTCTAACTGTGGCTTCCTGGCCCACATACAGGTTTCTCAGAAGACAGATCAGGTGGTCTGGTACTCCCATCTCTTCAAGAACTTGCCACAGTTTGTTGTGATCCACACAATCAAAGGCTTTAGCATAGTCAATGAAGCAGAGGTAGATGTTTTTCTGGAACTCTCTGGCTTTTTCCATGATCCAGCGAATGTTGGCAATTTGATCTCTAGTTCCTCTGCCTCTTCGGAAACCAGCTTGTACATCTGGTAGTTCACATACTGCTGAAGCCTAGCTTGTAGGATTTTGAGCATCACCTTGCTAGCATGTGAAATGAGTGCAATGGTGCGGTAGTTTGAACAATCTTTAGCATTGCCCTTCTTTGGGATTGGAATGTAAACTGATCTTTTCCAGTCTTGTGGCCACTGCTGGGTTTTCCAAATTTGCTGGCATATGGAGTGCAGCACTTTGACAGCATCATCTTTTAAGATTTTGAGTAATTCTGCTGGAATGCTGTCACCTCCGCTAGCTTTGTTGTTAGTGAGGCTTTCTAAAGCCCACTTGACTTCACACTCCAGGATGTCAGGTTCGAGCTCAGTGACCGCACCATTGTGGCTATCAGGAACATTTAGATCGGCCTTATAGAGTTCCTCTGTGTATTCTTGCCACCTCTTCTTAATCTCATCTGCTTCTGTTAGGTCCTTGCCGTTCTTGTCCTTTATTGTGCCTACCTTAGCATGAAATTGTCCTTTGACATCTCCAATTTTCTTGAAAAGATCTCTAGTCTTTCCCATTCTATTGTTTTCCTCTATTTCTTTGCATTGCTCATTGAGGAAGGCCTTCCTATCTCTCCTTGCTGTTCTCTGGAAATCTGCATTCAGTTGGGTATATCTTTCCCTTTCTCCCTTGCTTTTGGCTTCCCTTCTTTCCTCAGCTATTTGTAAAGCCTCTTCAGATAGCCACTTTGCCTTCTTGCATTTCTTTCTCTTTGGGATGGTTTTAGTTGCTGCTTCCTGTACAATGTTACAGACCTCCGTCCAAAGTTCTTCAGGCATTCTGTCTACCAAATCTAAGCCTCTAAATCTATTTGTCACCTCCACTGTATATTCGTTTGGGATCTGATTTAGGTCATACATGGAGGGCCTAGTGCTTTTCCCTACTTTTTTCAGTTTAAGCCTGAATTTGGCAATAAGAAGCTCATGATCCGAGCCACAGTCAGCTCCAGGTCTTGTTTTTACTGCTTGTATAGAGCTTCTCCACCTTTGGCTGCAAAGAATGTAATCAATCTGATTTCGATGTAGACCATCTGGTGAAGTCCATGTGTACAGTCGCCGTTTGTGTTGCTGGAAAAGCGTGTTTGCTATGACTAATGTGTTCTCCTGACAAAACTCTATCAGTCTTTGCCCTGCTTCATTCTGTACTCCAAGACCAAACTTGCCTGTTACTCCTCTTACCTCTTGACTGCCTACTTTAGCATTCCAATCCCCTATGATGAGAAGGACATCTTTTTTGGGTGTTAATTCTAGAAGCTGTTCTAGGTCTTCATAGAAACGGTCAACTTCTTCCTCTTCAGCACCAGTGGTTGGGGCGTAGACTTGGATTACTGTGATGTTGAAAGGTTTCCCTTGGATCCGAATTGAAATCATTCTATCACTTTTGAGGTTATACCCCAGTATTGCTGTTCTCACTCTCTTGTTCACTATGAAGGCTACTCCATTTCTTCTAAGGGATTCCTGCCCACAGTAGCAGATAGAATGGTCATCTGAATTAAATTCTCCCATTCCTGTCCTGTCCATTCCTGTCCCATTCCTGTCCAAAAGTGAGTACCTGTTCTTAAATCATTTAGATGACGCCACTGGGGCAGGTGGATTTGTCTCCCCTGTTGCCCTTTCCTTCCATCAGCTGCCAGGGCCTGCTGACACTGTGTCAATACCAAAATCAATGCCAAAAGGAAGCTGTTGATTAAAACGTTCCTTTCGTAGCAGCTTTCATGCCTTCATTCACCGACTGGAGGACTAGCAAAGCAGGGAGGTCCCATATAAGAAAACAGATAAACTGTGCCCAGAAACACACAGAAAAGAGGGGCATGTTAGCGGACGACCTGGTGGGGTGTCTGGCAAAGGGTTGAAATGGCAAAGGCCAAAAACGGGGGCTCGGATTGTTAGCATTCATACAGAACTGAACACCAGCACCAGATGGAGTGGCGGGAGAGTGAGGGCAGAAGAAAGAAAATATATCTTGACCCGGTGTGTACTTATTCTGTGGAACTCCTTGCCCCAGGATGTGGTGATGGCGTCTGGCTTGGATGCTTTTCAAAGGGGTCTGGACAGATTGATGGAGGAAAGGTCCATCGCGAGTGACAAGCCCAATGCATAGACACAATCTCCAGGTTTTAGAAGTAGACTGCCTCGGAATGCCAGATGCAAGGGAGTGGCAACAGGATGCAGGGATCTTGTTGCCCTGTGTGCTCCAAGAGGCATCTGGTGGGCCACTGGGAGGTACAGGAAGCCTTTGGCCTCCTCTAGCAGGGCTCTTCTGATGTTGTTATTAATTCATCACACAGTTCTGGAGCCTGGTGCTGGAGTCGGGGATATAAACCCACCACCCATCTCTACCACGGTAGCTCTCCTTTGCAGTTGCGCCCCTCTCTATCCACCCTGTGCTCACTCTTGTTCACGCCCTCTTCAGCTTTGCCTTCTGGCTGGGCTGGTTCAGTACCTGCGCTGTGTTCTCAAGGCTTGGCTGCCTTGTACAGCCCTGCTAACTGGACAAGAGGCACTTTTTCCAGTGGTGCTCCTCTTATATTTAGCAGGGGGAGAGTAACTGTCCCTCTTCACCCCTGCGCAGTCTTTCTCGTGGCTGTTGCTGGCGGTCTGCCTTTTTTTAGATTGTGAGCCCTTTTGGGACAGGGAGCCGTTTAACTTCATTATTATTACTATTTGCCTGTAAACCGCTTTGTGAACTTCGTGTTGAAAAGCGGTATATAAGTACCTGTTGATTGATTGATTGATTGATTGATTGATTGATTGTACAGATTTTTGACCTGCCTGCTCCCTCTATACCTTTCTCCCTCTCGTGACTCTCTTCCACGAGGGAACAATCTCCAGAGTGCCATGAGATGTCTTAATTGTGAGGTCTCCACCACGCAAAGCACCCTAAGTTGGGAAGATTCTTGGAAGACACCCAAAGGGGTCATGCCAATGTTTTTTGACAGGCTTAGCAGCAAGCACCTGCCCCCTCGCATCTACTGCCAGTTCTGGTGCCCTGAACCCATTTTACTTTTCCTCGCTTGCGTTTAATCAGGTGAGCTTCTTGGAGCAGCCATTGCAGAAAACGCCGGCATGAAGGAGCTCAGTCTCAGCTGGAACTACTTATGGGGCCCAGGAGCAGTTGCTGTTGCCAAAGGATTGGGGGTAGGAGCCATGTTCTTTCCATGTTCTCCCCCCCCCCCCGCTAGACCTCTGCATGTGGCTGCAGCTGTTTGTCACAGACGGAGTGTTCTGATCAATGGCTTGGAAGCATCCTCGGGTCAGCCTTGTGCCGAATCACCTGAAAAGCATTTGCAGTCGTCCAAGCCTTTTGTATATACTCGACTAGCCATTTTCAGTGCTTTTCTTCTCACCACACACAGACCTCTATGGTCTTCTCTGTGGTCCTCTCTGTAGTCTTCCTGCCTTGTGATGTCACTTCTGGCTTCTGTGAGACGCTTCCGGGCTCTGCAGCACAATTTCCAGCACAACTTGCCTGTAGTCATGAATTGCCTGCCTGGCAGAACCAGTGGAGGAAGAGAGGCAGACAATTCACTACTACAAACAGTTGCCCTACAAACAGCTGCAAGAGCCCAGAAGCGTTTTCTAGCTGTTTTCAGGTGCTGGGCTCCAGCCTCCTGCCTGCAGACCACCTGTGGCCTTTTACGGCCTTTTGTGGCACCTGCCGTGGTGCGTCCGTGGAAAACTGCTGGACTAGGCTTTGCTAGGACAGGATCCCCGTGGCCACGGCTGAGCTGCACCCAGGGTGTAGGGAGCACCACGGCTGACCCAGCAAGGGTGGTGCAGGCCAGGGGTGAAGCAGAGATCAAAAGCCAGACCAGTGTGGAGACAGTGGAAGCTGGGGGGGGGGGCGAGGAAGGGAGGTATAAGCAGGGAGCTCGCTTGCCTTGCAGCGGCCTAGGCAGTCCAGCATCAGCCACGTCCAGCCCAGACCTGTCCTCTGCCCTGCCGTGCCCTTCGTTCGGGGCTCTGGTGCTGCACCTGCTCACGGGGGTGTGAGGGTGTCCTGCAGGCCCTGAGGTTGGCTCCCTCACAAACGAAATGGGGCTGGTGCCCAGTGGCAGATCTAGGGGGGGCAGGGGGGGCAAGAGCCCCGGGCGCCATCTACGGGCTGTCTAGGGGGGCGCCAATGGCCCCTGCAACATTGCACTCCGTTGCACTCCGGAGCCCAGGTCTACCCATTGGGACCAGCTGCAAGTAGACCTGGGCTCCCTTGAGGGGAGCCCAGGTCTACCCGTGGCTGCTTCTGGTGGGTAGACCTGGGCTCCCATTGGGGCGCACTTCTATTGGGTGCCCCGAGTGCCATTTTGACTAGGTCCGCCCCTGCTGGTGCCCACTAGACGTCTAGAGGGACGAGGAGGCCCAGCAGGAGCAGCAGAGGAGGAGTCACGGGGGCTGTTGGGGTCCAGAGCCGCCCGCTGGGCAGAGGGTCAAAGAGGGTGGTGCACCTGCCAGAAGTGCACCGGGATGGGCGCCCCCTTGGGGATGGGGCTGCAGACGGGGAGCAGGCCTTGGGGCAGGCCCAGGGAGGGCTGGGGAGGAAGCCCCTTTGCTGCTGAGCTCGTGGAGGGGGGTCTGCGTGCCGGTGTGGGCCGCGGGGCCTTCGGTTCCCCCCAGAGTGCTGGCCAGGCCGTCTCCCTCTCCTCCTTCCACAGGCCAACATCTTCCTCCGGGTGCTGGATCTCTCCTACAACGGGTTTGGCAACAGCGGAGCGGCCACCCTGGGTGAGGCCCTGAAGGCCAACAACGTCCTGGAAGACCTCCGCGTCGGGTAACTGCCCAGCGTCCCCCCCGGGCGGGGGGGGGGGAGCCTGTTCTGCAGCCAGGCAGTTCCTGTTCCCACACTGGAGGGGGAGGGGGAGGAGGCGGGGCCTGAGGGGCCTCCCTCCGAGGGAGCAAAGGGGCGCGGGGCTGGACTGGGCTCCCCCCTCCCTCGCTCGGCCGCTGGGCGGAAGGTTGAGAGCAGGGCCAGAGCCTCGCCCCACTCTCGTGCTCCCGGTCATCGTCTTCCTGCTACTGGGAACTCTTTTCAGCAAAAAATAGTCCTCAAAGAGAGGTAGAATCTCTGGATATCAGGAAGAGCGTCCTGACGACAAGGGCGGTTCGACAGTGGAACAGAGGGCCGAGGGAGGTGGTGGCTTCTCCCTCGCTGGAGACCTTCAAGCAGAGGCTCGACAGGCACCTGCTGGAGATGCTCTAGTCTAGGAGGATTTCCTGCTCCAGGCAGGGGGTTGGTCTAGATCAGTGGTATTCAAACTGTGGGTCGGGACCCACTTGGTGGGTCGCGACCTGATTTCAGGTGGGTCGCGGAGAGCTGAGAGCTCTTGGAAACTGCAGACCTTACTCTTGTTTTATTCTTTTTGTGTGTTAACAGTTTGAATTTTCAAGTGAGAGTTTTTTTTTAGTTTTGGTTTTAGTTCAGTGTTTTTACATAATAAGAACATAGGAAGAGCCCCGCTGGATCAGGCCAAAGGCCCACCTAGTCCAGCTTCCTGTATCTCACAGCGGCCCACCAGGTGCCCCAGGGAGGCACGAGACAACAAGACGCTTGCATCCTGTGGCCACTCCCTTGCGCCCGAAATATTTCGACCTCATCTTGCTTTCTGTCAGGGATGTTTCGTAGTTGTGCAACTGCTGCAGTCCAAGAATGCCAGTTTGCATTCTAGGTGTGTCCTTTTCTTGCGTCACAATGACAGCACTTCCTGCTTGATGAGGTCACTTCCTACCGGGACATCACTTCCAGGTTAAGGGCTTCACTTCCGGCGGGTCCCGACACGGGTGCCATTCTGAGAAGTTGGAAATTCTAAAATGTTTGAATAGATGGCCTTGTGGCCCCCTTCCGACTCTAGGATTCTGAGCCCCGGAGGGCTCCCTGCCCAGGGAGGGGGGCACACGGGGAGGAGCCATTGGGCAGGAACACTCTGCCGTGCTCGGTGTCAAGGACCTGCACTTGGGGCTCAGCAGTGATGTCAAGCAGGGGGAACGCGGGGGAACTCCGTTCCACTAGTTAAAATTAGGGCTGACTCTGCCCACTTCACTCTCCCCCCTCCCGATTCCTCTGCAAAGAGCTTTTCTTCTTGGTTGGCCGGCACTCAGAGGGTTAAAGGGAGCGACTCCGGATTCCTAGGGGGGGTGAAGGCAGTGATGTCAT
This sequence comes from Lerista edwardsae, assembly GCA_029204185.1. NCBI lineage: Eukaryota > Metazoa > Chordata > Lepidosauria > Squamata > Scincidae > Lerista > Lerista edwardsae. The sequence continues at coordinate 5,119,523 of JAJKFI010000059.1, forward strand.
TCAGGGGGAACGGGCCACAACGGGCATTCCGGATCCTAACGGGCTCCGTGGCTGGTTCCGGGTTCCCGACAAATGCCAATCCAAAGTAAAGTGAGTTCCTGTTCCTAAATCATCTGAATGACACCACTGGGGCTCAGCTTGCGGGTCATCGGGCCCAGCCTGGGGCCCCCCGCTCTGCCCTGCCCCCCCCCCGGCCTTGTCCCAGCACGGTCAGAAGAGGCTCAGCGGCTCTCCCCTCCGCAGCAACAACCACATCTCCCTGGAAGGAGCCCTCCGGCTGGCGCTGGGCCTCAAGGAGAACAAGACGCTGAGGAGCCTCAGCGTGAGTAGCGCGGGGCGGGGGGGAGGCCGGACCCTGAGGCTGCCGCGGAAGCGGCCGACAGACCCCCCCTCCTGTCCCTGATCCGCAGCTGCCCAGGAACCCCATCCAGAGCGAAGGATGCAGCGGGATCCTGCGAGCCCTCCAGGCCAATCCTGACTCTGCCCTGGAAGTCCTGGATTTCTCAGTAGGTGTCGGTCGGGGGGGGGGGGGGGTGGCGGGGGGGGCGGGAGGCAGCGGAGGCGCCTGCAGGTTGCTTTCCGGGGTGGTGGTGGTATTTGTGCTGCAGTAGTGACGGGAAGGCTTAGCCCGTCCAAAGACCTTCGTCCCTGTCGGGCGTTTGTTTCAAGAGGGGAATTAGATACTTACATCTGATATCCTCATACTTGGGGCAATATAATACAATATGATTTAATGAGTCTACAGCCCCCCAAAGGACATGAGCAGATTAATGATAACTGCTGCGAATTGGGAAACTCTAGCCTCAATTTCGCCAGATGGAAAAACATTCCAGCGGGCCAAAGATAGCGCACGCCTCTTGTATGGATCGAAAAGCGTCGCCAAGTAATTTGGAGAATGACCCATATCAGGGAGAAGCTGGAGTTTAAGCGGCGAGCTGAATTTATCTCCTCTGAATTTATTCTCCTCAGTGACCAGCTCGTATTTGTTAATTTTCCTAAACCTAAGAAAAGACTTGTCAGCAGTAGGGAAGAAATTGCACTTCCTTCGGACGATAGCGTATTACGATGTCACCTTTATTTCACTAGAGGAAATGAATCATGTCGAATATGTCGGGCGTTTGTGCCCTTCCCAAGGCGCGTTGCAGGGCCGTTGCTCCCGCTCAGTCCCTGTCATGCGACTCACGCACGGAAGGCACCTCCACCGTCAAGAAGAGACCACAAGACGCCTGCATCCTGCGGCCACTCCCCTGCACCCGGCATTAGTAGGAGGCAGCCCCTTTTAAAGCCAGCCCATTCCCTTCATCTGTTGCCCCCTGCGATGCACTTTTCTTCTGGAAATCTATCCAGTCCCCTCTGAAAGGTGTCTTTAAAGGCCAGGTGCTGTGGCCACATCCTGTGGCAAGGAGTTCCACAGATTAATCACAAGCTGGGTCAAGAAACATTTTCTCTATTCTAGCTCTCCCAACGTTCAGTTCTAGTGGTTCTGGTCTCGGGCTCAGGTTAGAGGAACTCATGCTGGAAAATGGACCCAGCAGCAGCTAGATGGGAGACCAGGGGCTGGGATGGCCCCGCGTGGAGGGGGGGGGCTGCTCCCCTCACCCCTTGCTTGTGAGCTTTGCAGGGACGCCTAGACCAGGTGGGGCCCCGAGCTGCTCCAACAGACGGAGGAGGCTGGCTGAGTGGCAGAGGCTCTCCGGCAGGGTCTGTGGAGCCTGGGGCAGCCCCGTCCGCATTGCCATGCTGCTGGGGCAGCCCCCTGGGGTGTTGCCCGCAGTCGGTGTGGAGGCGGGAGACAGACTCTGGATTCGGCTCAGAGCAAGGCCGCGACGCACATTCTTGCGGAGCCCGGAGCGCCACCGTCTGGGGTCCACCAGCCCTGCTCCTTGTGCACTGCTCAGCGGTGGGAGGGGGGGCTCCTGCTTCACGAGCGCTGTCCGCAGACGCACCGTCCCTGTCGGTGAAACCCGCAGCTTCCCACCTGCAGGTGTTGTGGCGGGGAGCGGGCTGCTTCTCACGCGAGCAAGTGGGGGCAGCTCCCTGCGGCTTGCACTGGGGGCAGGCTGGAGGGAGAGGGAGAGCACCCCGACTCCTGCCTGGATCCTGGGCAGCCGGGCTGCCGTGCGGATGGGCCAGCAGGGCGTTCCCCCTCTCTGGTGCCACAAAACCCGGCCCTTCTCCCTTCCCTTCTCTGCGGGGAAAGCGTCCAGCCTCCCTGCCTCTTCCTCCTCTTACCTGTAATCACGTCCGTTTGATCCTCCCCCTGAAAGCCAATTCTGCCTCTGCTGGAGCCGGCCTGTCTTTCAGGCTGCCTGTGGGAACGTGGTGGTGGTGGTGGTGGCAACCCCAGAGCCGGCCCCAGGCTGCTCCGCTGGGCACTGCGAGGGCAGTCGTGGGCTGTGTGAGTCTCTGCTCCCTTTCAGGAGATCGTCGTGCAGCCGGACTTTGCCAGGCACTGCGATGCCGTCCAGGAAGCGCTTCCGGGTCTCCAGATAAAGCACGACGGGACCAGCCGCGGGTTTGGGGCAGACAGAGCCAAGGTACGGATCCGGCCTCATAGGCAACGCCTGCCCTCAGCGCCTGCAGGGGATCTGGCCCAGGACCCCGCGTGGACCTGTGGCCGCTTCTGGCTTGAGGCGCCATCAGGAGGGGGCTGTCCGAGGCCTTATGCTACGGACCTCCGACAGCCTCCCGGAGGCCTCCAAAAGCCACTTCCAGCTTGATGAGCAACCCAGAAGTGGTTTTTCCGGAAGCATCTGTGCGGAGTCAAACCGGCAATGCTTGGAGCTGCAGATACCGGAGGAACGCGGGGTGTTCGGAGCCGGTCTGCTCACGCATCCCACTATCTGGGATGTGTGTCACTATCTGGACACACACTCAGGGTGCAGCCCTAACCTACCTGCCAGGGCCAGGGCCAGGGCAGTGCAGCCCTGAGGTGCGGGAACAAACCTTCCCTTCCCTTGAGGAGGCCTCCGTGGCAGCCCCCCCCCACTGCAGGGCGCAGCGCAGGCCCCATTGGCACAGCTGGGGCAGTGCTGGAAAGGCGGCTGGGGATGCTCGCACCGTCGGGTGTGTGTGCTCCCCCCCCCCCCCAAAAAAAGCCCCACAAAAATTTCAGCCTGCTACAGAACCACAGCAAGAAAAAAAGCTGCGTGTCTTGCAAGGTGGAGCCTGCGGAGCAGAGGGGCTTTCATGTTTCTGCCAGGGGCGCCATCTCAGGCCACTGGCCGCTCACAGAGATCTGCCTGGGGACACCCCCCCCCCCGGTGCTGAAAGCCGTTGCAAAGGCCGCCGTGAGCCCCTGACCTCCGGGACGTCCTGGTTATGCCCCCCGTACAGGCTTGGAGCGAGGAGCTCCTGCCCCCAGCGGGAGCCTCTCCACCGCCGCCTGACCGTGGCCTCGAAAGGGAGGCCCCTCTTTCCGCTCAGGGCCCCGGAGAGCGGAGGGGGCGGGAGCTGGCTGTTCACCCGGCGGTCAGAATCCGTTTCTTTCCTGGCCCAATTCTTGGGGGGGGGGGTGTGTGTAAGAAGGCCTTAAAGGAGCCCTTATCCCACTGGGTCACCTTGTCCTTATGGGTGTCAGGATCCGGCTGGCTCTGCTGCTGGGGCTCTTCTGGGCTGGCCCATTTTTGAGCCCCCGCCAGCCTGCGCTTCCTTGGAGGGGAGGTGCTTCCGCAGGGGGCGGGGCCAAGCCCTCTCCTTCCCCGGAGGCACCGCCCATCTCTGAACGCCTCTGTGGCTCTGCCGTGTGTCTGACTGTTCAGGGGAGGGCAGGGCTGCGTGTGGCCCGGTTAGCGCCTGGGTGGCGTCTGAAACGGGCAGGGGGTGCTCACTGCCTGGGGGAGGAGCCCACTCCCCCCTCCCTTCCAGAACGGATCCGCTCGGCCCCCTGTCCAGTCTTCCCACACCAGCGCTTGGAGAGCTCCTCCGTCTTGCTCCTCAGCTCCCCGGAGGCTCCTCGGAGCGTGTCCTGCTGCGCAGGCATCATCCTGCTCTCTGGCCAGAGGGACCCCAGGGGTGGCTGCAGCTGACCCGCGGTGTGTTCTCTGCTCCTCTTAGGTGTCCTGAGCTGCCGCTGCTCCCGCACTGACCAGGGACGCCCCGGTGCTCGCTCTGCCCTCCTTACCGCTGGCGCTCCGGGGCAGGGCTGCCTGGCTTCGCCTGACCGCTGCTTTGCCCAGGCCTCCAGCCCCACCGCCCCAGACCGCTCCCCCCCTTTTCCCCGGAGGCACCTTGCTCTTCCATGCTCTAACCTGTCCCAGGTGTATCGCCAATACCTGCTTAATTTTCGGCTGTAATCCTGTACCCCAAGGGGTCTCCAAACTTTTCAGTACAAGGGCCAAATGGGCATATGCTTTGCACAACCCCTGCTAACTGGGCCAGAGGCACTTTTTCCAAGTGGTGTCCTCTTATATTTAGCAGGGGGAGAGCAATTGTCCCTCTTCACCCCTGTGCAGTGTCTTTCTCGTGGCCGTTGCTGGGGGTGTTCTCCATCCTTTTAGATTGTGAGCCCTTTTGGGACAGGGGGCCACTTAACTTTATTATTATTACTATTTGCTTGTAAACCGCTTTGTGAACTTTGTGTTGAAAAGCGGTACATAAATACTAATTATTGATTGATTGATTGATTGATTGATTGATTGATTGATTGATTGATTGATTGATTGGTCTTCGTGGCCCCCCCCCAAAAAAGTCAGTTTTATGAACGAATGAAATTTAAATGACTATTGACCTTTTCTGTAATCAGCATTACTTGATTCAGAGCAAAAGAGAAATATGACCATGACAAAGGAACAATGCTGTGCTTAAACTGAGCACTGTTCCTGACAAAAAGACCGAGTTGCTGTGATCCGAACCAAACCTTGTGGCAGGCCGGATGTGGGCCCCAGGCGTAGTTTGGAGACCCTGCCCGCTTGCAGGATGATGGCACTGCGGCTGAATTCATTGACCAGGATGTGGCTGGTGGTGCCAGAAGGAACTGGACACGCTTGTGCCGAAGGAGGGGCCTGTCGAGGGCTGCTGGCTGTGAGGGCTGATAAGAAAGGAAAGCGAAGTAATGAGGAGCTCATGGCCAGGGGCAGCCTACCCAAGCAGCCTCGCCGTCGTGCCACTGCCTTGGTACCTGGTGCAAGGGAGTGTGCGTCTTTGATCATGTTTCCAAGATACGGGAGAGGCCAATTGTCCGACGGGCCACTCTTTCAGCACAGCTCAGCAGCTGAAAGCAGCTGGGGGGGTAGGGGGGCTGGGAGCGCTTGCAGGCCAGATGAGCAGCTTCCGGGTGCTGCCCCCAGCCCAAGGGGCTCATGTTTGACACCCCTTGTCTACAACCTGAAATGTGCACAGAGATTGGGAGGGAGGAGGGGGCAGGGGTGTGTGTGTGCCTGCAGCCTGGATGCTGTTGGCTGAGTGCCTCAGAAGGAACAATCGAAGTGCGGCGGTTGGGCTAGCTCGGTTCATTCGCTGTTATCTGCCATTTCTCTCTCTCTACAGGTATTTTTGTTTTTGCGGATTTTAAGCCGTTGTTGAGGGAGTGGTTATATAAACAAGATGATAATAATAATAATAATAATAATAATAATAATACATGTATTTATATACCGCCTTTCTTAAGATCACTACATTTCTCTAGTGACTGTAACTCAAGGCGGTTTAGATAGGCAGACTTTTATTCACAAACCCAAAGGTTTTTACAATTTACAGAAACGTTCTATCTTTCAAGAACTACAACACATACAGATCTTTCTTTCTGGATTTAGCCTTCTTTCTTAGCCACCCGCCTGTCTTCTGCTGGCCGATAAGAGGCTTCCCTGCTCCCACCAGAGACGCAGCTGACTTCAGCACACTCCCCCTCCCACGAGGCAGCTGGAACTCAGCTTTTGATCAGCCGCAGTTTGCAAGGTCTGCCGCTCACAGAGACTTCCGGTAGTCTCGAGCTCACGACCTTCAGATCTTCAGCTGTTATCTTCAGGCAAACGGAGGCATTAACCCTCTCGGCTAAATCTTCTGATAATGAACAGGACTTAGCCCTCCTGAAAGCTTCTCATTTTTCCCAGGTTTATAGTTATTTTAAAACTTCCCATTCCAGACCATTGTATCTTTATTCGCTTACTTATGTCAAGCTAAGGAAGGCCTTCACGGAATTACGCCTCCAAACCATGCCAACTGCGTATCTCGAGCCACACCTAAACACCTTAGATATTGTATCTGCGGATCTGGGGAGATTGAAGAGGTGGTGCATTATATTCTTTTTTGCGACCTCTATCACTCTCCCAGGCAGAGATTTTTAGGTCACATTTTGGCTTCTATTCAACTGGAAAATCCTTATTTGATTGTGTGCTATCTTCTTTCTGATATTGATCCTCATGTTACTTATAGGACTTCTTTGTATGCTAGGGCTGCTAAGGTTATTCGTTTCAATTTTGTAAATTCTGGTACTGCAGTTCCTGAATTTTAAACATGGTGTGGGGACTGGTTTAATAAGGCCTATAGTGTGATGCTTGATGTATCAGTAATTATTTTCTGTTTAGAAGTTATTGTTGTTATTCACTTTTAATTGTTTTGTAATTGTTATGGCTTTTAGCCAAACAAATAAACTTGACTTGAGTGCCTCAGAAAGGCAGCGCATGTCGGGGACCTGGGGATGGGGAGGGGGGGAAGGTGGCAGGTGCCAATGAAGAAAGGAAGCAGACCTAGGGGAGAAAATGGAAGCAGAAGCCTGCTCGAATGTGGACATCGGCACTCCAGCCAAGACTTGCAGGACTCCTCAAGGCAGCGCCTGGGTCTGGATGTTATTCTCCAGCTGCAGCCTTAGAAGGGGGCAAAGGAATGTCTGTGCTCCAGCTGCCCCCGCTGCGTCCAGCGCCTGATGGTGGACTGTTGTTGGTCCCTGTGGGGGACTCAGCCGAGAGCTCGATGCACGGAAGGCAGCCTGGCTTGCCCGGATGCGCTGCTGGGCCCGGAGCCCCCAGACGGCGTGAGATCTGCGTGCACAATGGCAGGCTCTGTGCGGAGCGCTTGGGGGAAAGTGTCTGGGCGTGCGTGGCGAGCAGAGGGGCGCGTGGTCTTGCTCTTCCACCCCCCGTCTCACGCCCACGCCTTCCGCCTTCGTCTCATGCAAGCTTAAATAAACGATGGTCGGCATTTGCAGTGTGGTTGATGAGGAGGATGCAGTCTCGTGAAATGATGCAAACGGAATCCTGCCCGCTGAGGCGTTGGGCTCCAGTCCCCTTGCTGGGTTGGGCTGGGGGGAGCGAGAGGCACAGAACGGGATGAGGGGAAACATTTTCTAGCCAGGTCCAGTTCAGTGCTGGAATTCCCCTTTTGGAGGCGTTTTGGAGGTCAGGCACTGCTGGGATGGGGGAACTCAGAGGTGTCCCTCGGGGGGGGGAGCGAGGGGTGCAGACCACGCTGGTCACAATTTTGGAAATTCCTTTGGAAAATTTGTATTTATGAATAATACCATCATATTATATATCATTGGAAAGCTAATTGCATGCAAAATTCAATGAAACAAACCTTGCTGGGTTATCTGAGTCCTATCAAAGGTTATGGCCAATTAACCAGAAAAGGAAAACGCAACTGCCTCGTGCAACAAAAAGTGGATTTCCTCAGCTCAGAACTGACCAATGAGGCTGAGTGTCCCTAAAGGTGCTGGGACACCACAAGGGACGCCAATAAGGGGGGCTCGGCTAATTTCCATGTATGCAGGAGAGCTAATGCTCATCTTCAGTTATCTTGCTCAGTTACGTGAATGTCATTGAGTTGGCCGCTGGTTTCTACTGATTTCCTGGGTGACCTGGACTGTTACACTGTACTGATAAAAATGCGGGGGGGGCTCCACCCATCCTAGTGACGCCACTGCACTGAGGCGGTGTGTAGGATATTGTCATTTATTCTGTCTGGTCTGGGAGGAGCCCCATCATTGGGGGGGGGGTTGACCAATGAGCTCTCGCACTGGGTGACGCGAACCCTAGCGATGCCTCTGGTGGAGCGGACCCTTGTTTGTTGCGCGGTGGGGCTTCCCCTGCTGCCAGGCCCCCCTCCTCGCCTCCAAGGCGGAGGGCGACTAGGGACAGGCCTGCAGGCTCTCCTTTGTTTCTCCCAGGTCCTGGACCGCAGCCAACGGCAGCCCCGTCGCGTCAGAGGACAGGGCCAGTTGCCCGCAGCACCCCGGAAGCCACACCCGCGGAGGAGCACCGCCCACGCGAGGAGAGCTCTCTGTCGCTGCGGATCAGGGGTTTGAGCGCAGGGCTGGCAGGACTGCACCGATCAGAGGCAGCCTGTGAGGACCGGCAAGGAAGCCCAGGAGCCCCCCGCGAGCGCAAGGCCAGTCTCGGGACTGTGTGCGTGTTTGTTCCTGTGACGCTGTTGGGCGTCAGGAGGCAGCTTGTTGCCCAGTGGACCCTGCGCCCCGTCCTGGATCCCCCCTGGCTTGGTAGGCGCTGCCCGCCCTGACCTGCGGGTAGCTCAGGGTGCTCAGTGCCTCCCCACTTCTCTTCCGCTGCACCTCCTTTCTGACGCCAGGCTAGACCCCCACAACTTGCTGCCTCAGCATGCCCCCTATGTGTGGGTCAGCTCTGCTGCTTCTCGTATCAGCTCCGTCCGTGCCTGACAGATCTCCTTGTTTGTTTGCCTGTTTCTCCTCCTCTTGTATCCGTAAGGTATTTTTTGAAAACCTCACTGCACGTACGATAACTTTTAACTGCTTTGAACATTAAAAGTCGCAACGCTGCAAGAAGCGGGAGGTAGGTCTGAAATGTGAAATGAAGTTTGTCCTGCAGTCCAAATGGTTATGTGTGGAGGAGCTGAGTGAAGCGAGTAGCTCACAAATTTAAAACGGGGGGGGGGGACGACAGTGGTGTCATCCAGATGATTTAGGAACAGGGACTCACTTTTGATTGGCACTTGTCGGGGTCCGCCCACCGGAAGTGATGTCATGATTGTTGCCATGGATGTGATCATGTCTGTAATAACTTCAGCTTGCGGTTAGTGTTGATTTAACCTCTAATTGCTTTGCTTTCTAGAGATGTGCATATACATATTTTGCTTCAACTGTTCCCTGGTTAAATAGCAGGGGCCAGCTTCGAGTGGGCGGGGCCAGCTCAACTTCTAGGAACCGGTACTCGCGTAGCGGTGCGTAGTGGGTGCATGACATCACTGGGGGGGGGATTACACGCTCAAAAAAAATGCACAGCCAACTCAGAGCCCAGGAACCAGCACACCTTTTATACTACATCAGTGCCGTTGCCAGAAGCCATTGCGCAGATCAGAAACGTGGCGTGCGGAGAAACATGGTCGGTGGCGAAGACAGCAAACGGCCCGCGCGGCGAGGCCAACAGCACATGGGGGCGAGTGAGCGAGCGGCAGGCGGCACACAGGGCAAGGGAAGGTGCTGCCTGCAAGGAACGTGGATTCACAGGCGGCAGGCACGCACACACACGCGCGCACACAATGAACCCAGACTCCAGCAGCCTCGGAAATGGGGCCACAGCAGCTGTGGTACGTCCACAACGTGGGAGGGGGCCAGCACAGCTTTTGCCTGCACAGGGGGCGGGGCAGGATTCTGACCCAGCTGTGCCAACGGAGCACGTGCTGCATCCTGCACGGGGGCACCTTCATGGGGTGGCTCACACCTTGTGGGCAGTGGTGTCATTCCAATGATTTAGGAACAGGAACTCACTTTTGGTTGGCACTTGTCGGGAACCTGGAACCAGCCACGGAGCCCGTGAGGATCCGGAACACCCGTTCTGGTCCGTTCCCCCTGAATGACATCACTGCCTTTGCCCCCCTAGGAATCCGGAGTCGCTCCCTTTAACCCCCTGAGTGCCGGCCAACCAATAAGAAAAGCTCTTTGCAGAGGAATTGGGAGCAGGGAGGAGGGAGAGTGAAGTGGGCGGAGTCAGCCCTAATTTTAACTAGTGGGACTGAGTTCCCCCGCGTTCCCCCTGCATGACATCACTGGACCTCCCCAAGGTTCCTGCTCCCAGCATCTTGCACTCTGGGTAGACTCCTGCTCAACTCCTGCTCCTGCGCTAGGTTCCATTCCTAGCTCTTAACAACGTACAAGGAGCCCTCATAGGCGATTTCCTCCGATCTCGCGACCCCTTTTATTATTAGTTCTTCCTCCACAATCTCTCTCCCACTCTATTCAAAAAACCGAGCATTATCTCATTTCTGATCCCTCGGGACCGCACTCAGTAACTTTAAAGCGGAAGACTCAGCAGTGCCCAAACGTCTCAAAGTATCCCAGGCTTCCTCCAAGAGGTCTAGGGCTTCCCCGGTCCAATAGTATCTGGCAGGAGGTCTGGAGCTTGGGGAGGACTTGAACCCAGGCCCTGTAAGCAAGGCACAAATGCAGCAGACCTCCCCAGTGGTGTCATTCAAATGATTTAGGAACAGGAACTCACTTTTGATTGGCACTTGTCGGGAACCCGGAACCAGCCACGGAGCCCATTAGGATCCGGAACGCCCGTTCTGGTCTGTTCCCCCTGAATGACATCACTGCCTTCGCCCCCCTAGGAATCCGGAGTCGCTCCCTTTAACCCTCTGAGTGCCGGCCAACCAAGAAGAAAAGCTCTTTGCAGAGGAATGGGGAGGGGGGAGGAGGGAGAGTGAAGTGGGCGGAGTCAGCCCTAATTTTAACTAGTGGAACTGAGTTCCCCCGCGTTCCCCCTGCATGACGTCACTGGTGACACCACCGCACACACACACACGATTCAGCCACTTCCACGTCAGGTGGAAGTTCCTGTTAGAGGCCGTCAGAGGACTGGTGGGAATGCAATCAAGTCTTGCTGTGTGCAGGGGGGGGGTTAACTGTCCTAACGGGCTCCGTGGCTGGTTCCGGGTTCCCGACAAGTGCCAATCAAAAGTGAGTTCCTGTTCCTAAATCATTTGAATGACACCACTGGGGGCAGGACTCCTTAAAAAGTGGTTGTGCCACTGCCAGAGGGTGCCGTCCTGACCTGGAGTGAGGCCGGCACAGTTAGGCCAACAAAAGTTTGACTGCCACAAGGCTGCCGTAAAGGACGTTTCGACCACTCCTGAAGCCAGAGAGGCCAGCACACAAGACGTGCGCCACCATCCCCGACTCCGAGAGTGGTCCAAGCGAGCTTTACGGTGGCCCCTGTGCCGGCCAAACTTTGCTGGCCTAACGGTGCCGGCCTCACTCCAGGTCAGGATTGTGCCCTGAGAAGCCTCTGCCCAATACTTCCCGTTTTCGTGGGGGGGGGCACAAGCCTTGGCTTGTCTGTCATCTCCACACGGCAGGGCAATGCCCCTCCCTGCCCCCCTCAGCTACACCAGCCCGCTGCATCCACCTGACCCCCCCCCTTGGCTGCAGGGGCAGCTGGGCGGCCAGAGGGGTTTGCGGTCAAGCTGTGAATTTGCCGACCAGAGAATCCCACCAGCCTCCAGGCCGCAGCCAGGGGGCGCTCTCGTCCCTTGCAAGTGGCACGCAAAGGAACAGCAGCTGCAGCTGCAGTGCTCTTGTGGGGCTTGTGCTGGGGGAGACGCTCGGCTTCGTGACCCCCCCCCCGCCGTCCTCACTCCAAACCATCCAGGATCCGAGTCACCTGGGGGGCGGGGGCTGGGATGCCGGGAGAGCCGTCCTCCAAGGCTCCCTGGGGAACCAAGCAGTTGGGTGCAGCCAGTGGGTGGGCACCTGCATGGGCAGCCAGTTCTCCTGTGCACGGTGGGGAAACGGCCCAGGCCTGCCACTTGTGCTTCCCTGAACCTGCCGAGACATCACCCTGCCAACAAAGGTTCGCCTAGTCAAAGCGATGGTTTTCCCAGTAGCAATGTCTGGCTGTGAGAGCTGGACCATAAGGAAGGCAGAGCGCCGAAGAAGAGATGCTTTCGAATTATGGTGTTGGAGAAGACTCTTGAGAGTCCCCTGGACTGCAAGGAGGTCCAATCGGTCAATCCTCCAGGAAGTCAAGCCTGATTGCTCCCTGGAAGGACAAATCCTGAAGCTGAAGCTGAAGTACTTTGGCCACCTCATGAGAAGAGATGACTCTTTAGAAAAGACCCTCATGCTGGGAAAGATGGAAGGCAAAAGGAGAAGGGGGCGGCAGAGGATGAGATGGTTAGAGAGTGTCACCGAAGCGATGAGCATGAAATTGGGCGAACTCCGGAAGCTAGTGGAGGACAGGGAGACCTGGCGTGCTGCGGTCCAGGGAGTCGCGAAGAGTCGGGCACGACTTAGCGACTGAACAACAACGAACCTGCCTGCTCACAACCCAAGGCCTGCCCGCCTACATAACCTCTTCCGCTCCTCAGAGGTTTGGGGTGGCTCCAGGGAACAGTCCACCCAATCAGGGAGCCTGTCCGAGTCCAGTCGTGACCGCCAGCCTCTGTGGCTGATGGCCGACGGAGAACAGCCAGGAGGAAGGAAGCAGCCACAGGAGGCCACAGGGAGGGCTGACAACACACCGGAAAGTTCTTGCAGCCCGGCTGGCCGTAGCGCTGGAAGTCCCCCTAGCCGGAGGGCCCTGCACGGAAGGCGGTTCCTGCTCAGTGTTCCGGCGGCAGCAGAGGGGACTCCGGCAGGACAGCAGCAGCAGGGGATGTCTGCTCTCGGGGCGGCAGTTTTTCCACCCCCAAAGGCCTCCGGCCTGCAAAGGGCGCCGCGGGCAGCAGTCTTTCTGCCCAAACCCTGCAGAGCCACCGAGCGGATCCGGCCCCCCATCATCTCTTGGCTTCCTCCTCCACCGCCTCCTCCAAGCCCTGGGAGGGCTGCACAGTCTGGACCGTCTCCTCCAGGCTGCCGCTCGGAAAGACCACGTAGCGGGCGCTGACGGCAGGGGCCGGGGCGTCGCGCAGGTTCTCTTTGCTGTGCCGGATGCCGTAGCCAAAGTAGACCAGCAAGCCTAGTGCAGAGAGGGAGACGGAGCGACCATCAGCCATTCGTTTCATTTCCCATAACCTTTATTGGCATATACAATAAATAGCAAAGCCAATTAATAACACAGGGTAAGTAAAGTTCTAAGGGGTCATAGGCAGTGGTGTCATGCAGGGGGTACGCGGGGGTACGCGAGTACCGGTTTCTAGGATTACAGCTGGCCCCGCCCATTCGCCCGCCCACTCGTCGACTCCGCCCTCTGCAACGTTGGAATTTCCTGCATGTTTGAGTTGCCTGCATGTTCTCAGAGCCAGGCAGGCAGGCAGGCAGGCAGCGAACGGAGCCTTTCCTTTCCTTGCCACTGAAAAATGAGCTGCTCTGGGGTTTTAACATGATGCCAGGCCTCCTTCACATGTTCTGGGGGTGCTGTGGAATCCTGTTGCATCTGTTGGGTCAGTTTAAAATCATCTGAGGCCTCAAAAAGGGCTTTTTTCATGTCCCTTCCTGCCATGACCTCACTTCCGGCTTATGACGTCACTTCCGGTGGGCGGGTCCCGACACCTGCCAATCAAAAGTGAGTACCTGTTCTTAAATCATTTAGATGACACCACTGGTCATAGGGAAAGGGTTAATTTCATAATCATAGCTAAAAAAACTAGCAACAGAATTAGTGATCAAGGGACAACCATCACTAAGAAGAATATTATTTATTTATTTATTTATTTATTTATTTATTTATTGGATTTCCATCCCACCTTTCTGCCGAAGGCACCCAAGGCGACAATAGGAAGGGGATCAGGGAAAGAACTAGAGAAGGAAGATAACCAAGGTTCTAGATACATCCGACGAAGATGGTGGTGGACTGGACATCTGAGAATTATACATTCCAATGAATCCGGGGAGAGGTGGCAAAAAAGACATAGTCTTTTGTCAGAGGGAGTTTTGGAAAAGCGACCAAAATGCATAGCCGACGGAAAAATATTAAAACGAGCAAAACATAAACGCCCTTCTCATACAAGGGTCAATTAAAGAGTTGAAATAGTTGGCAGGCCGTCCCAAGGAGGGAGACAGACCAAAAAATTTTGGGGAGCAAGTGGGATTAAGAGAGGAGCTAAGTTGGTCAAATTCTAATTGAAAAAGTTTGGTTTTAATTAAAGTGTGAGCTCTGGAAAGTTCAGTGCCTGACAGCGATTCCAGGGACAGATCAAGAGATGATAATTTATCATCAAGGCATTTTAACCATTTAGAGTGGTAAGGATTTTTGAGAAGATCATACAGCAAGGAATCAGGGCGGCTAGTGAGAAACAGTCGAAGCCAATATTTAAATGTTAGAGACCAACCATCAGCAATTCGAAACTCAATGGTGACAGCCCCAAGTCCTGCCACTCCCCCTTTGTGTTTCAAGAGCAATTAGGTGGTGAAATTAGTCTGTGGAACTCCTTGTCACAGGATGCAGGGATGGTGTCTGGTCTCGATGCCTTTAAAAGGGGATTGGGGCAGATGGATGGAGGAAAACTCAACCCCAGGTGACAAGTCATGCTGGGTATGCGCAACCAGGAGAGGTTTTAGAAGTATCCTGTCTCAAAATGCCAGATGTAAGGAAGTGGCAACAGGATGCAGGGATCTTGTGTGCTCTCTGAAGCATCTGGTGGGCCACTGGGAGATACAGGATGGGCTAGGTGGGTCTTGGCCTGATCCAGCAGGGCTCTTCTGATGTTCTTAAGAGTGTAGCAAATTAACAGTACAAATTTATGCATGTCTGCTCAGAAGCAAGTTCCTTTGTGCTTGGGGGGGGGTACTCCCAGCGATGTGTGTACGCCTAGATATGTGAGGCTGCATGCACAAAGGACTCTGTTGCCCAATTTGTTGCTTTGCAGAATGCCTTGTCTCTGGGGCCAAGAAGTGCTTTGTCAAGCTCCACAGGAATCCTGTCTCCCCAAAGGGGACCAGTCCACAGGTTCAAAGGCTTTGCTTGCATTTAAATGCCCATGACAGATGTATTATTATTATTAGTACTGTTAACATAACCTCCTTACGTTAATAGTAGGCTACTTCAGAATGCCAGGTGCAAGGGAGTGCCACAGGATGCAAGCAACCTGTTGTCTACTGGGCTCCCTGGGGCACCGGGTGGGCCACTGTGAGATACAGGAAGCTGGACTAGACGGGCCTTTGGTCTGATCCAGCAGGGCTGTTCTTATGTTCTTATGATGCAGTGATCTGCAGACAATACTAAGGGACAACCAGTGGTGTCATTCAAATGATTTAGGAACAGGAACTCACTTTTGATTGGCACTTGTCGGGAACCCGGAACCAGCCACGGAGCCCGTTAGGATCCGGAACGCCCGTTCTGGTCCATTCCCCCTGAATGACATCACTGGGGACAACCCACATCTACACACCTGCCCTGAATCTCATCACCATAAACTCCGGCGCCGAGCCTGTACCCGCGGGTACCTCCGTGTGTGCCATTCAAAAACACTCTGGCCTTAGGGCCCAATCCTAGCCAACTTTCTGCTGCCCACGCAGCCATGCCAATGGGGTACGCACCACATCCTGCAGGGGAGGGGCAGTCACAGAGCCCCCCTCCCCAGGTTCCCTTACCTTGGGGCTGCATTGATTCTGGAATATTGGATGGGGGGGCAGCTCTCACTCCCTTGAAGTCATGGTAGCTGACCCAGAGAATCTCCGATTACTTTAAGCCCATTGGACAAATTATTTCCCATTCCAGCTCTTATTTTGTCAAATGCACCCAATACCTTGTAGAGGACATTTTTTTGGTTTTTTTTTTCTCCTAAGCAAAAGAGAACATTAATATTTTTACTCAAGCATTTCCCAGTCACGAGCGCAAGTGGTTGTGTAACTGCTTTCGAAAGGTCACCGGCACAGTCTGTTTCTTTCCTTGTAGGCTGACGTAAAACCGTTCTGCAATTCAAATGTGCCCGAGACCCATTTGCTCTGTTAACTCGCATCTCCTTCTCAAGCACTTGCTTGGATGGCTTTCCGTTCTGCCACCGAGTTTCCACTTCGATGCTCCTCCCCTGCCCAAAAAAATGGCTTCCGGTTGGGCTCCGCAGCTCCTAAAGTCAGCCCTGCCTGAGTGCATTGCTCCTCTTCTTTAAAGTTGGGGTGCAGCTGTGCTGGAGGGCCCTGAGCTGCTGCTCCTAGTCCTTGAACCCCTTTCCCTGCACGGTGTCCACTGGGAAATCCCATTTGGCCTGCTGGAGAAAACCCACGTCGTCTGACGCCTGCATCCGGGGGCGGCCTTAGGAGCTGCAGGGCTCAAGTGGAAACATTTTTCTTGGGCCCAGATCCCCAGCCAAGGCAGCAGACGCAACAATTCCCAGCAATAGTCTCCCAAAACAGCCTGTTCCTCAGTCCTTCAGGCAGTCATCCAGCACTCCATCAGTCCAGCACCTACCTGGTGCTCCCACCCAGCACCTTCCCAGGTGCCTCTCCTCCAGCACCTTCCCAGCTCCTTTTCTCCAGCTCCTGCCTCCAGCTTTATACTGAGGCCAGCCAATCAGTGGGCAGGCTTTAATTCATCAGCCACACCCATCTGCACCTGTGCTAACCTCCCTTCAGAGCCGGAGCCCTCATCAGCCTGCAGCTGTGCTCCTGCTGCAGGAGTTCTGGCATTAACCCCATAATGCCTGGTTTACCTGGACAAGGGGCCACTGCTGATACCATTCTCTCAGTCCTCGGGGTAGCTCCTGCCTTTTCCAATACAGACACCTGTGTCAGGCTCCGAGGCTCGGGTGGGGGGAGGGTAGGATCCAGAAGCAGCCTCTGCCACCGTTCCCCACCCCCTCCTGGGCCCAATCTGCCTCTCGTTCTGCCCTCCCCTGGCCCAGTTTCACCCACTTCACGCTGGGCTCTGGGGGGGGGGGAGCTCACCGTGCGCTGCTCCCCCCGCAACCACCACGCGCACCTTAAATGTTGGTGTGTGTTAATGGGCAAATGGCTCTAAGCACAGTTTAATATAAAATGGAAGACAGGTTAAGCCAACAAGTAAACACTTAATGCGCAGATGAGCTACTATGATAGTTCCAAAACCACTTGTTTTTGTGACTGTGAGATGATTTAGTAAGTCTTCGTTTTGTTCTTTCTTTTGACCCAAGCGCAGGGCACCCTCAGGGTGGCCCAACTGGTCCCATCGGCTTAAATCCGGCCCTTGATGCGCCTACACGGAGGCAAGGAGGGCAGCGAGCGAGAGCATCTCTCCTTCCCTCTTTTCCGATTCATCCTCCTCTTCCTTTCCCAGTCCAGGGTGTGGGAGGAGATGGAGACTGGCACATCACTGGAGGGGCGAGGGGGGGGTGAGCAGCTGGCATGGTGCCCCCACATGCCAGGAGGTCTCTGGCCAGCCCTGCCCAGCGGGGGGGGGGCTCCCTGCAGCTGCCCCGGCCACTCCCTGAAGCTAGAGGCAAGAATGGGAGGAGAGAGGTGGCAGGACCGGCCCATGCATGAGGCCAACTGAGGCAACCGCCTCAGGCAGCAGACTGGCAGGAGGTGGCCACTTCAGCACTCCTGCAGCTCCCACTGCTCCTCCCCCCACACTCCGGACAGGAAAAGGAAGGCGGGACAAGGCGGAAGTGTGGAGGAGGGAGGGAGGTGGGCTGAGTGAGAGGTGAGGCACCTCCCCAGGTGAGATGGCCAGGAGGCAGAATAACAAAACCACGGAGTTGGACGGAACCCACAAGGCCACCCAGTCCAGCCCCCTGCCTGGAGCAGGAAACCCCCCTCCCATCGAATCATAGACGGCCACATCCATGCCCCACAGGCCGGACCTGGTGGGGCTGTACTGAGGTTGCTCAGACCCCCCCTCTGCTGCCTCTCAGCCCCCCCCCAACTCACAGTGGTGTCATTCAAATGATTTAGGAACAGGAACTCACTTTTGATTGGCACTTGTCGGGAACCCGGAACCAGCCACGGAGCCCGTTAGGATCCGGAACGCCCGTTCCGGTCCGTTCCCCCTGAATGACCTCACTGCCTTCGCGCGCCCCCCCCCCAGGAATCCGGAGTCGCTCCCTTTAACCCTCTGAGTGCCGGCCCACCAAGAAGAAAAGCTCTTTGCAGAGGAATGGGGAGGGGGGAGAGTGAAGTGGGCAGAGTCAGCCCTAATTTTAACTAGTGGAACTGAGTTCCCCCGCGTTCCCCCTGCATGACGTCACTGCCGACTCACCTGCCACCAGCCAGACCGAGAACCGCAGCCAGGTCATGTAGTTCAGCTTCAGCATGAGGTAGAGGTTGATGAAGATGCTCAGGGCAGGAGTCAGCGGCACCAGCGGCAGCTGGAAGGAAGGAAGGAAGGCGGTGGGTGGGGGGAGAGCAGGGGGCGCGGGAGGCCCAGTCGCGGGAGACCCACTGGCACATTCCGCCTCCCCCTGGCCCCCCACCTGGTCCTCCGAAGGGCCTTCTGGAGGCACTGCCAGTTCCTGTAGACAAAGGGCGGCACCTGGGGCAATGTGCCCCCTCAGCAATGCCCCTGCGCACACCGCATCTGCTTGTGGGGTGGGGAGATGCTCCTGACCAGGACGTTTGCCACTGGCTGGCAAGAAGGCACCTTGGCTGCTGGGCATCCCCAGGGCAATGCCGGGCCACGGCCCCACTGCGGCACGCTCAGCCTGCCCCCTGGAGGCACCGGGGCACCCCCACCACTGCCACTGCGACTTGCAACGGGGACTTGAGGGAGCCCAGGTCTACCCGCGGCTGGTCCCAATGGGTAGACCTGGGCTCTGGAGCCCAGGTCTACCCGCACAATGTTGCCCTAGACAGCCCCAAGACGGCGCCCAGGGCTCATGCCCCCCCTGCCGCCCCCCTAGATCCACCACTGGGGCTCAGTGGCCCCCAAAGCCCCCCTCCGGCGCTTGTTACCTGGAATGTCCGGCTGCCCGGCTGCTGCTCGTGGACGCTGATGAGGAGGAGGCTGGCCACGAAGGCCAGGCTGAAGAGGAGGAGCAGCAGGGCAAAGCTCCAGGTGGGCAGGTGCAGCGGGCCCTGCCCGAACACCAGGACAGCGCACAGGCAGAGTGCCGAGACCATGAGCACCACCACGGCCACCGTGACCACCTCGCCAGGGTAGAAGTCGCTCAGGAAGTCCAGGTAGGGCTCAAAGGCGGCCTTGAGCTGCCCGGGCTCCCGCTGGCCTCGGGGCTTCTCCTTCCCCACCAGGTGCAGCTTGTCGGAGAACGACTCGTATTCCTTGGGCTCGGTGGCCCCGGCCAGGCTCTCGGTGGGGGTCCGGGCAGGCTCGCTCCCCGCGGGGGGCTCGGGCGCCTCCACCTTGGCCCGCTGGAAGCGCAGGACAATGACGCTGGCTGCCACGAAGGTGTAGGCCAGGAGGGTGCCGATGGAGAGGAACTGCACCAGGGCCTCCAGGTCGAAGACGAGGGCCAGCACGGCCATGAGGAAGCCGAAGACCACGATGGCCACCACCGGGACCTGCGTGCGGGGGTGCACCCGCGAGAAGACCTGGAAGAAGAGCCCGTCCTCCGCCATGGCGTACACGATGCGGGGCAGGGAGAAGAGGTTGCTGAGCAGCACGGTGTTCATCGCTGGAGGGGGAGAGAGAGGCTGGTCAGAGCGCACCAGTGATGTCATGCACCCACTACGCACCACTACGCGCGTACCGGTTCCTAGAAGTTGAGCTGGCCCCGCCCACTCGAAGCTGGCCCCGTCAGCTGGTTGGCTCAGCAGCTGCGCATGCGTACTGCATGCCTGCAGCCGTTGCCTGCACTTTCTGTGAGGAGGCAGGCAGCGTGGTGGCGGCGGCATCATGACATCACTTCCGGCTTATGATGTCACTTCTGGTGGGCGGACCCTGACAAGTGCCAATCAAAAGTGAGTACCTGTTCTTAAATCATTTGGATGACACCACTGGAGCGCACCCACCTGCTGGCTCCTGTCTGAAGACGGCTCACAAGCAGAGGCGGATCTACAGGGAGGGCAGAGCTCTAAGTGTTGCAAGGAGCCTTACCCTGTCGTGTGAATCCCTCCTCTCCCTTGTATTGCTGCTGTAGCCAGTCAGCAACGCCAAGATGTTGCTGTTCCCTGTGAGGATTGGCTAAAACGGTGCATGAGAGGAGTGATTTCCACGGCAAGGTGAGGCTGCAAGGTGACGCCAATTGGAAGCCTAATCTGCGAGCAAGAGCTCCAAATGGGAACCCTGTAAGTCTTGGGAGAAGCCCAGACTAACTAAAGAAGGGGAGGGGCTATTATATAGGGCTGTAACCTCCAGGGCTTACGTTGCATATACACAAACGCACAGAGCATGGGAAATAAAGAGGATGAGCTTGAACTTCTAGCAAGTGATGGTAAATGTGACTTGATAGGAATAACTGAAACTTGGTGGGATGACTCTCATGATTGGAATGTGCAAATGGAAGGCTACCAGTTGTTTAGGAGGAACAGATGTGGCAAAAGAGGAGGGGGGGTTGCATTATATGTCAAGAATATATACACCAGCTCAGAAATCCAAAAGGGTCATGTTAGCTCTGTAGAGAGTATCTGGGTAAACATTAGGGGGAACAGCAGCAAAGGCAACATTATGGTGGGCATCTACTATAGACCTCCAGGCAGTGGTGTCATCCAAATGATTTAGGAACAGGTACTCACTTTTGATTGGCACTTGTCGGGGTCCACCCACCGGAAGTGACGTCATAAGCCAGAAGTGATGTCATGATTGTTGCCATGGATGTGATCATGTTTGTAATAACTTCAGCTTGTGGTTAGTGTTGATTTAACTTCTATTGCTTTGCTTTCTAGAGATGTGTATAGACATAGTTTGCTTCAACTGTTCCCTGGTTAAATAGCAGGGGCCAGCTTTGAGTGGGTGGGGCCAGCTCAACTTCTAGGAACCAGTACTCGCGTAGTGGTGTGTAGTGGGTGCATGACATCACTGCCTCCAGGCCAAGGGGAAGAGGAGGAGGAGGGTGCTTTCCTGAAACAATCTACCGCTGGAGATGCGCTAGGAGAATCTGCTGCTACCGTAGGGGTTCGGACTAGATGACCTTGTAGGCTCATTCCAACTCTGTGGTTCTATGATTTTAGTCTTCTCCATATTGCAGCAGTCTGAGTTTGAATGAAGTTTTGAGCTGCACAGAGCAGTGTTATTCAAACTGTGGGTCGGGACCCACTTGGTGGGTCGCGACCTGATGTCAGGTGGGTCGCGGAGAGCGGAGAGCTCTAAGACACTGCAGACCTTACTCTTGTTGTATTCCTTTTCTGAGTGTTAACAGCTTGAATTTTCAAGTGAGGGTTTTTTTTAAAATTAATTTCAAGTGAGGGTTTTTTTTAAAATTAATTTAATTTAATTAATGTTTTTAGTTAATCATATTTTGTCCTAATCTTGCTTTCTGTCAGAGATGTTCCATGGTTGCAGTCCCAGAATGCCAATTTGCATTTCAGGAGTGTCATTTTATTACGTTACAATGACAGCACTTCCTGCTTGATGATGTCACTTCCTGGTTAATGAGATCAGTTCCGGTGGGTCCCGGTCTGAAAGGTTTGAACACCACTGGCATAGGGCGTTTTTCTTAACACAACAGCATTTCTTAGTGTGACACTTTTGTCTTACACACACACACTTCTCAAATCCTTGCCCGGTTCCTGTGGAACCAGCTGTGGCAGCTGACCTGAGTGATGCTTACTTCATACTTTGCCAAAAGAAAAAGAAAAAAAAAGATAGTCATTCTGGACCATCTCTCAGCCAAGTATGTAAGGTCAGAACAGCAGCAGCATCTTTCTTACGGGACCGGGCGTTCTGGAGTGCCTGCGTTTCGCCCAGTGCCTGTAACAAAACAGGGCAGGCTGCCCTCATTGGCTGCAGGGGCGTGACCAGCACTGGGGGAGGAGACAGGTGGCCAGCTTCGCCCCCCCCCCCCAGGAATCCAGAGTCGCTCCCTTTAACCTGTGGTGTCATCTAAATGATTTAGGAACAGGAACTCCCTTTTGATTGGCACTTGTCGGGAACCCGGAACCAGCCACGGAGGATCCGGAACGCCCGTTCTGGTCCGTTCCCCCTGAATGCCATCACTGCCTTCGCCCCCCTAGGAATCTGGAGTCGCTCCCTTTAACCCTCGGAGCGCTGGCCAACCAAGAAGAAAAGCTCTTTGCAGAGGAATGGGGAGGGGGGAGGAGGGAGAGTGAAGTGGGCGGAGTCAGCCCTAATTTTAACTAGTGGAACTGAGTTCCCCCAAGTTCCCCCTGCATGACGTCACTGGCCAGCAGCAACGTCGGCTGCTTTGCCGTGACTGTGGGAGAGACCCCCGTCCTGGACCCGGCCCAGCCTTACCGCAAATGGAACCCACGGCCACGATGAAACCAGCCCAGGAGTAGCCCCTCCGGTAGAAGGCGTCGGCCAGGGCGGACTCGGGGTCCAGGGAGTGCCAGGGGACCATCAGCGTCAGCACCATGGAGACCAGGATGTAGGCTCCGGCTGCCAGGCTCAGGGAGATGGCGATGGCCCTGGGGATGGCCCGCTGTGGGTTCCTGGCCTCCTCGCTGGACGTGGCAATGACGTCGAAGCCCACAAAGGCGTAGAAGCAGGTGGCGGAGCCGGCCATGACACCCGAGACCCCGTAGGGGGCGAACCCCCCTTCGCTGGCGCTCCAGTTCTGAGGCCTGGCGAGGACGAAGCCCATCACGAGGATGAAGAGGATGACGCCCATGCTGACGGCGGAGAAGACGTGGTTGAGCCAGGAGGAGAAGCGGGCCCCGAAGGAGATGAAGGCCGTCGCCAGGAGCAGGATGCCGGAGGCCAGGAAGTCCGGGTAGTGGGCCAGGAACGGCACCTGCCAGCTGCCCAGGTGGGTCTCGGTGAAGTTCTTGATCCTGTGGTCGAAGATGGCGTCCAGGTAGCCGCTCCAGGCCCTGGCGACGGCGGCCCCGCCAATCATGTACTCCAGAATGACGTTCCAGCCAATCAGGAAGGCCCAGATCTCGCCCACGGAGATGTAGGTGAACATGTAGGCCGAGCCCGTCTTGGGGACGCGGGCGCCGAATTCGGCGTAGCAGAGGGCAGCCAGCAGGGAGGCGACGCCGGCGATGACGAAGGAGACGACGATGGCGGGGCCGGCGGTCTCCTTGGCAACCGTGCCGGTCAGCACGTAGAGGCCGGAGCCCACCATGCCCCCCAGGCCGAGCAGGGTCAAGTCGACGGTGCTCAGGCAGCGGTTGAAAGAGGTCTCCATCATGTCGTCCTCCAGCGTCTTCACCCGGTTCAGCTTCTGGCAGAAGTGGGTCAGGTCCACAGAGCGGGGCAGGCGACTCGCCATCTTGGCAGGGCGGTGGGCACCCTGCCCTTCCCAGGAGGAGCTCAGCCTTCTTCTGGAGACGCTGGTCAGGAAGAGGACAGTCTTAAGGACACGAGAAGAGCCTCGCTGGACCAGGCAAAGGCCCGTCTCGTCCAGCTTCTCACCGTGGCCCACCAGACCCCTCTGGGAGCACTCAGGACCCCTGGAGTCAGGGCCACTTCCTTGCCTCCGGCATCCAGAGAGGAGCCACCTCTAAAACCCAAAGACTGCCTGTAGCAGGGGCGGCCAAACCTGCTTATAAACCTCAGACTGAGAGCCGCAAGAGAGATGCAGCGTTTACAGAGCATTTCAATTCTTAAACATGCAGAAAGGCCCTCCTTTTGGTGGGTTTGGGACCCGCAGGTTTGACGCAAGGAGGGTCCCCAGCCCACCTCCGGGTGGGCCTTCCCTTACCTCCCAGATGCAACTGGAAGGAACTTCCCAGGCCTAAGATTGCAGCCAAAGAAAATTAAACTTTCAATAGCTAAAAGAACAGCAACACTTAACCCATCCAATAAGCAACTGAGGGCCCCAAGGTAAGGGGGCAAACATTCCCTCGCCTTGCAGAGGACTCTGTGACTGCCCTCTGCTGCAGGATGCAGCGCGTGCCCAGTTGGCACAGCTGCATCAGCGCCAGAAGGTGGGAGAGGATTGGGCCCTAAATGGGCGGCTTTTCTGCTCTTAGGGCCTCCCAGGGGCTACAGTGGTGGCCCAAGTGCTGCCCCCCCCAATGCACTGCTTCTCCCAATGGCCCCCTTCTCTCCCCCCCCCCGCTCCTTGGATTCAGAAAGGGAGAAGGGAACAGAGCGAAACAGGAAGTGCAGAGGAGAGGCGGGTGGTGGCCCAGGGTGCCATTGACACAGTTACTTCCTGTGTGAAAAAGCAAACAAGCAAAACTTGCAGAGAAGCTGCCCTGATCTGAATTTCAGGAGCAGCCAGACATCAAAGAAGAGCATCAAAGCAAAGCACAAATGTGGCAGGAGCAGGAATAGAAGGGTCACTTCTAGTCGGGGTATTTATACACCACTTTTCAATGAGCAAGCAAGTGGTGTATAAATACACACTGAGTTAGTGAACCAAGTGGTTCACTAACTCAGTACATTATTTCCTGGCCCCAAAGAGCTCCTAATCGAAAAAGGTGCAGAAGGAACACCAGTGCTCAGCCCTTGGGGAAGGGATGGGGGGTGGGCGAAGGGGGGGCAGTTGCTCTCCTGCTGCTCAGGAGAAGAGGCTGCAGGGGTGACATGACTGTGGGCGCAATCCTCACCTGGAGTTAGGCCAGCAAAGTTTGGCCAGCACCAGGGCCACCGTAAAGTGCGTTTGGGCCACTTTCGGAGTCAGGGAGGAGGGCGCATGTCCGTGTGCCGGCCTCTCTGGCTCCAAGAGTGATCGAGACATACTTTATGGTGGCCTTTGTGCCAGCCAAACGTTGCTGGTCTAACTCCAGGTTAGGATTGCACTCTGTGTCGGGCGCAGGAGGGTGTGATCAGACGCACACCATCTTTAAGAAAGGAACTGCCATGGAGAGTTTTGTGACCGCTGAACGCGTCTGGGGTCAGTTTCAAGATGCCAGCGGCCCATGACCCGACTGCTCGGACTGGTGTCTGCGAACGGTCACGGGAAAGGATGCCGGCTGCACACCGGTCCGTCTTCCAAACCATTGGACCAACTGCTCCCAATTGGGATCTACACCTAAGGCGGAGCCTGCACTCGGGTAAAAATAAAACATAAAGCTAATATGTTTACTAAATCATTTCACAGAGACTAAGTCGAGACTTAGTAAGTGACTAGTCGAGAGGGTTAATGCCTGAAGATAAGAGCTGAAGGTCGCCAGTTCGGGACTACCGGAAATCTCTGTGAGTGGCAGACCGTGTAAATTGCGACTGATTAACAGCTGAGCTGTCTCCGGCTGCCTTGTGAGAGGGGGAGTGTGCCGGGTCAGCTGCTTCTCTGGTGGGAGCAGGGAAGCTGCTTATCAGCCAGCAGAAGACAAACGGGTGGCCAGAAAGAAGGACTAAATCCAGAAAGATCCATCTGTATGTGTGTAGTTCTTGGAAGATAGAACATTTCTGTAAAAATTGTAAAAACCTTCGGGTTTCTGAATAAAGTCTGCCCATGTAAACCGCCTTGAGGGGTTTACATCATTAGAGAAATCTGGTGACCTAAGAAAGGTGGTATATAAATCCAAGTATTTATTTATTTATTTATTTATTTATTTATTTATTTATTATATTATATTATATTATATTATATTATATTATATTATATTATATTATATTATATTATATATATTATGTTATATTATTATTATTATTATTATTATTATTAAGATCACAATCCTAACCAACTTTCCAGCATTGACATAGCTGTGCCAGTGGGGCATGTGCTGCATCCTGCAGTTGGGGGGCAGCCACGGAGGCCTCCTCAAAGGAAGGGAATGTTTGTTCCCTCGTCTCAGAGCTGCATTGCGCTTACAGCAGTGCTGGAAAACGGGTTAGGATTACGCCCTAAAACAAGTGGTTTTGAAACTGTATTTTTCTAGAGCTGCTGGCTGGCTTAGCTGAGAACCAGCGTGGTTTAGTGCTCCAAGTCCTTGACATCGGTGGGGAAGATCCAGCTTCAAAGGCCAACCCTCACCTGGAGTCAGGCTGGCACAGTTAGGCCGGCACAAGGGCCACCGTACAGTAAGTTTGGACCCCTCTCGGAGTCAGAGAGGCCTCCCTGATCCTGAGAGTGGTCCAAACGCGCTTTACAGTGCCCCTTGTGCCGGCCAAACTTTGCTGGTCTAACTGTGCGGGCCCGACTCCAGGTGAGGATTGACTGGGTAAACCCAACCCCCCTTCTCGTTATCTGAATGAGCAGAAAGTGAAGCTAGTGGGCGGGGTTAGCGGTGACGTAAATACACCCAAAACAATCCTCATTCCAATTATTTCAAATGGGTTTTCGCATGATGTTTCGGACTTAATAGTTTACTCCTGAAGTAAAAACTCACGAAAATAACAACGTGTGATCGTGGACAAACATCAGTGGTAACCATATTATGAGTTAATATGCAATTCCAAGGTTTAATTCCGCAGAATTATATTACTGAACATACCGGACGAAATGCCGCTTGCTGCCTATGTAAACTCGGATTGCACTGCTTTGACAGGCTTATTTTTTGAAATCTACACAAGCAGAAATAAAGTCTGAACAGGAAGGAAAGAAAAAAAGGGGAGGGAGGGCAAAAATTAGATAAAATATGTAGGAAAATTACATTAAAATCTCTCAATGTATAACACAAGTAGTTGTCAATAGGAGAGTAGTTCTTTTTCACTTCTAGGCTATTACGTGTATTTTTTTAAACTTCTACACTCACCCCCCCCCCATAAAACAAATTCTGTTAATGTTCGGAATTTCAAAAATATTATCGTAGAAAATGGAAGGCGGGGAAAAAATGTGTAAACGGGAAGGGGGGGAAAAAGGAGGGGGGAATTTTTTTTTATTTTTATTTTATTTCTTCATATCTACTTCAGTTTGTGACGGGCTGCTTACTTTATGAAGTAATATTTTTCCGTAGCAACGAATCACAATGATTTTAAGTACCTGTGCAAAGTAATCCCATTTTTCGTACAGCGATTCGCACACCCGTACACAGAACACGCAGGCATGCTTAAAGACGTTGAGATTAACTTTACCACACGGGCAGGGAGATTTTTATTCGTGACGCCGCGGCGGCAATCCTCCTTCGCGGCAATGATCTGAGATAGACCCAGGGCTTCAAGTCTGTGACGTCATGGCCCCTCCAGCGAAATATAATACCTCCATGGGTAAACCCCCGTCAGGTTTATGACTTTGGACCAGTGTCTCTCTCTTAGCATGGCCTACCTCACAGGGTCATTGTGCAGGTACACAATGGGATGTGTGTGTGTTTATGCCACCCTCAGCTTCTGGTACAGATTTAAAAAAAACATTAGTACAAATAACAGATCCGAAGAGGACGCATCACTCTTAGGGTGTCCCAGGTTTGAACGTAATTATTTGATCGCTTTGGAATGATTTGCTTTTGCCTTCCATGGCTCTTGAATAGTTCCAGATGAGAGTTTGGCCCAGGAGTCTTATCTCAGCTTCCTGCCCGCCTGAGTGATTGGTCTGTTTTTGCTTTGCTGCGAACCACTTTCAGCACAATGGCACGGGAGGGGGAACAGACAGACACACAAACACACGCAGGACAGCCGATCGATATCTTTGCTTATGAGGAGGCATAAAAAATGAAGCAGAACCAGCTCTTAAGAAGCTGGACTTGCAGTGTAATCTCGACTACATTTTGCGCATGTGCGCATTAATGGCAAGCTGCTGGACCTTGCTGTGATCCCCCCCCCCCGCCAGAGAGAGGGGGAAAGGGCCCCAGACCCTTTCTTTTGCACCCACAACATGTCAAGCCTTGTCTGTGCAAACAGGCGGCAAGCACTGACGACGAGATCTGATTAGCTGGCCGATGTGGG
This sequence comes from Lerista edwardsae, assembly GCA_029204185.1. NCBI lineage: Eukaryota > Metazoa > Chordata > Lepidosauria > Squamata > Scincidae > Lerista > Lerista edwardsae. Next base: position 5,147,134 of record JAJKFI010000059.1, read on the forward strand.
GCCGGGGGAACTTGACATGGGGAGCCTCCAAGGATGGCAAGGGAAGGAATGGCCAGTCCTTCTCCACTGGATCAGAATTTCATGCAATCATAATTTCCATGAATTACAATATATGAAACAATGTAGGCTGGCCCCAAGCAGGAATCTTTGCCTTCACCCAATAGAGGCCAACCTTGTTTACCCCCACCCCACCCCCGGGGAAATTTATGGCTCCTCTTTTGGCTCCCAGCACCCCTTTTAGACTCCAGGCCCAGGTACGATGCACCCCCCGCACCGCCCCTTTAATGGACCCGGCCTGGAAGCCAAGCCTCGTCCTCCCCAGAGGTTCTGTCTCCCCGAACCCAGTCACCCCAGGCGCGCAAAGAGCTGGCTGCAGCGCCTTGGCGAGGAGGGGCCGGATCTCTGCCCATGCTCAGACGCGGCCTTGCAGGGGGCGTTGGAAGGAGGGGGGCGCTGCTGGCACGACCTGCTGGCCGGGGAAGAAGCCACAAGGCCCCCACCCGGCGCGCCTGTTCTGCCTGAGAGCCGGCGGCAGCCTCAGCCCCGCCCGCCCGCCCGCCGCGGCCAGGAGCACCCGGACCCTTCAGCACGCGCCCCGCCCTGGACAGCTCCCTGCGCATCCCGAGCGGCCGCCTGGCAGCCCCCAGGACCGGGCCGGGCGCGGAGATGCGAGCTGCACGCCAGGTAAGGCACAAATCCCGCCCGCTCACCTGCGGCTCCCTCCGGCGGCTGCGGGGCCTTCCTCGCTCCCGGCCTGGCTGCGCTGCGTCACGGCCGGATTATTGGAACGCGGTGGGAGGAGGCGGGGGGCGGGGGGGGGGGGGGGGGGGAGCGGCCGCCTCTAATCCTCCGGCGCCCGGAGGGTGCCAGGTGTGCGCGGGCTGCGGAAAGGGGCAGCCCGCCTCGCCGGAGCCCTCCCCGCCGCTGCCTCCCCCACCATATGGCCTTCCTGCGCTCCTCGCCAGCAAACGCCCAACAGGTGCTGCTCCCCGCCCCCACCGCGGGCGATGACGACTGCGCCGGCTCTCCCGGTTGAATGGCTACCTAGCTTGGGACTGGTGGCTCCACCCCCGCCGCCCCCCCGCGCCCCCCAGGAAGGCACTGATGCTCGGCAGCTTCGTCGGTCACACCGAGTTCCTTTTTCCTTCCAGGAGGCCAAGCCTGTGCGCCTGGCAAAGCGGGGGGCGGGGGCAGGATCCTGACTAGCAGGAGCCGCGGCTGGGCGAGGCTCGTCGCTTCCTGAAGTATGAAACCGCCGCGTTTCCTGCCAGGGGAGGCTGACCCTGCCCGTCCGGATCGGTTGGAAGCACGGACGACCTTCTAGGGCAGAACGTTGGCCTTGGCAGCCCGACTTTCTGCCTTCCTCGTAAATGCAAGAAACGATAAGGGCGGTTCGACAAATGCAAGAAACGTGCCCAGTCACATACTTGGGATGCTTGCATTTAAACCATACAGCTGGAAAGGGATCCCACAAGGTCATCTAGCCCAACCCTGGGCCTGAAACAGGAAATCCTCCTAGACGGCAGTGACGACGAACCTTTCGGGCTCAGCGTGTCCAAACTTTGGAAAATGCTTAACTTGACTCTGCTGGTGTGTCAACCCCGCCCCCTTCCCAAGGAGAAACAATTCTTTATATTCATTTATTTAAACGAAAAATACAGCCCCATCATTTGTGGTGCTATATATATATATATAAAAACGGACGTGGGTATGTTTGTGTGTATGTATGTATGTATGTAAGTGGGTGTGTATGTATGTATGTATGTAATGCATAGGCTCGGGAACGCCTGGACCGATCCGCACGAAACTTGGCAGGAATACACCTTGCAGCCTGGAAAGAAACACTGCGGGGGTCAGACCCCCCTACAGCCCCGGGGGGGGGAGGGACAGCGAGGGGATTGTATTGGAGTGAAAGTGTGCTGCCACCCTGTGGTCACAAAGGATTCTGCAGGTCATGAGCTGGGATTGCACTCACTGAGCTGATACACAGGAAGAGACCTCAGAAACGAAAGTGAAACTGCTTTGCACTGCCTGAGTTGCCCAGGCTGGAAAGAGCATGATCCAGAGAGTTCCAACACCCAGTCGGATCTGAGAGGGACCTATTTCCAGAGGGCTAACTGGCCACCTCTTCCTGTTTCTCACACGTCGGTGCTATCCTACCACAGGACCTGCAGACAGTGTTCAGTGAGTGTGACAATTTCATTACGCTCCTTTGCTTGATTCTGTCCCTGTATTCATTCATTCTCCTAATAGAAGCTGGGGATAATTTGTCCCCCGGGCAACACCGGGTAACAAAAGGCTAGTATTGTATAAAGAAGCATCCAATAATTACAGAAATGAAAAAGGAGTAAAATAAACTCAGTTTTTGTCAGGTGTTTCTGAATGCTGGTTTGTCACCTCAACCGTTGTGGTGTGTTAGCCTTGACACGCGCGTCATAGGTTCGCCCTCTCCAGCAGGTGCCTGTTGAGCCTCTGCTTGAAGGTCTCCAGTAAGGGAGAATCTACCACCTCCATCTATTCCACTTGACTGTCGAACCGCCCTTATCGTCAAGAACTTCTTCCTGCCGTCGGCCAGAATTTCCTCTTGCGCTTTAAAAACCTATTCAGCTATGATTCATTTAATCATGTCTGTATTTGTATAGTATCTAAAAAGCGTTATTTTAATCCGACCTCCCCCCACCCCCACGGCTAGCTATAGAACAGTGTTATTCAGACTGTGGGTGGGGACCCACGTGGTGGGTTGTGACCAGATGGCAGGTGGGTCGCAGAAAGCTGGGAACTGCCATCTTGGAAACTGCAGACCTGACTCTTGCTGTGTTCCTTTTGAGAGTGTTAACAGTTTGAATTTTTAAGTGAGGGTTTTTAAAAATTTTGTTTTTAGTTCAGTGCTTTTACATCACATTTTGTCCTCATCTTGTCAGGGATATTTCACGGTTGTACAATTGCTGCAGTCCACGAATGCCAATTTGCATTTCAGGAGTGTCATCCTATTGTTACAATGACAGCACTTCCTCCTTGATGATATCATTTCCTGCCCACAACATCACTTCCAGGTTCATGACATCACTTCTGGTGGGTCCTGACATGAGTACTGTTCTAAAAAGTGGGTCCCGGTCTAAAAAGTTTGAATACCACTGCTATAGAATATATATAAGAATATAATTTTTGTCCCCTTTTCTCTGACAAAAGCAATTAGAAAAACTCATTGAGGATAAATCTGCTCTGGTGCTTAACCCCAATTGTGGGTGGCGGGGTTGTAGTTTGTTTTTGTTTTTTGGCCAAAACCTAAGCCAAAGGCCTCTCTGCACGGCCTCTCTTGGGTGCCCCCCAAAGGCACATTGGGTGCCAACCCAGGTGAAGGTGCCAGGTCAGCCCAGCCAATGAGCCTCCAGCTCGGTGCTGCCCCCTTGACAGCCTAACAACCCAAGACTCTTCCCAGGCCTGTTGGCACCAGTTGTGAGCCCATCAAGTGAAAACTCCTTGTATAGCAAACCTTTTCCTTTTTCCACTGCAAAGTGATTTGGTGGTGAAGTGAACCCACTGCAAAGTGGGGGCTTACTGTACAGAACAGCCTATGCACAGACATTTGCGTAGGCGCCTACATAGAAACACAGAGCTGGAAGGTACCTAGAAGGTCATCTAGTCCAACCCCCTGCCTGTAGCTGGAAATCCTCCTAAAGCAGCTTCAGCAGGTACCTGTCAAGCCTCTGCTTGAAGGTCTCCAGGGAGGGAGAATTCACCACCTCCCTCCAGTGGCAATCTGTTCCACTGTCTGTTTCCACTTATCGTCAAGAAATTCTTTCTGATGTCCAGCCAGAATCTCCTCTCTTGCAGTTTGTACCCATTGCACCTAGTTCTACTGTCAGAGGCAGAAGAGAACACATTTGTCCTTCTTCCTTATTTGTCACACTTCAAATATTTGAAGAGTGCCATCATATCCCCTCCCAGCCTTCTCTTCTCCAGGCAAAACATACCAAGTTCCCTCAACCTTTCCTCATATAATAGGACTTGTTCTCCAGCCCCCAGATCAGGGCAGGCCCCCCCCCCCCCGATGCACCCTTCCCAAATGCACACGGCACGGCTTGCTGCTCTTCTATACACCCAGCCTGTGGCCTTTTCTCCTCCCTCCTCCAGCCAAGAGCTCTGGGAAGGAAGCTGTTTGGCTCTTGGATAATCAAACTAGTGGTTACCGACAGGAAAGCACTTGACAAACCTCCTGGGGGAAAGACCAGACACCAAAAACAGGCTCCAGAGCCACCAGTTTCCCCATCTGGGTGCACAGACGGAGCTCGCTCGCTTGCCGACTCGCACATCACGTGCGGCTGCGCCTGGAGCGGGCTCACCCGCCCGCCTCGCTCGAAGCCTCCTCTCTTTCAGGCTTAAGCATCCCTCCTTCCTCCAGAGGAAGTCAACGGCCAAACCGCGTGTGGCACAAGGCATCAGATGCAATTACGAAAGGCTCCTGCGGCCGTGGAGGGTGGCTTCGTCTGCTAGCAGGGCCGTGGCACAACCTCTGCAGGCTACAGAGTTTGCCTCACCCCCCCTCCCAAAAAAAAAAACACCACTAGCATGTCCTTTTCCAGGGCAGCCTGTGCACATATCATCAGACATTTTAGTCCTAAGCATGCACTTCCTTGACCTTGAGGGACAGACAGGAAAGAAGGCTTGTTTCTGAAGATAAAGCAGCCCTGGGACTCCCCCCTTGCCAAACTTCCCATCCTCTTTCAGAAATGCAGAGAGCACTGCCTTGAGGGCCCCCGTTGCCAACCATCATGAGAAGAGCCCCTATGCTAGATCAGACCAAAGGGGCACATCGCGTCCAGCTTCCTGCATCTCACAGTGGTCCACCAGAAGCCTCAGGGAGCACTCAAGGCAACAAGATCCCTGTATCCTGTTGCCACTCCCTTGCACCTGGCATTCTAAGGCAGCCGGCTTCAAAAACCAGGAGGTTGTGTACGTTTACAACAGGTTGTGTTGTATTAGAGGCCTGTAACTTCTAATGGACATTTTCTCTAGCAGTCTGTCCAATCCCCTTTTAACCTCATCTAGGCCTTCAGGTGCCCTCACCACATCCTGTGGCAAGGAGTTCCACAGATTGACACGCTGGGTAAAGAAATATTTTCTTTTGTATTGTCTGTTCTAACTCTCCCGCCATTCCATTCTTGTGGCTGTCCTCTGGTTCTGGTGTTGTGTGACAGGGAAAAGAACATCACTCTATCCATCCCTTGCATTACTTTGTGCATCTCTATCACGTCCCCTCAAGCGCCTTTTTTCAGACCTCAAGACTCTAAGGCCTGAGGGCCAGATCCGGTGAACACCCTCCCCGCCATGAGCAGCGCCTACCTGTCTTCTGCATTGCCGTTTCTCTTTGCCCCCTGATTGCTCTGGGAGTCACGACTGCCCAGAAATCCCGCTGCAAAGCCTGCTGGGGGAATGGGCAAGAGACGCGACTGCCCAGAGCATCCCTACGGCAAAAGAAGTGGCAGCGCAGTGGAACAGCAAGTGCCACTTGGAGCGGGGAGGGTTTTGTTGGTGCACAGCGGCTTCCAGTTTGGAGACTGGTGTTCCAGGCTAAAGAGCCCCAAACGCTGTTGCCTTCCCTCACAAGGGAGCTGCCCTCCCATCAGCACTTTTCCCAGTTCCCTCTCTTCCTTCATTCTTGCCCAAACCCACAGGACTGGCAGCAGAGGTCCCCTTAGGCCTGCAGCTCAACCGGCCCCAGACAAGGCCTGTTCTCGGGAGGGCAGCTGTGCGTGGCCAAGTCACAGTGGGAGGACACAGTGGAGCTGCCTTCCTCTACTCCACGGCAAACACCACGCAGAACATGTTCCACAGGCACTTGCTGGGGATGCAGTAGGAGGGTTTCCTGCTGCAGGCAAGACTAGATGGGCTTGTGGCTTCCTTCCAACCTTATGACTCAGCCTTCTGCCGAGCCAGGCCAGGACACCTCCTAGCGCCCTTTGAATTGGGCCAACCGCCTGCAAAAAAGAGACGTTTCCTAAAGTGACAAGTTGCACTGACGTGACACGGGGGGG
>JAJKFI010000059.1:5153178-5167693 GCA_029204185.1 Lerista edwardsae
CCCCCCCTTAGATCCGCCTCTGGCTGGGCGCAGCTCAGCCACTGCCGTGCCTTTTGTCCCTCAAGACTGCGCTGGCAGTCAGGCCTTTGGGTGCTCCTGGAAGGACCGTCAATCCCAATCACGACCAAGTGAACCCTGCGGCACCCCCAACCTCCCAGAAATGCTTCTGTTTCCTTTGTGGGAAGTCCTGCAACTGATCCTGCTCCGGAAGCAGCACCTGGTCATCGCTGTCCCCAGCGGGAGTGTCTGGGCTGAGCGGTTTTTCCATCTTGCTGCTGTGCCCAGGTGCCCGTGCTGCCTCTTGGCCAGGGGGAGCGGACCTCATCGACAAAGGAGCTGCCTTTTTGCCTGGCCCAAAGGAGCACCTTTTTGCGGGAATTGTGCAGCCCTGCCCTGGCCACATAGACAGATTGTACCCAAAACCTGCCAGGCAGAGTAGGATGGGAACTCTCTCCCCCACTTTGATCCTGGTAACAGTTCCCCTCCCTGCCCCCTAAAAGCCTCCATTCTCATGTGCATACTTCAAAGCTCCCTGCTAAATCTCCTTCTTCCACGGCCTGATTTGGGAGGAAGCCCTGTTTAGCACGGACTCAGGGCGCAATCCTAACCTGGAGTTAGGCCAGAACAGTTAAGCCAGCTAAATTTGGCTGGCACAGGGAAACACCGTAAAGTATGTTTGGACCACTCTAGGAGTCCAGCCAGCGGACTGACATGCAAGGAATAAACATTTGGGGCAGAAATCACAACATCTGTGATTTGGGGCAAAAATGCTAAAAGTACTGAAAGGGAACTGAGAGCTTATGAACTGGAACTGGGGGGGGGGCGCTCAGAAGACTGGGAACAGGGGATGAAACTTGTAATTTGGAGCAAATAACTAACAGCTTCGCTCAATAGAATTATTCACTAACGGGCAAATAGCAGCTTCAAACGCTTGGCACTAAACGTATTTAGGGAGTATTATAGAAAGAAGCCGAAGCTCATTTACGCACAGGCAAAAGTAGATAGGTGAAGAAGTAAAAGTAGATAAGCCAGGTGTCTCTACTAACAAGGTAGATTAGCAAGGTGTGAAAAGTTTACAGAAGGTTGTAACAAATTGTGCATGCCTCTTGAAACACAAAAGCTTATTTGAATGCACATGCGACGTCTGCAACGGTGGGGATACACATCAAGGGGAAACATAGGGGAAGCATGTAGGAGGCAGACGGGAAGGCTGTAACCTCGGCAGTAACTTAGCCAATGGTGAAAACCAGGAGGGGCTGCGCACGGAATAGTGTCTATATAATTTGTGGTTATGTATTGTTCGAAGAAGTGGTCTTAGACTTCGGTCCTGCCCCTCCCTTTACTGCAGTAAAGGAATCCAGGCTGCCATCTCTCTCTGTCTCTGCGGTATTTGGTACAGGGGTGTTGGGACAGGGGGATCAAACACTCCTAACAATTTGATGGATTGGACGGTGGCTCAGAGGGTCCCGCCGTTCCTAACATGCACCATCCTCCCTGACCGAGAGTGGTCCAAACGTGCTTGATGGTGTCCCTTGTGCTGGCCAAACTTTGCTGGCATAACTGTGCTGGCCTAACTCCAGGTTAGGATTCCGCTCTCATTCAGTCACCCCCTCCTGTCTCTTTCCAGTTAATTCCCAGTTGTCCGGATGACAAGTATTTCACTTGCAATCATTTTAAAACTCTGGAACTGATCTTCTAAGCCAGTGGTTCCCAAACTGTGTGCCGCAATACTGAGGCACACCCAGGGAATGTTCTCCATCAGCCATCTTGGATCGGGCAAGATCCAGCGATGGGATCCGCAAATTGAGAAGGGGAATGCTGGGCGGCACTTAGGCGGGACTTCCACATGATTGGCAGCCTGTCCGCAGTGTTCCGCGGCTGCCTGGCCTCGGGGGGGCTCCTGTTCACCGCAGAGGACGGGTGGGGGGCGCGCTGGGTGCCTGGGCGAGCAGCGGTGGGGCATGCCAACCGGGGGCAGCCCCCCCCCCCGAGGCCAGGGCAGCCACAGAATGCTGCGGACGGGCAGCCAATCACGTGGAAGTCCCGCGTAAGTCCCGCCCAGCGTTCCCCTTCTCAATTTGCGGATCCCATCACTGGCAAGATCTCACAAGGTCCGGGCACCTCCATGGATTTTGTGTACTTTGCACACACACACCCAAGCTGAGCTGGGAAGAAGAGACTGCAGGGACACCTGTGACCCCGGCAAGTTTGGGAACTCTGTCCTAAGCAAAGCAACTGAAAGCAAACGTGCCGTCTTCCCTCGTTACGTTGAAGGCTTCAGTTATCTTCTTTGGAAAAGCTCAGTCGCGCAGTTACTGGGAGCCTAATTTGGAGGCACTTTAAAGATGCTCCACTCACCCACCTCAACAATCTCAAAATTGCCAGACCCTGCTCAGCTCTGGAAGAATTGCTGGTTTCCCCCAATTTGGTTCAATCTGAGTTTGCAGTGTGTGCACGCTTGGGTGTGTGTGTGCATGTGTAGGACATGTGTGTGTGTGCATGTGTGTGTGTGTGAGCAGTGTTGACAACGACGCAGAGCAGCTTACAGAAATAAAAATATGCACTATATTTATTACAAAAGAAAACACATTGAGAGTGCATTGAGAGGGGGTTAGGCCGGCACAGTTAGGCCAGCACAAGGGCCACCGTAAAGTGCATTTGGACCACTCTTGGAATCGGGGGGATGGCGCATGTCTGTGTGCTGGCCTCTCTGACTCCGAGAGTGGTCAAAACGCGCTTTACGGTGGCCCTTGTGACAGCCAAACTTTGCTGGCCTAACTGTGCCAGCCTAACTCTAGGTTAGGACTGCGCTCTGAGTGTGTGTGTGCATGTGCGTGCATGTGTAGGAACACATGTGTGCATGTGAATGATCAGTGTTGGCAACAATGCAAAGCATCTTACAGAAATAAAAATATACACTGTCCTTATTACAAAAGAAAACACATCAAAACAAATTAGAAACGAGCCTTTAAAAAGCTGGAATGTCAATTATCGGAGATGTTCAAAACACACTGAAAACCCCCTGTGAGAAATTTGAAGCCCAAGTGCCAGAATCCCACCTTGACCCCTGAGCCCTTCCGCGGACACAACTATTGCTGCCCCCGGAGACCCCCTGCGGCCGCCGGCTGAGCTGCACGGAGACCGATGACTCCACAGGAAGCGCAGAGCATCTCGGCCAACTGGAACAGCCGTGACTTTAATAGGCCTCCAAAAATAGCTTCTCTGAGTTTCCCATCAGTGCCTTGGGACTCTAAGTCCCGGGAACGCACAGACCTCCCCTCCCCTTTTTTTTTTCTTTCCGCTCTGTAAAATGCGACAAAGCATTTGAGCCGGAACCTTTGTGTGCCAAGTTCCAGCGCCAAGGGGGAGCATTTGGCCACGGACCACAGAGGCGAGTGAGAGGCAGCAAGGCTCCCTCTCCTTCCACCCCCCCGCAGCACCTGCACACGCAAAAGGGCTGCCAGAGCAAGAGACAGGCAAGAGGAACGCTGTTTCCCACACCTTCGCTGCATGGGGCCTGCGTGGTGCTCTTTGCAGAAAGCGGAAAGCAGAATCAAAACTTTTTTGCATAAAGCAGAATTAAAATTCTGCAGTGTTAAAAGCCAGGTCTGCAGTCTGCTCCCAGTATGCCCATGTGACCTGTCTACAGCCTGCACTCAGCCTGCAAGGAGAAATGCACAGCTGTGCCCCCCCCCCACTGGCACCCCCAGAGATCTTCTTCAGCACCATCACTGGTGTCCGAGACATTTTTTTCTCAGGGTGCAATCCTGGAGTGAGGCCAGCAAAGTTTGGCCGGCACAAAAAACCCCATGAAGTATATCTGGACCACTCTCAGAGTCAGAGGCCAGCACACCAACTTGCGTCGTTCTCCCTGACTCCAAGGGTGGTCCTAACATGCTTTATGGTGCCGGCCACACTTTGCTGACCTAACCGTGGCAGCCTAACTCCAGCTCAGGATTGTGCCCTCTGTCTTCTAGAAGGGGCCCATCAGACACCATCTGGCTGCGGCCCCATGATGGAGGCCCCCCCTTCACCCAAAACCAGACCAGAGGAAGCCCACCTTCTGAGTGGCCTCCAAGGCAGTGCAAGGTGGGAATGGTGGGGAAGGAGGGACGGACGAGGAAGTTCACTCTCTTACCTATCAGGCACTCCTCGCCTTGTGACCTCCATCCTGGGCAGCAGATGGACCCAGAGGAACTGCAGGAGGAAAGACCAACAGTCAGCCCACTCTTGCCAACTCGGAGGGGGCCCTTCACGTCTCCCCTGCCCAGGTGGCCTCCAGGCAGCCCATAATCCCACCACAGGCTTACCCTCCTGGGTTGCTGCTGAAAGGACTGTTAAAATCCTGGACGTCAATCAATCAATCAATCAATCAATCAATCAATCAATTAATCAATCAATCAATCAATCACTAGTATTTATATACCGCTTTTCAACACAAAGTTCACAAAGCGGTTTACAGGCAAATAGTAACATTAAAGTTAAATGGCTCCCTGTCCCAAAAGGGCTCACAATCTAAAAGGATGGAGGACACCCCCAGCAACAGCCACGAGAAAGACACTGCGCTGGGGTGAAGAGGGACAATTGCTCTCCCCCTGCTAAATATAAGAGGACACCACTAGGAAAAAGTGCCTCTTGCCCAGTTAGCAGGGGTAAATCACTTTGAGCAGTTCGCTGCTGCCAGTGTTGTGCTTGTCACTGGGGGCGCAAACCTAAGCTGAGGTAGGCCGGCATAAGCTAAGCCAGGAAAGTTGGGCCAGCACAAGGGCCACCGTAAAGTCTGTCTGGACCACTCTCGGAGTCATTTGAACCCACACTTCTGGGTTTGGTGGCAGGGCACAAGGAGCTTGCGAAGGGATCGGGGGTGGTGGTTTTCTCTTTGTAGCGCAGAGGCAGTGGGTTGGAGAGCAGTGGTGCCACCGGGGGGAATGCAGACAGGTCTGGGTGACACCCGCAGAGGGTGCGCTCAGATGCAGCACGACTCAGCATTTCACACGACGCAAGAGGCTCTGCCTTTGGGCTGGCCCCTTTCAAAAGCCTCTCCTGGGTGACGCCCACATCAGCTCCTGGAATTGTGCTGACGGCCCTTTTTTGCTGTGTCTATTTTTATACACTGGATGTGTCAAAACGACAGGATGAGCCCTGGGGTTCTTAAGGGTGCTCCAAAACGGGGGTGGTGGAGGTTTCCAGCATCTTCTGGGGCTGCTTGAGTGCTCCTCTTGGAGTGCACGGTGACCAAGGCCACCGGGGGGGGGGCAGTTTGGAACACAGATGGAGAGAAGAAGAGAAGCCAGTTTTTGGAGCTGGGGAGGGGAGGAGGCTTTGCTTCCTTTCAAGAGGAACTGATAATCAGGGGGGTAGCTGGTGGGGGGCAGAGCTCTGGGTCGTCTCCTACGGCAAGAGAGACTCCATCATTGTCAGGAATGCCTAAGCGCAGCCTTTGAAACCATTCCCCCCCCCAACCTTAGCTGAGAAGATCAGGAGGCAAAATTAGAAATCTGCCTAGGGGGCCCATTACTGTCTAAGACGGCCTTTCTCAAGTTTGTCCCTGCTGTACAACTTTGTGGATCCACCTATTGGACGTACCACTGGAAGTAACTGGCAATGATGTCATCGCCAGTTCGATGAGCACTGGCCAGTAGACGGTTTATAACTGTCAAGACTACTTTTTAAGTCTTTATACATTTGTTTTAAAAATAAACAAAAAACATATTGCAGTGAAGTATAATATGTTCCGAAGTAGGAATAAGTTGAGAGAAGACACCCAAAGGAAGAAAATTAGTGCTGATTTTTTTGGGGTTCTTGTCTTAACGGGCACCAGCTATCCGACATCTGTGCGCTGACCTCCCTGTCTCCAAGAGTGTGGCCTCGTGGGGGGGGGGACGACAGCGGTAATGACCCCATCCTGGGTCTCTGTATGTGATGTCTTAGCAAGTCTAGTGCATCACGTACTGTACGTCATCTCAGCAACCCTTCTGACATCCTTGCAAGATAGCCTACCAATTATCACTCTCAAGGAGGGGATGGGGCTGACCCTCAGGTGAGTGGCCTGACGAAGGTCACCTGGAAGGTCACCTGACAAAGGTCACCTGGGTCACAATGGAACAAGGGACTTTCTCCGAGCTCACAAGATGCAGCCACTTTTCAAAGGGCATCTTTCCAAGGGGGCCCAGAAACGTGGAAGATGTTGGACAGACCCAGTGCCTGACCCTGATTGGAGACCACCCAGAGATTGCCCAGGGCAATCCTGTTCTAAAAGAAAAACAGCAAAGACCCCTAAATGTGCCATATCAGATTTGGAGAAAAGTGGAATGATAATATGGTTTAAAAAAACTCACAGACATTTATTTGAAAACCCTCCCTGTGCCCTAGGGGTTAACAAAATCCGGGTCTCAGCCCCGCAAGCAGGGACTGGGTTAAAACCTGGAACACATTAGCACAAGAGGAGCCCCGCTGGATCAGGCCAAGGGCCCACTTAGTCCAGCTTTCTGTATCGCAGGGGCTCAGCAGATGCCTCAAGACAACAAGCATCCTGCTTCTCCCTCGCACGCTTCTAAAATAAGGAGGTTGCATTTACTCATCATAGTTTATCACCTGTGATCAGAGGCGTTTCTACAGGGATGGCAAAGCTCTAAGTATTGCAAGAAGCCTTACCCTGTCATGTAAATCCCTCCTCTCCCTTGCTGCTGTAGCCAGTAAGCAACGCCAAGATTGGCTAAAACAGTGCAGGAGAGGAGTGATTTCTACTGCAAGGTAAGGCTTCTTGCAAAACTTAGTATAGAGCTTTGCCATCCCTGTAGAAACGCCACTGCCTGTGATGGCCCTTTTCCTCCAGCAAACTGTCCAATCCGTTTTTAAAGGGATGTAGGCTTTTACATCCTGTGACAAGGAGTTCCACAGATTAATCACAAACTGGGGAATTAATCTGTGCAAGAGGGAAAAGTGCTAACTCTATCGGCTCAACGATAGAGCAATTCCCATGTGCAATTCCCTGCAGCTGTAGGGCTGGGCTGTAACAGCATAAGCCTGTGCATGTCTACTGTGCATGTCTGCCTACTGTGCATTGTGTTCAATGGGGCTTCTTTCCAGGAAGTGGGCAAAGGATTGCAGACTTTCTCTGCAGCCTTTAAATGTAAAGATGTCCCACAATTGTTCAGCTGCTTTTAACCATCCGCCGGCATCTCCGGCCCCCATTTTGGGCAAAGCAACCCCCCAGGCACACTCTGCAAGGAAAGGGTCACCATCCACAGCAGCGCAAGGCTGCAGGCCTCTGGTTTTCTGCTCCATGGGGGAATGTGCATGCTGCAGTTTGAGGAGGACCGCCCCCCCCGCCGCAGAGCAGTTCCCCTGAATGAATCCCTTCTCCAGAGGGTCTGAGCCTCAGCGCCTCTCTCCTCAGGCTGCTGCAGCACCAGGGAGCGGGAGGCAGCCCAGCGGGAAACTGATCCCGTGCTGTATGACCAGTGGTGTCATCTAAATGATTTAAGAACAGGTACTCACTTTTGATTGGCACGTGTCGGGACCCGCCCACCGGAAGTGACGTCATAAGCCGGAAGTGAGGTCGTGGCAGGAAGGGACATGAAAAAAGCCCTTTTTGAGGCCTCAGACCATTTTAAACTGACCCAACAGTTGCAACAGTATTCCACAGCACCCCCAGAACATGGGAAGGAGGCCTGGCATCATGTTAAAACCCGAGAGCAGCTCATTTTTCAGTGGCAAGGAAAGGAAAGGCTCCGCTCGCTGCCTGCCTGCCTGCCTGGCTCTAAGAACACGCAGGCAACTCAAACATGCAGGAAATTCAAACGTTGCAGAGGGCGGAGTCGACGAGTGGGCGGGCGAATGGGCGGGGCCAGCTGTAATCCTAGAAACCGGTACTCGCGTACCCCCGCGTACCCCCTGCATGACATCACTGTGTATGAACCCCTGGCCGGGCCCTGCGGCTTTCAGGTATTTCGGGCCCCCTTCGAAACTCTCCAGGAAAGCAATACAACAAATCATCAGCTTCCCACACATACACACACACACTCCTAAAACAGCAGAAATGCAGGCAGAAACCGAAGGGGCAAAACCAGTGATGTCATGCAGGGGGAACGCGGGGGAACTCAGTTCCACTACTTAAAATTAGGGCTGACTCCGCCCACTTCACTCTCCCTCCTCCCCCCTCCAAATTCCTCTGCAAAGAGCTTTTCTTCTTGGTGGGCCGGCACTCAGAGGGTTAAAGGGAGCGACTCCGGATTCCTAGGGGGGCAAAGGCAGTGATGTCATTCAAGGGGAACGGACCAGAACGGGCATTCCGGATCCTAACGGGCTCCGTGGCTGGTTCCGGGTTCCCGACAAGTGCCAATCAGAAGTGAGTTCCTGTTCCTAGATCATTTGAATGACACCACTGGGCAAAACCCAGAAAAACCAGGCAACTCCCCAAAGGGGGGGGACTCACACACGGACCCAGGCGTGCATGGAAGCCCCCCAGCGATGCAGCCCCCACTTGCAGCCCAGCTCAATTCCTGGAGGTGGGGCCAGCCCCACGTGGTTCTCGGAGAGCTCTGCAAGCCTCACCTTTGCTGCAGTTGCTGCTTGCTGTCGCAAGGGGGGCTGGCAGCTGCTTGGGGGTCCCCGGGGGCCAAATCTGGAGAACCATGCATGAGGCTGATGCCCAGGCATGCCAACTAGACGGGCCCCTAGTCCCCGCGGGGCCCCTAGGCTAGCCTAATGGATGGCACTGCCCTGCTGCCAGGAGTGCGCTCATGCGCGGGTGCCACAGCCTGCCCTTGCCCACCTCCTATGACCCCAGGGACTGCCAGACAAAGGGTAAAACTCTGCACCCGTTCAAAGCTCCGCGCCAAGAAAAGCTGAGTGCTGCAACCCAGGATGCACATTGGAACATGGCAAGGATGCTTCTCAGCTTGGGCATTTAGCCTGTGCCCTCTTTGGCCTCCCCGAAGCCAGAGTTTTTCAAACTGTAGGCCAGGACCCACAGTTTGTGGGGGGGGGGTGAGTGACCCTATTCCTGGTGTGTCCCAATGAATTGAAACGTTTCAGGGAGTTTTCCGTGAAAGCGCCAATGAAAACACGGGTGTTGGAATGATCAAAGAACTCGTTGCCTCAAGCCCTGAGGCTGTTCAAAAATTCAGAGCACGGCTTCACTGCCCCGCAAACAGCTGAGCTCCTGCAGTTTGCAGCCTTGTGTAATGAGATAAAAGTCTGAGCATCTTCCCCCCCCCCGGTGTCCATCAATGACAGGTAGTGGGGGCAAGGGGAGGTTAGGTCACCCCACTAAGCCCCCCAAGCCTTGAGGGTTTCTATTTGGACTGCCTCATTACGGGAAACGGATTGAGGTTTTTTGCAAACGATGTAAACAAATCTTTTCCAGATCACCTTTTCTTACTCCCATAAAGCCAGGCGTGTTCGAACAGAGTGTCATTTTAAGAAGTGGGTTCCGGGTGCTCAAATGTTTGGGAGCCGCTGGCCTCAGCACATGAACTTAGAAGCCTGTCCTCAAATGGGCTTACTCCAAGAAAGTCAGCATGGGGCTGCAGCCCAATTCTGGCTTCTTGCGGTTAAGAACATAAGAAGAGCCCCACTGGATCAGGCCAAAGGCCCATCCAGTCCAGATCCTGCATCTCACAGCGGCCCACCAGGTGCCTCAGGGAGCACACAAGACAACAAGATACCTGCATCTCGTTGCCACTCCCCTGCGTCTGGCACTCCGAGGTAGCCTAACTCTAAAGTAAGGAGGTTGCACTAACTATCATGGCCTGTAGCCTGCGATGGACTTTTCCTCCAGAAATGCGTCCAATCCCCTTTTAAAGGCATCTAGGCCAGATGCCCTCACCACCTCCTGTGGCAAGGAGTTCCACAGATTAATTACCCGCTGGGTCAAAAAGTATTTCCTTTTATCTGTTCTCACTCCCTTTTAGTGGATGTTCCCTGGTTCCTGTATTGTGAGAGAGGGAAAAGAACCTCCCCCTGTCTACTTTATCCATCCCATGCATACTTTTGTATGTCTCAGTCAAGTCCCCTCAATCAAGAAAAGTTCCAACTAGCCAGGCTGAGAGAGCTCCAAGCAACTCTTTAAAACATATGGAGGCTTCAAAGTATGCTTAAAAAAAACTTGTGTTTTAGGGAGCTGAGTCTCCAGTCCCACTTAGTGGCTTTTCTGCCTTCCCACAGAATTGTGGCATCAACATACTCGGGAGGCTCTTGTTTCCAGCTTCCCCGCCCCCCCCCCCGCATTATATCCAACCGTCCTCCATAACCTTGTGAATGTAGCCAATGCTGTGATTATTGGGAGCCCTTTTTCACTGAGATGGAAAAGTTGAGATGGAGAAGGCGCCATAGTAGGAGCTCAGTAGCCCCCCAAACGTCTCTGGATCTCAGTGTACCCATGGTCTAAAAAGGCACGACTTGCTTGCTAGCCCCACTACTGATGGACTGAGGGCCCCCCCCGCCACGCCCCCCGGAAAGTTAATTTCTGTATACCCCTTACCATTTCTCCGAGTTTTCCTCCATCACAAGCCAGACTTTGTCTTGCTAGGAAAAAAAACAAAAAAAACCAAAATCCCTGGGCCAGACGCTTCTGTGGGGGGCGGGCAGGAGAAACCTCGTGCAGAAATTCCGCCGCCAAAAGCTGCGCGGTCCTCTCATCTACCCGGGCTTGTTTGCAAGGACTTAAATCGAAAACAGATGTATAGTCTCTTTCCATTGGGTTTTAGGTTACAGCGGGAAGGAGGGTAGCTGGCATTCGGGGTCTCTCTCTCTCTCTCTCTCTCTCTCTCTCTCTCTCTCTCTCTCTTTTTGTTCTTGAAACCTCCTGGAAAAAAACGCGGGGGGGGGGGTCCCTTGAAATGCCTGTCACCTTTTGCGCTCGCGTTTCCATTCGGGACGCTGGGATCGAGGCCACGGCCGCCGCCTGGGCTGGGGAGGGAACGGGAGGCCACATCTCGAGAGCGCTGAATCGGGGACGGGGTTAACGCTTGAGAAAGCCGGGCTTGCGGGAGGGAGAGGAAACCAGCGGCTTCCAAGTAAAGAGCCAGTCAGCTGAAACGCAGGGTGCCAAGAGACCTTGCAACCGACACCCAGTACTCTCCTGCAGCCCCTTTTTGCCCCCCCCCGTGCAATTCCAGGGGGTCCCCCAGCCCTGAGCCAGGCCCCCCCCCTCCCAGCCTCGTGACTAGCAGCTGGACTGCACATCTGGAGGCAGGCAAAGCACCTTCAGGCTGCGGGGCGGGCGTCAGGGCTTCCGAGCTGGAGGAAGCCCCCTCCCCAACTGCGGGCTCCCCAGGGACCAGAAAGGGCCCCCCCCTCCGTCCTCGGGACTAGTGCAAATGCTTTCCACATGGAAGGTCCCGGAGCTGGGGGGGGGCGGGGAAAAGGCAGCAGGCATTTGGGCCCCGCTGGAGACTGTTTTTAAACTAAACCCTGAACGCAAAGGAAGCCACCGTGGCCAGCTCTGGCTGGGTCAGAGATCTGGCGGGGCAGGGAGGGAGGGAGGGAGGGAGCTCCGTCTGGGACAACACTGCAGAGAGACGGCGAGGCTGGTTCCAACGCTGCTCCCCGCCCCCGCGCCCCCCCCCCGCGCCGCAAATCTTTTCTTGCAGTCAAAATTGGGAATCCACGGATGGGGCAGGAGGATGGAAAAGATGACTCCGAATTCGACCCGCATTCTTCCTGATGAACTGATTTGCTCCCCCGGGGGGGGGGGGCGAGTGGCCCTCTCGACCATCACCATTCTTGTTCCGTCTCGCCGCCATCCCCCCACCCCCCGCGAACACCAATCTCAACCTGGATGTGGAAACACACACCCCCTTGTTTTGAGGAAAAGGGGTGTCATCCTGGATAGGATCGGGGCAGCACCCCGCTTGAGGTTCGGAGGATCCCTCCCCCGTCCTCACTGTCGGAGCAGAACACTACCCCCCCCCCGCCCCGCAAAACAAAAAAGAAAGTCCTTCTCAAGACACGTCCAGCAGGCTCCGTATATTGGGGCGGGGGGCGGGGAAGCCAAGTCCGACGGAGCAACGGGAGGAGGGGGGGCGCGTAACTTGCGAGCCGCTTCGCCGGGGGGGGGGAGAGCACCCGAGTCGGCTGGGCTGGGCTGGGCTGGGCTGGGGCGAGCCGTCGGTGCCCCCGCGGAGCCCCCCCCCCCGGTCCACCCGCGCAGGGCCTCTGCGAGCCGTGCGCGCCCGCGGAGCGTCCCAGACGCGCCCTCCAGCGACGGGGCGGCGGCGTCTCTTACCCGGGCGCCGGGCAGACGTTCCTCCCGCGGGGATTCAGCTCCTGGGCAGCTCCCCAGCCGAGCAGCAGCAGCAGCGGCAGCGGCGGCGGCAGGACGCGCGGGAGGAGCGCTCGGGCGCGCCGGGCCCTCGGCGGGGTCTCCATGGGCGTGCTGGGCGCCCGCCCGCTCCCTCGCCCGCTCCGCGCAGCCTGGGCTCCCCGGCGGCGGCGCGGCGTCTCCTGGCTGCTGCCGGATCCCGGCCGGAAGCTGCAGTGCGAGCGCCGCGGCGGCGGCAGGAGGGGCGCCCGGCCAGCCAGGAAATGCCGCATTGGTTCCCCCCGCGCCTGATCGGGGGCCGGGCGCGCGCCGGCTCGCTCCCCGGGCCGCCTCCGCGTCCGTCCAGCGCGCTGCCTTGGCGGGGCGGCGACAGCCCCGGAGTGGCGGGGGTGGGGGTGGGGGGGCGAGGCGCTGGGGCCTGGGGAAGAAGTGGGGGGGGCGCGCGCTGGGACTTGCCCCCGGAGCAGTCCGCGCCACTGAAACTCAGAGGCCGAGCCTGGGCGCGTCCACTCAGAGCTAAGCCCCCTTGTACTCCCAGGTGAGTGGGGGAGAGGACGGCCGTGTCCGTCGGGGGTCGGGTTGTAAGCGAGCTCGGAGGGAGGATGGAAGCGTGCGAGGCGGCGGCGCGTTTCCAGGACTGTTTACGCAGAAGTAAGTGTCGCACGACTTCAACGGGACTTCCTCCCAGAACGTGGATAGATCTCTTTACGCACACGCCAAGTTCCACTGCCTTCCATGGGTCATTTACTCCCAGGTAAATGTGCCGGGGATCATCGGGGACAGCGTTTCATTGACATCCATGGGACCTGTATTCAGCTTTGCCTGGCCTACAGCTCTCCTCCATACAGTAGGTGTCCACAGATAACTCTGGATCCTGGGACTCCTATTAAAAAGAAAGGGGAACATTAAACAAATCTTTTGTACCTTGTTGCATCAAAAACACTGACGTTCCCCTATCTTCAAAAAAAGCATCCCCAGAATCCAGAGTTTCAGGTACCCACAGTGTGGTCCGGAGCGGAAGTCCCGTGGAAACTGGAGCATGTAATGCCTGTATCTGAAGACTGCACTCCTATATCTCTTTCCAGGTAGGTAGTAAATCTCGTTGAACACGACAGGACTTACTTCTAAGCAGATATGCACAGGATTGCACTGCAGGACTTCTTGCAGATTAGGGGAAACGTAGGACCCTAGAATTGGAAGGGATCCACAAGGTCGTCTAGTCCAACCTCTTGCCTGTAGGAGGAATCCTCTGAGAGCATCTCTAGCAGTTGCCAGCATCGCCTCCCCTTGAAGAACTCCAGTGGGGGAGAATCTACCACCTGCCTTGGCAATCTGTTCCACTGTCGAACCGCCCTTATCGTCAAGAAATTCTTCCTGATGTCCAGCTGGAATCTTCTCTCTTGCAGTTTGTACCCATTGGACCTAGTTCTTCTCTCAGAGGCAGTTGAGAACAGATTTGTCCACTTGTTTTCCAGCCCCCTGATAATCTTCGCTGCTCTTCTCTGAACCTGCTCCAATTGGGCTGCATCCTTCTTGAACTGAGGTGCCCAGAATTGAACTCAGTACCCCAGGTGAGGTTGCACCAATGCAGAGTAAAGTGGAACCACAACTTCTTGCGACTTGGAAGCTACGGTTCTAGCAATGCAGGCTACAATTGCATCAGCCTTCTTTGCAAACAGCATCGCACTGCTGACTCCTGTTCATCTTGTGATTGACTGCAACTCCAAGATCCCTCTCACAGGTTGTGCTGCCAAGCCAGGTTTCTCCCGTTGTACACCTGCACCTTGCATTATTTTTGTCTGAGTGCAGAACTTTGCATTTTTCCCTGCTGAACTTCATGTTATTTCAGCCCAGTATTCCATCTTGTCAAGGTCTTCCTGAAGGCTTGTACTGTCTCCTATTGTGTTTGCTACTCCACCCAGTTTGGTGTCATCCTCAATTTTGATGAGGCCCCCTTGTATCCCTTCATCCAAGTCATTGATGAAGATGTGAAAGAGAACCAGGCAGAGGCAGATCTAAGGGGGGGGGGAATCTGTAAGTTTTGCAAGAAGCCTCACCTTGCAGTGGAAATCCCTCCTCTCCTGCACCGTTTTAGCCAATCCCCACAGGGAAAAGCAACATCTTGGCGTTGCTTACTGGCTACAGCAGCAAGGGAGAGGAGGGATTTACATGACAGGGTAAGGCTCCTTGCAACACTTAGTGCCGTGTTGCCGCAGCGAGGGAGAACTCACACAGACCAATATGATC
>JAJKFI010000059.1:5179101-5238818 GCA_029204185.1 Lerista edwardsae
CCCCCCCCCTCCATATCCCTCCCAGAAGCAGAAGCTTTAAGGGTCTCCAGAACTCAAAGAAAGTGCTTACCCAGACAAGCCCAGCTTCTCGCCTGCAAACCAGTGCTGGCTCTCAGCTTTGGTGGCAATCCCCAGTTTGGCCAACGTTTCCTGCCAGAAACCAAGAAAAGAGGGTCTGGAGCGTTATGGGGTAACCTGCATCAGGCCCAAACCTGAACCCCCAAAACCAGCTTGGAGAGACTGGTTCTGGCCAGCCAGACGCAGGGGAGAGGCAACAAAACGCAAGTATCCAGTTGTCTTGGGTGCTTCCTGAGGCATCTGGTGGGCCGCTGTGAGAGGCAGGAATCGGAACTAGATGGGCCTTTGGCCTGATCCCGCATAGAGGGTGTTCTTACGAATGGCATCTGGGCGCAAAACCTCTGTTACTTTGAATAGGAACAAAAGCCCTGAGCACAAGAAGCTGGTTCCAAATCAATCCTTTAGTTTATTTTCCTGTTTTTAGTCTATATTGTGCATGAATTCTTAAAGGTTTAAACGGATGAGGGAGTGGTTCTGAAGTTGCTTGGACCGGAAAGACCCAGGTTCACAGCTCTGCTCAGCCCTAGTGTCAAGGGTGTAAAAAAGGCTTTTTTCGATTCACTTTACTGGAAAACGGCTGAGAAATCGCCTAACCGATTGCGGCGTTCTCGGGCGCTGGCGTTCCAGTGCTAAACCATTTGAGAACCTCTGGGCTCGAGCACAGCCAGCTTCCAAACGCCTTTAGGAAATATTGCCTGCACCACGCTCTGGGTGAGCTAAAAGCAGTGCGCTCGGACGTCTCTAAAAACAGGCAGGTTTTGGAGTCGGCAGACCCTCCTGGCCCTTGGGCCCCCCAATCCTTTTGGGAGGTGTTCCCATGACTTCATCCCTCGTCACCCACAGACGGCGCCCACCCGGGACAGTGAAATACTCTTCTTCTTTTGCTTGGCTCCTCACTTTTAAGTTTTGGCTTAAATGCATCTAAACTCGCATTCTGGTTCACTTTTATTTGATTTATTGAAAGATTCATATACATCGTCCTGGTTTCGGCTGGTGGAAAACAAACTGGTTTCCATCGGTCTATCTTTAGAAACCTTAGCTGATCTTAGTCTCCATCGAGCTTATATGCTTATTAAAGATAAACTCTTACTATCCGAATTTAACTATCTAAGTAGTACTCTAAATCCGACCTGTTCTCTTCTCTCCTTAGGATTGGTTCCTTCTTTTGCTCATTCCCCTAATTACGTTTATTCTTTAACTAATCCGCACTATAGAAGGGCTTTCATATTAGCCCAATTTAATATTTTCCCATCTGCGTTCCATTTTGGTCAATTTCTGCACATTCCTCGTGATGAAAGGCTTTGCCTCTTCTGCAAAGAATCTCCGGATACTGTACATTGTTTCACATCTTTTTCAGATGCCCAGCTCACTTTTCCCTCCGTAACCACCTTCTAACTCCCTGGATCTTGTTTTTTTCTGTTTCTAGTGGTTCTATTCTTTTGGTGTTTACGAAGGATGACAATGATTCTTTGACTTTAGCAGTGGCCAGTTTTCTGTAGGAGATTCTCAGAAGCACTCCAACTAACATGGTCTAGAATGTTTACGTTTATATGCGTTTTATGTGTCTTACTTTGTTTATGTGCTTGGTTTTATTTATTGTTAGTTTTTTTTAGCAGTAATGCCAATAAAGGTTTCAACAACAACAACAACAACAACACTCTTCCCCCCCCGCCTTGGGTTCTCACCCCTCCTTCTGGTCCAGTCAGAAGCACAAACAGCTGGTAGTTAACCTATGTTTTCCCAGCTGGCCGCCTGTTTTATCACGCTTTGGCCGAAAAGCAAAAACCAAGCAGAATCGAAAGGGAAAGCCAGCCTTCCAGCTTTTGGAATTGCCTGGAGGGCGACGGGAAGAGACAGACCAGAGCATCAGGCGCATCCAGTGGTGTCATCTAAATGATTTAACAACAGGTACTCACTTTTGATTGGCACATGTTGGGACCCGCCCACCGGAAGTGACGTCATAAACCGGAAGTGAGGTCGTGGCAGGAAGGGACATGAAAAAAGCCCTTTTGGAGGCCTCAGACGATTTTAAACTGACCCAGCAGTTGCAACAGGATTCCACAGCACCCCCAGAACGTGCTAAGGAGGCCTGGCGTCATGTTAAAGTGACCCAACAGTCCCAAAACCCCAGAGCAGCTCATTTTTCAGTGGCAAGGCAAGGCAAGGCTCCGCTCTCTGCCTGCCTGGCTCTGAGAACGTGCAGGCAACTCAAACATGCAGGAAATTCAAATGTTGGCAGGGGCGGAGTCAACGAGTGGGTGGGCAAATGGGCGGGGCCAATTGTAATCCTAGAAACCGGTACTCGCGTACCCCCGCGTACCCCCTGCATGACATCACTGGGTGCATCCGGGTCCCTGCTGAGCGTCACACTCGGCCAGCCTCACCTGCAGCTCCTCCACCTCCAGCTTGGTCTCCAGCGCTGCCAGGCCGACCTTGCCCTGCTCCGCGGCCAGCTGGTGGAAGAACCGGCGCCACTTCACCAGCACCTCCGAGAACTGCAGCTGGACGGGCAGAGGGAGACAGTCCCCAGTGTAAGACCCTCCCTGGCGAGCCCGAGAAACCAGGGAGCTGCAGCACGGACCTCGTGGCGCAGACCCCCCCCGGATCGGGGCCTCGAAGAGGACATTTATCAGGGGGTACAAAGATTTTATTTTGGGGCCCCTTCCCGACTCCTTTGAATCACAGTTTTGTACTGTCTGATCCTAATTTTTAAAATTCCAATGTACTATACAATATAGTCTTACCTCTACTGTCTTCATGCAATGAAGCAATACTTTTCTGAGGTCCCAGGAAATGTCTATGACTCCTGCTCCTTTGACTCCCAGGCCCCCCCCCCTTGACTCCCCTCCCACTCCACAACCAGTGGTGTCATTCAAATGATTCAGGAACAGGAACTTACTTTGGATTGGCACTTGTCGGGAACCCGGAACCAGCCACAGAGCCTGTGAGGATCCGGAACGCCCGTTCCGGTCCGTTCCCCCTGAATGACATCACTTCTGCCTTCGCCCCCCTAGGAATCCGGAGTCGCTCCCTTTAACCCTCTGAGTGCCGGCCAACCAAGAAGAAAAGCTCTTTGCAGAGGAATCGGGAGGGGGGAGGAGGGAAAGTGAAGTGGGAGGAGTCAGCCCTAATTTTAACTAGTGGAACTGAGTTCCCCCGCGTTCCCCCTGCATGACATCACTGTCCACAAGCCTGCTTGCTTCCTGCACCCACTTGCTCTGGAAGGCTGCAAGGAACAGTGCACTGGGCCACCTGTGGGGAGGGGAGCCGTAGACCGAGTGGTTTCCTCTTGGACGTACCAAGAACTGGGGCCTCCCCAGCGCTGTCAGTTTCACGGCCGAGAAGCCGTCCTCTGAGCTGCCACCTAGAGAGGACAGAAAGAGGACCGGTCACCCTTGCCCGAAAGTCCCCGGGAACCAGAAAGGGCCCAGACACGCTTCCCTCCAGAGCCAGAGAAATGCCGCCCTTCCCTGGCCTCGTGGAAGCTTCCTCATGCCAGCTCCACAGCCATCTCGAGGGGGAGGCTGGGCCACGTTGGTGACATCAATGCAGGGCCTCCCGAGCCACACCAAACCCCCCACTGGCTCTCCAACTGCTCCGGGGGCACAGGGGATGCGCCAACCCTAGGAGGCTGCCTCCTGCCTCCTTGAGCCATGGGATAGATGGAGATTTTCCAAGGCCTCTCCCATTGCTGCCACCCAAGGGAAGAGCAGAAGCCCTTCCACAGAGTTGCAAGGTACCCACAAGGCCATCTAGTCCAACCCCCTACTGGCAGCAAGAAACCTGCCCAGAGCATCGCCAGCTGCTGCTACCTGCTGGGCCTCAGCATGGAGATCTCTGTTGTTGTTGTTTCGTCGCTAAGTCGTGTCCGACTCCTCGCGACCCCCTGGACCACAGCACGCCAGGCCTCCCTGTCCTCCACTAGCTTCCTGAGTTCGCCCAATTTCATGTTCATCGCTTCGGTGACACTCTCTAACCATCTCATCCTCTGCCGCCCCCTTCTCCTTTTGCCTTCAATCTTTCCCAGCATGAGGGTCTTTTCTAAAGAGTCCTCTCTTCTTCTCATGAGGTGGCCAAAGTACTTGAGCTTCAGCTTCAGCATTTGTCCTTCCAGGGAGCAATCAGGCTTGACTTCCTGGAGGATGGACCGACTGGATCTCCTTGCAGTCCAGGGGACTCTCAAGAGTCTTCTCCAACACCATAATTCAAGAGCATCTCTTCTTCGGCGCTCTGCCTTTCTTATGGTCCAGCTCTCACAGCCATACATGGCTACTGGGAAAACCATCGCTTTGACTAGGCGAACCTTTGTTGGCAGGGTGATGTCTTGGCTTTTTATTAAGTTGTCTCGGTTTGTCTAGGAGATCTCTAGCGAGGGAGAATCCACCACCTCCCACTGCCAACTGCCCTGGCGGTCAGGATTCCTCCCTGATGCCCAGCCAGAATCTCCTCTCCTGCAGTTTGTCCCCACTGGACCTGGTTCTACTCTGAGAACAAGCCCGAGACCTTCAACCGGGCAGTGCCCTTTTGCCCTCTGGCCGGACGCTGCCCAGGCAATGCTTCGGAAGGGAACCAGCAGGGGGCATTCCCGCACCAGCCCTACCTGAGGCCTCGATGCACTTCAGGAAGGTGTCCATGTGCCGATCGCACTTGGCCTCATCCGCGTAGAAGTAGGTGCGGGCGCTGATCACGCCGTCCCGCCTGTCGCCAAACCGGCGGTGCGCACTGTAGCGCTTCTCTCGCTGCTCTGTGGGGGGGGACGAGAGAGCATCGTGAGCAAGAGCAAAATGGAAAGACAGCCCTGGATTGGATCACAAGGATCAGGACCAAGGCAAGGCAGGCCACAGGCTGGCAGGACTTCGACCCTGACCCACTGGAGTCAGGCTGTGGTGCACGCGAAGCCAATCCTCTGCTTGCACCCCATGCCCAGCACAACTCAGTGCCCGAGCGACTCCAGGGCTCAGTTGTGACGACACAACTCAGAACTGGGCAGCAAAGCTGCACGAAGGCCCAGCCAATTTGTATTTTGCAGATAAGGATATATGAAGAGCCCCAACTGGATCAGGCCAAAGGCCTGTCTAGTCCAGCTTCCTGCATCTCACAGTGGCCCACCAGATGCCTCAGGGAACACACAAGACAACTAGATATGTGCATCTTGTTGCCACTCCCCTGCGTCTGGCATTCTGAGGTAGCCTAACTCTAAAGTAAGGCAGTTGCACTAACCATCATGGCCTGTAGCCTGCGATGGACCTTTCCTCCAGAAATCTGTCCAGTCCCCTTTTGAAAGCATCTAGGCCAGATGCCATCACCACCTCCTGTGGCAAGGAGTTCCACAGATTAATTACCCGCTGGGTAAAAAAGTATTTCCTTTTATCCGTTCTCACTCTCCCAACACTCAATTTTACTGGATGCCCCCTGGATCTGGTGTTGTGAGAGAGGGAAAAGAACCTCCCTCTATTCACTTTATCCATCCCGTGCATAATTTTGTATGTCTCAATCATGTCCCCCCTCAGGTGCCTTTTTTCTAGGCTGAAGAGCCCCAAACGCTGCAGCCTTTCCTCATATGGGAGGTGCCCCAGCCCCGTAATCGTTTTGGTTGCTCTCTTCTGCACCTTCTCTATTTCCTGTCAGGTTAGTTGGCTCAGGCTAACCCAACACACACACACACACACACACACACACCAAGGCTGCGGGTTGTAAGAATCTGGTTGAGCCCACAGTAGCATTGAAGAGCTGGGCAGCCGACCCTCAGCGTGGGTGGAGGTAGGAGCGAGGGTGACAGGCTGCCGGAACGAAATAGCATCTGCAAGATCTACCTGCTGCAAACTCCATCTGACTGTGTACTAGAATTTTGACCTTGGACTGTGTATCTTGACTAATCTGCCTGATGCCTGAGGAAATCCTAATACAAACTCTCAGCATCAGTGATGGCGAACCTATGACACTCGTGTCAAAGGTGACACACCAGTGTTCACCAGCACCTGACAAAAATTTGAGTTTATTTTACTTATTTTTCATTTTTTTGCAATTATTTGATGTTTCTTTATAGGATACGTAGCACCCCACATGATTGGGCTGTATTTTTGTTTAAATAAATGAATATAAAGAATTCCTCCTGTGCTAGCCGGAAGCGAGAGAGCTCAGACAGCCTAATTCTCATGCAGAAGGAGATCTGCCCAGGCAAGGGGCCAAGTGGGGGCTGGATGAAGACTGCAGCAACATTCCTGAGAGGGAGAGATGGGGGGGAAGTTAACCCTAGAAATGCTGGAATGTGGGGAAGTGTGTGAGGCTGCTTAGTGTGGAGGTGGAACGGAGCCTCACTGCAGTGCCTCAGTCCTCACAGGAGGAAAAGGAAAACCACTGACGGGAAGTCAGGCCAGCCAACGTATTCCCTCTCCCTGTGTGATAACAATAAAGAGGGAGGGGGGAAGAGATAACATCAGAGCCGCTTGTAATGGGCAGGAGGTGTGGACTGATGGCTGAGCTGCTGGCACTGCCTGAAGCTAAGCAGGAGAATCTGAGGTTTGTATTTGGCTGGGAGATGGATGCCAAGTTATGACAAGCTGCAGTACCTGCGGTGGCAGAACAGAGTCGCTGTGGAGCTGATTAGCTCACCGCAAGTGAGAGTTGTGGCGGAGTGTGTGAGGAGCAGTGATGTCATGCAGGGGGTACACGGGGGTACGCGAGTACCGGTTTCTAGGATTACGGCTGGCCCCGCCCATTCGCCTGCCCACTCGTCGACTCCGCCCCCTGCAAGGTTTGAATTTCCTGCACGTTTGAGTTGCCTGCACGTTCTCAGAGCCAGGCAGGCAGTGAGCGGAGCCTTGCCTTGCCTTGCCACTGAAAAATGAGCTGCTCTGGGGTTTTGGGACTGTTGGGTCACTTTAACATGATGCCAGGCCTCCTTAACGTGTTCTGGGGGTGCTGTGGAATCCTGTTGCAACTGTTGGGTCAGTTTAAAATGGTCTGAGGCCTCAAAAAGGGCTTTTTTCATGTCACTTCCTGCCACGACCTCACTTCCGGCTTATGACGTCACTTCCGGTGGGCGGGTCCCGACACGTGCCAATCAAAAGTGAGTACCTGTTCTTAAATCATTTAGATGACACCACTGGTGAGGAGGCCAGCGGCAAAGAAGGGAATACGACCTTGAGGACCTGTCCAGGCTTGACTTGCGATTGCCTGCTGAGGCTTGAAGGCAGCAGCCAGAGGAGAGAACCACACTGGGAAGGCTACATCTGGGCCTGAGGATTGGCGGATCACAAGAATACTGTAGATTTGTAAAAAACCCCATTGAAAAAAATGGTGGTTGAGACTAGCCTGCTCATGCAAGCTGCCTTGGGCATTTGCTTCGGCATGGGAAAGGCGGGGTATAAATTCTCCAAATCAATAAAATAAATAATGTAGAACCAGGAAGTAACCGAACCTCCACGGAGGGAAGGGATCGTGCTGAGCTGGGCAAAGTTAAGCTGGGGCATGCCGGAGCGGAGCGTGTAGGTGCGCACAGAGGTAACAGAAGCAAAATGCCAGCTGATGTGAAGGGCAACAACCCGTATTATGAACCTCCTGGATGTGTGTATACCTGTGAACGGGATACGTTCTAGTGAGAGTGTAGTAGACTGCCCATGACCTGAGACTATGTTTAATTGTAACCAGTTGCTATGCAAGAGTGCCCTGCGTGCAGAACGTTCTGGCACAGGGGGGTGGGAGGACAGATGTCTGCCATCCAGTAAAGTGATGATCCCTGTAGGTAGCTACTGGGAAGGAACGTAACCGTGGGGATCGATGTAAGCCTGGGAAAAATGGGGTGTAACCAGGTCCTGGGCAAGCCAGTTGCTTGGCTTCAGTCTAGAAAAAAGGCGCCTGAGGGGGGACATGATTGATACATACAAAATTATGCATGGAAGGGATAGAGTGATGTTCTTTTCCCTCTCTCAAAACACCAGAACCAGGGGGCATCCGCTAAAACTGAGGGTTGGGAGAGTTAAAACAGATAAAAGGAAGTACTTTTTTACCCAGCGGGTGGTTAATCTGTGGAACTCTTTGCCACAGGAGGTGGTGATGGCATCTGGTCTTGATGCCTTTAAGAGGGGATTGGATGGATTTCTGGAGGAAAGGTCCATCGGGAGCTATAGGCAATGATGGGTTGTGCAACCTCCTTACAAAGGTGGAGGGCTACTGGTACCGGGTGCAAGGGAGTGGCAAGAGGATGCAAGCATCTTGTTGTCTCATGCCTCCCTGGGGCACCTGGTGGGCCGCTGTGAGATGCAGGAAGCTGGACTAGATGGGCCTTTGGCCTGATCCAGCAGGGCTGTTCTTATGTTCTTGGCACACAGGTGAGGTGGCTGGAGTATGTCACCTCGTGTTCCGGACTCTGAATGGTGCAGATGTCCTGCATGGGTAATTTGGGTGAAGAGGAGTGTGTGGGGGTGAGAAGGATGCTCACTGCAGATAGTTAAGTGTCCTCCTCCCTGGAAGATGGAGACAAGGCATCCCTGGTGTAGTAGTCTCAGAAGGGCTACTAGGAAGTTATTTAACTTTCCTGTGCCAGGAGAGGCAGGAGGAGACTTGCAAGTTAGTGTCCCGTGGGGCTGGCTTGATATCTGTCGTGGAACCCTGAGAAGGGGGGCCACCAGGAACCAAGATAGTTTCCGTGTAGCCAAGTAGAGAATTACCAGGCAGTGTGCTTAAAGTTTTGCACATGTAAGGGAAATAAGCCAGTTTGCATCTTCTGGGGTTGACTGATGCTTGCCAGCTCATGATGGAGTGGCAGAACTCTGAGAAAGGGAGAGCTACCAGAAAGTGGGACCATCTGAAACCTGTCGCGGTAAAGCACAGGCCAGGTGCCACAAAATTGGGTGAGCACAGGGGATGGCAGTTAAACGCCAGCCCGGATTGAACATGAGGATGTCCTTCGGTAACTATAGAACCATGTGGTAATGACTCTAACGGAGTGATATGTATAGTCATGCAAGTGCATGCTTAGGATAGATGATGCATAAATTCTGGAAGCACAAGAAATGTGGGATGCACTGTAACGGCAAACCCAGCCAGAATATGTTTCACTGTGTACAGCGAGACACATGCAAAATGACTACGTATCAACGGGCACTGTAAAATGTTTATGTGCCGGAGGTGGATTAAGAACTGTGTACAAGAATGAGTGAACAGCTAAAAGTGTATAATGGCTGTGTGTCTACAGGGCACTGGTGAAATGTAGGAAGCACCTGTGTTGTAGGATGCCTAGTGGGTGCATTCGTGAATGTTGGCGTACCACAAGGTGGATGAGTGCCGAGGCCATGCAGAAGTCAGGAAAGGCCGAGAGATACGATAGTATTGGGTGATACATTTCCACCCAGTGGCTTACAGGGGGAAAGGCATCGTGGGCAGATAGCCAAAACAAGCCAAATGGTAAGGCCAGGTCCTGTCAGTGTGGATCTCCGGACCTCTGTTCGTGTCCTGAAGTAATGTAATGGCTTGGGGTAATACCTGTGTATGAAGAATGCTATCTGTGTAACCAACAATCTGTATGTAACCATTCCTGTGTGAGTTGGTGGCCTGTGATTTGCCCTGGGGGGAATGTGTCAAAATGGTTATGCCAATTTTGCTCCGGTTTGTCCCCAGATTAAGAAGTGGAGGTGTGTCAGGCTGAGCCCAGACCTGGGCTACTTCTTGCTCTGGGTGCAAGAGTCCTGGCATGAGGCCTGTCTTCAGGTGCACCTGTGCGCATCGGCCTCGGAGCAGCAATCAGCCAGCAGCTGTGGCAAGTGCCCTCCTGCCCATCTCCGCACTTCCCAAGGCTGCGGGTTGTAAGAATCTGGTTGGGCCCACAGTAGCACTGAAGAGCTGGGCAGCCGACCCTCAGCGTGGGTGACAGGCTGCCGGAACGAAATAGCATCTGAAGATCTACCTGCTGCAAACTCCATCTGACTGTGTACTGCAATTCTGACCCTGGACTGTGTAACTTGACTAATCTGCCTGATGCCTGAGGAAATCCCAATACAAACTCTCTACATGGTAAGGCTGTGTGTTGGTGTCTCGTTACCTCTATGCTGGAATGCCGAATCTTCCCCAGCCCTGCCTCGCTTCCTGTTTAGACAGCTGGGCTCTCTGGCAAGCTATGGGGTCCCGGCAACTGGGGAATCTCCCTAAAGGGGAGTTAATTACTGGGGAAACTTCCCAATTATTCCTATATTTTTTTAAGGTGTGGCGACCAGAACTGTACATGTGGCCTTACCATCGATTTGTGCAGTGGCATAATAATATTGGCCGTTTTATTCTCAACCTCTTTTTTGATTACCCCAAGCATGGAATTGGCCTTCCTCACCGCTGCCGCACATTAAGTCGACACTTGCATTGAGCTGTCCACCAGCACTCCAAGATCTCTCGCCTGATCTGTCACGGAAAACTCAGAACGCAGGCTCAGATGAGCCAAGAGCCAAGGACAGCTGTGCAGAGACAGCTGCTTCAGTTTCTGTTTCACAGGAACAGCTAAGCCGAGTCAGCACTTTGAAGGAAGAAACCCCCATTGGTTGGTTTAAATACTACTATCCCAGGCCTTACACCCATTTAAGGGGCCACCTGGGCCGCTGACTGTAGCATCACTAAATTCTGTTGCTAGGCGTTGCTATGCAAGGACCTCCAGTTCGGACGGAAGAGCACACTCTTCCCCCCCCCTTTTTCTGAGCACACTGGGAGGAAAGAAAGGTGGGTCTCCTTGAGCTGGCCGGCAGCAATTGCATTCCAACCCAGTGAGAAAGCCAGAAAGCTAAAATCTAATAGAAAAACCACAGCTTTTGCACAAAGCAGCAACGAAGGAGTGGCCTTCAGGTGTAAGGAAAGGCCACCAGCCAAATAGATGCTTTTTAGCTGTTCTGCATACGTAATGATTCTGCTCATGCATATGTTAATGATGTGTAACACGATATTCAATAAAAAGAAGGACTGAGGGAGGGGACTCTCAGAGTCAGAGAGACAGAATCAGTCAGTCCCATCAGAGTAATCACTTCGAACCAAGCTTGTGTCTTTCCTTCATTCTCCTTCAAGAATCCCTACAGCTGACCATCAGGGCCCCAAACTCATCAAACCCCAAACTCATCAGGGCCCCAAACTCAGGGCCCCAAACTCATTCCACACAGTAGGCTGAACATCATTCATAGCAGTCTGCTATTGGGGAGGGCCTTGAGAACCAAAAATGATGGGGGGAGAGAGGGCAGGAGCTGGGGACTGGACTGCCCTAACCCGGAAGAGTTTACTTACTGCCTGTCTCCTTCTCAAACGCAGAAGTGCAGGAGCTGGAAAGAAAAAGAACACGATCCAATGTCACGCAGCCTGGGACAGCTCACCCCCAAGCGATGCTGGGGTTCCGCTACACAGAGGGATGTTCTTTTCCCTCTCACACATCAGAGCCAGGGAATAGCCTCTCAAACGTTCAGGAGAGTCAGTACAGACAAGTGAAAAAAATATTTCTTTACCCAGCGTGTAATTAGTCTGTGGAACTCCTTGCCACAGGACGGAGTGGTGGCACTGGGTGGCCTGGATGCCCATAAAGGGGAGTGGACGGATGGACAGAGGAAAAGTGCATCACAGGTTACAAGCAGCGATGAGTAAAACCTCCTAATCTCCCGTCTCAGAGTACCAGGAGCAAAGGAGTGGCCGCAAGATGCAGGCGTCTTGTTGTCTTGTGTGCCCCTTGAGGCATCTGAGATACAGGAAGCTGGACTAGATGGGCCTGTGGCCTGATCTGGGGGCGGGGGGGACTGTTCTTATGCAACATCAAGCCACATGGGGCAGAGAGGGTGGTGGCATGGTTAGCGTACTAAGCTCACTGGGAGAGGCTGGGTCACCCCCCTCCTGCCTAGTCTCTCTCGTGGGAGTGCTGCAAGGAAAAGGAGTTCTGTGTGCCGGCCACGTGCTGGCCTGAGCCCCTCGGAGGGAGGGTGGGACAAAAACGGACTGGCCCCAATCCCAGTTTAATGGTGGGATTCTGCGGCTGGCAGCTACACAAGTCCCTTGGACCATAATTCCCCGGGAGTATAGAGGCATCTCTTGTACTGGCCAGCAAAACTCTGAACAGGCCACGTGCCACAGCCTCAGGCTTCTCTGCTCCCTGCCAAGCAAAACTCATAAGAGGGGGAAATGTCGGGGCGGGGGGAGTGCAATTTTGCAGCTCCGACTGAAGCCAAAGCAGCAGTTCCGAAACGTTCTGTTCTCGCAGTGGCCTTTTCTTCTCCGTTTGGATCCAAGACGGGGGAGGGGGGCTCCCAGGAGAGCCAGGCCCGTCTGGGGTATCCCACAGCGCCCCTCTGAGTTTGCCACGGCACAGAGCTTGGGAACTGGCCTCGTCATCAGAGGTCAAACTCACGGCCAGAAGGGCGAGCTTTGCAATACGAGAACCCGGCATGAACTGGATCCCCCTCTCGGCTCCTGCCCAAGTCCTGTGACACGGGTTAGAGCGGCTGGCTGAGCTTGTAGCAAGGGAAGAACTGAGTAGGGTTTCAGGGTGGGAAGCAGCTGCCGCCGCCCGCCCCCCCCCCCCCCAATTCACAAGAGGGCAGGCCTGCTTACATACTCAAGTTGCAAGATTCCAAGAAGGCTGGCAAGAAGGGCGTATCTTGTTGTTCGCTCCACAGCCTAACCGTGTGGTCAAGCTCAGAATTTCTCAAGCGGTGGGTTGGGACCCACTTGGTGTGTGGTGACCTGATTTCTGGTGGACTCTGCCGGGCCTCCAGTGGAAAACAATGAGTGATGGAAAGATCTGATAATAACTAATTGCCTCAAATCCCGAGAATATTCCAAAATCAGTGAGCTGCAAGCTGCCCTGCAAACGGCGGAGCTCCTTCAGTTTGCAAGATAGCTGGTCATTGCCCTGCAAGGAGCTACTCCCCCACAGTTTTCAGGCTTGTGCAAATCTAGGGAAATAAATGTTGGAGCCTCGTTTCTGGTGTGTTTTTACCAAGTCCACCAATGGCAGGTCGTGGGGGAGGGGGAGGCTGGTTCGCTCCACTAAGCCCCTCAAGCCTTCAGGCTATTCCTTAGGGCTGCCTCCTTAAGAGAAGCTTTTTGCAAATAAAATATTACTTGTAAATACATAGAACTATTTCTTTCGAGATCACGTTTTTGGGTCTCGTAAAGCTAGGCGGGACCGGCTAGGATGCCATTTTGCAAATGGAATTCCGGTGCTAAAAAGTTTGGGAGCCACGGAATTAGAGGCAGACAGAGGAACAGGCAATACCTGGACAGGTGGCCAACAGGTGACGCAGAGGCAGCCCCCTAAAGTGGCAATCAAGGACTGACAATCAATCAATCAATCACTAGTATTTATATACCGCTTTTCAACACAAAGTTCACAAAGCGGTTTATAGGCAAATAATAACATGAAAGTTAAATGGCTCCCTGTCCCAAAAGGGCTCACAATCTAAAAGGATGGAGAACACCACCAGCAACAGCCACGGGAAAGACACTGTGCTGGGGGGAAGAGGGACAAGAGAGGAGTCTCAGCTTGCAGTCCAGACCCTGCTGTACAGGGCATCCCTCGCGCAACAGCCCTGAAATGAACGGAGGCCGTGCAAGGGTCCGCCAGCAATTCCCGTTAACAGGAGCAAAGACAGCAGCTGCCTGCCAGGAACTGGAAACCGAAAGCAAGAAGCGCCCTTCCAGGAACAGGCAGTCGCTGTTCTGGGCCGAGGGGCCCCTGCTTGCAGCCGAGCAGTGGGGAAGGGAAGGAAGGAGGCATTGGAAGCTCAGCCACGACTGGGCATCCCGCCAGGGGCTTAGCCTTTCGGAGGCGTGTCCGATCCTGGCAGCTGCCCTGTTTACGTAAGGGCTCTGCCTCTCGGGCAGCCGGCGGGGGAAGGGCTCCCTCGCCCAATCGCGCGGCCGCCGGGGGCCCTTTAGCGGGCTGGGTGTTTTTTTGGCAGGTTGCACACTGTGTACAGAGCAAAGAGAACAACCCGTCTCCTGATGCAAGGCAAGGAGCTGGGGGAGCCGGCTAAATCCAGATGACGCCGGCCAGCAAGCAACTGGGGGGGGGGCACCTGCACCGCGTGTCAATCACGCAGCAGTGCCTGTGATCTGGGCCAGGCGGGGGGCCGCACAGCTCTTCCCAGCACTACACAGCGGGCTGCAGCAGCCCCCAACCAGATCCCCGCAAGCACTCAGGCTGCTCAAGCTCTGGAAGTGAGCGCTTCACAGCCGTGACTCCGTGTTTCTCCCCCCCCCCACAGAAGCCCGACGTAGACCTGAGCAAACCCTGTTCCACGCAGAAGCAAGACGACTTCCCCTGAAGACCTGGACTGGGGAGAAACCTGAGCACTCGCACCCAACCTGGTCTCCCTTCGTGACTTTGTGCAGAGGCCAAAGCCACAGAATGCCAGCACAGAATCCCTCTGCCCTGGCCCAAAGCAAGGACTGTCCACATTTACTCCAAAATCCCAGCAGTCAATGGGCTTCCTCCCAGGAGAGTGTGCAAAGGCTCCCTCCCCCACCCCCTACAGAGCCTCAGGACTGCTCATGTCTGTGTGTGCGCCTGGAGGGGAAAAGCTTGCATTTCCTTACTAATTGGGCAAGAGGAACTTCAAGGCAAGGGCAGGGGGGAGGGTTCTCTTCTCTTATATTTAGCCGGAGAGTAACCTGACCCTTCCCACCCCAGCCCAGTGTCTTCTCTAGTGGCTGTCTGCTGGGGTTCTCTGCCTCGTTTCCGATTGTGAGCCCTTTTGGGATAAGGAGCCGTTCAGTGGCGTTTCTACAGGGATGGCAAAGCTCTAATATAAGTTTTGCAAGAAGCCTCACCTTGCAGTGGAAATCACTCCTCTCCTGCACCGTTTTAGCCAATCTTGGCGTTGCTTACTGGCTACAGCAGCAAGGGAGAGGAGGGATTTACACGGCAGGGTGAGGCTTCTTGCAAAACTTAGAGCTTTGCCATCCCTGTAGAAACGCCTCTGGAGCCGTTTACTTGATTCTGTCTGAAGCGCCTTGTGAATGCTCTTGTTGAATAAAAAAGTGAAGGTTTCCCCACGACCGAATGGTCTAGTCGTGACCGACTGTAGGGGGCGGTGCTCATCTCCGTTTCTAAGCCTATAGAGCCGACATTTGTCCGAGGACAAGCTTCTGTGGTCATGTGGCCGGCATGACTCTATACACCATAGGGCACACAACGCCATTACCTTCCCACCAAAGTGGTCCCTGTTTATTTACTTGCATTTTTAGGTGCATTTTTAGGTGCTTTTGAACTGCTA
Source organism: Lerista edwardsae (assembly GCA_029204185.1). Lineage (NCBI taxonomy): Eukaryota > Metazoa > Chordata > Lepidosauria > Squamata > Scincidae > Lerista > Lerista edwardsae. Next base: position 5,194,410 of record JAJKFI010000059.1, read on the forward strand.
GGTTGGCAGGAGCTGGGACAAGCGACGGGAGCTCACTCTGCCACGTGGTCTCAAACTCCCAAACTCCCGGTCAGAAAGCTCAGCAGCAGCGGTTTAACCCACTGCACCACCACCACGTCCCACTATTTATTGAACAGCAGTACATAAATATCACCATCCATGTTCTTGCCTCTTTGCACATCTCAGGAGCCCCGGCAGAGCCCAGCAACTGACAACGGTGGCGACAGCAAACCAAGACGGCCCCCTTTTGCCGCTAGGAAGCTCAAGGGCTTGTGGAGAAGGAAAACGGCCGGGACAACGCCCTGAGCGCAAGTCAGGAAAGGGCAGGCTTGAACGTGAGCATTGCTGGAATAGTTTCTCCAGTGGGGGAGAAGCTGTCGGGGAGCCCCTGCAGGATGTCAGCGCTCGGAGCCAGCCACGCCCTTCCTGCCCCCAGGCTGTCGGGAGCAGCACAACCAGATATCTGGCCTTGTCCTGCACAGGGCAGCCCAGTCCTGCTCAGGCCACCCCCAGGGAGGAAGTCGGGGCCCTGCATCAGCCAGCGATGTCAACACTCCTCTCCTGCCGCCCACCTGATAAGCACAGGGCTGGCAGGCGGCTGACACGCTTGCTGCAGACGGCCAAGGAGTCCCCGCAGATTAGGAAACAGTGGAGCGCGCCTCCCTCACCCCCCACCCCTGTGACCCAGACGCGCCAGTGCAAGCAGGGGCTACTCACTCCAGCTCCTTCTCGGTGGCTTCCTCGGGGGTCAGGTCCTCCTCCACACTGTAGTCCAGCACGGAGCCCACGCCGAACGCCCGGTTGTGCCGGATGAGAGGCTTGATGGCTTCTTGGTCCTCCCCGGCCACAAACTGCCCGTAGAAGGTGGCCTTCATCAGCTTCTCAAAGAGCTGGTGGCCCAGGAGCTTCCGGCTGAGGGTCATCAGCTGCAAGGAGGATCGAGGGGGTTACTGGGCAGCAGGTTTTTGCGTTTCTTCTAACATTGCAATACCGCATTTCCTGCAAGGGCAGCTGCACGGTTCCTGCTTTCCTTTTGCCTCACAACAACCCTGTGAGGTAGGCGAGGCTGAGAACGGGATTGGCTCAAGGTCGCCCAGGAAGTTACGCAGTCGAGCCGAGATCCGAACCTGGGTCTTCCAGATCCGAGTCCAACTCCCAAACCACGGCACTACCTTGGCTCTACATCTGCTTGGGGGACGGAAAATGGCCCCATTCTTCTTTGGGGGGGATGGTGCCATCACTCGGCAGGCCCTGCCTTGCCTGCAGGTGGTCTCAGGTGCAGCCCATGAGGTCTTCAGGTAGGGCTGGGAAAGACCCCTACCTGAAGCCTTGGAGAGCTGCCCCTGGTCCAAACTCAGCTTGGCGGCCCAATGGCCAAGCTCAGTTGGGGGCAGTGAATGCTCATAGGCAGAGAGAGAGAAAACCGGCTCATTTTTTTCCACGGATTTTAGTGTTTTCCAAAGCCGAAAGTGCAGAACAAGGTAATAAGTTTCAGTTTTGCTGTTTTCTCCCAACTCTCCTTTTCCAAGGGCTGCAGTGGGAAGGGAGCACTCAAGATTTGGGTGCCTTTAAAAAAAAAACTGAGCTTATGTTACGAGAACCACCTGCCACGAGACGGAAGTGCAAGGCAGCATTCTGCACACCGATTACGTAAGCCAGCACATTCCAGTCTTCTGCCGTTCCTCCCCCAAGCATTTTTGTTACAGGCCTGGGGGGGGGAGAAGAGAAGAGGGCCTAAGGTGCACAGTCACTCCTGCAAAGTCAGCTGCAAAAAGGGTGTGGTAACCGGCACAGAGCCTTTGCAGTGCGTGCCCCACGAGCGATACCCTGCCTGGGGCACCCTGGCGCCTTCTCCACAGAGACGTTGGCATCACGGGACCTCTGAGCAGGTCCCAGAACGCAAGTCCAAGTGGAAGCAAAGACCACGTTAGCCCGGCATGTTTCCCCCTCCCCCCCCCAACAGCAGCCACACAGATGCTCTTAGGAAGTTCCAGCTGGTTATGACGGGGTTTGTCCCGCCTGGCATTTGGAGGTATCCTGCCCCTGAAGCTGGAGGTTCTACTTCCTCCCATCACAAGCTGGCTACACAGCAACGATTACCCAGCGGAAGGACATAAAAATGTCAGGATATTTTGTGAGCAGCTGTTCTGCCAAGGAGGAAACACTTCAGGAGGAAAGCAGGTTCCTGAGAAGGTGAGCCAGGCAGAGGGAAAAGGAGAGGGGACCTTTGTCGATTCGTCCTGAATAGAACGTTTATAGAAGCGGTGGGGGGCAGGAAAAGGGGGGGAAGAAAGGCACATTTCACAGTGGACTTTGGGGGAGAGATGCTGAGAAACAAGTGTCAGGAAGTCACAGAGAAAGCCTACGCATGTCTACTCAGAAGCAAGTCCACTGGACTCAATGGAGCTTACTCCTAGGAAAGCAGGCATAGGATTGCAACCGCTGTCAACGTTGTAAGGCTTGCTCCTGACACGCAAACAGGATTAAGCCGGGGCATCGAAAGTGTTTCGCGGCCATTCCCTCCGCTCGAGGAACCCAACACGGGTCCATCACTCAGGCTGCTATCCGACGCACGCGTTTCCTGACAGCTCCTGACTCGAGGCAACGGGGCTTACTTCCGCGTAGGCAGCCATCGGGATTGCGCTCCGCGTCTCCCGAGGCAAGACCCTGAAGAGGGAGCGCGCCCCACAAACGCAGCGCGGCTTGTTTCCCAGGCGCCCTAACAGGCTTACCCGCTACACGCAGCTGCGTGCACACGTTACGAGGCGCGCTGGGAAAGGGGGCCGTGCGGTCGGGCGAAAAATGGGGCGCGCCACTGGGTGACCCCTTGCAAAGCCGTAGCTGCCCGCCCTTCTGGGACTGCAAGCGCAGGGACCCTGCCTGCGAGTAAGCCCCCTCCCCCACTTGCTGCAGAGGGGACACGCCCAGAACCGCGCCGCCCGCCGCCCGCGCCGCTCGCTCACCTGCTCGGCGTACTCCACCAGCGGGCCCACGGAGCAGAGCCCCAGCACCAGCAGCCCCCGCGCCAGCTCGCCGCTGCTCTTGCTGCGGAACGCCTCCCGCGCATCCGCGAAGTCCACCGCCGGGGGCGGAGGGCGCTGCGGGCGGGGGCTGCTGCTATCGGGACAGGGCGACGGGGCCGGGGAGGAGGGAGCCACTGGGGCGGTGCCGGGGGCGAGCGGCTCCGGGGCTGGAGCGGTGGCCGTGGCGGAGCGCGGACAGCTCCGCAGGACCAGCACCCGGGCTACGCGCAGCGCCGCCGTCGGTCTCCAGCATCGTCCGGCCATGTCTGCCCTGCACTGCGCCGCGTCGCGCCCAGCTCGGTGCAAAGAGACAGCGCGCGCCTCCGGGGCGCTTTTGTAGAGGGCTCCGCCCCGAGCAGTGCCGCGCCCACGGGGGGCTCCTATCCGCCGCGCTCTGCCTCTCCAAGCCACGCCCACTCAGGGCGGAGGCCACGCCCCCACCCGCGCCGAAGCGCTTTCTCCTCGGGCTTTGTCTCCGGCACACGCCACGCCCAGCCTCATCGGCCACGCCCACCGCTCTATGCGTTCTGCGCCGGATCGCTTGCTGATTGGCCGGCGCTCCTCCTCTCTCCTCCTCCTCGCTGGCCGCGCCCACTTCTCTCTTCGTCCTCTTGAATGAGCGGCTTCTCCGCGACGCGCCTCCCCAACCGGGGCAAACGCGCTTTTTTGCCCCAGCGGGCTTGTTGTGCGTCTGAGCAGCGTCTGCTTCGAGTCACACGCCCAACTTCATCAAAACAAGGTATTCCCCCCCCCCAAAAAAAAACCCCTGTGTGTTCACACCAAGGAGCTTTACCTCCATGGTTCACACAGACCGCATCTTTTGGAACCGGGTTCGTCGACGCCCCCCACCCCAAATCTCTTTTCCACTTTTAAAGGGTTTTAAAGATACACATTTCATTAGGTCTTTGACGAGCGTTTGTCTTAGCAAGGGAGTGGCGGAATGAATGAATGAACGAACGAATGCTGCTTTTTTCTCGTTTTCAGAATTCTTTCCTTTGCTGGCTCTTAATCCTTTACTTTTATTTTTTTATTTCCAGTATTTTTACTTACACTGTTAACTACTTTGAGGCCTGCTGGCTAATAGTGGAATATAAATGTAATAAATAAAGCAATATTTTGTAAGTACCTGTTTTAAAGTTATTTTGCAATGTGATCATGAAACCACCCCTTTGACCCTTGAGCCTAACAGGAATAATTGGGAAGTTTCCCTTTAGGGAGACTCCCCAGTTGCCGGGTGCCCGTAGCTTGCCAGAGACCAGGCTGTCTACACAGAGGAAGCGAGGCAGGGCTGCGGAAGACTCAGCATTCCAGCATAGAGGTAACGAGACACCAACACACAGCCTTACCATGTAGAGAGTTTGTATTGGGATTTCCTCAGGCATCAGGCAGATTAGTCAAGATACACAGTCCAGGGTCAGAATTGCAGTACACAGTCAGATGGAGTTTGCAGCAGGTAGATCTTCAGATGCTATTTCATTCCGGCAGCCTGTCACCCTCGCTCCTACCTCCACCCACGCTGAGGGTGAGCTGCCCAGCTCTTCAGTGCTACTGTGGGCCCAACCAGATTCTTACAACCCGCAGCCTTGGGAAGTGCGGAGATGGGCAGGAGGGCACTTGCCACAGCTGCTGGCTGATTGCTGCTCCGAGGCCGATGCGCACAGGTGCACCTGAAGACAGGCCTCATGCCAGGACTCTTGCACCCAGAGCAAGAAGTAGCCCAGGTCTGGGCTCAGCCTGAGCCGACTAACCTGACAGAGCCACTCCCAGTTCCTGCCCCAGCTGCCCACAACCCGCCCCTACTGCCAACGTACCTGCTTCAGTGTTGCCTACGAGAGCCTGGAGTTGCTCTTGACCCAAGGAGTGAAGGCCCCCCCCCCCAAATGACAGCCCCCCCCAGCCTGGTCTTCCAGGTGGCCAAGGAGCATCCCAAGGGTGCAGTGCTGAGCCTGGAGAGGGACTGGTCAGACGCAGTGATGTCATGCAGGGGGTACGCGGGGGTACGCGAGTACCGGTTTCTACGATTACGGCTGGCCCCGCCCACTCGTCGACTCCGCCCTCTGCAACATTTGAATTTCCTGCACGTTTGAGTTGCCTGCATGTTCTCAGAGCCAGGCAGGCAGGCAGGCAGCAAGTGGAGCCTTTCCTTTCCTTGCCACTGAAAAATGAGCTGCTCTGGGGTTTTAACTTGATGCCAGGCCTCCTTAACATGTTCTGGGGGTGCTGTTGCAACTGTTGGGTCAGTTTAAAATCATCTGAGGCCTCAAAAAGGGCTTTTTTCATGTCCCTTCCTGCCACGACCTCACTTCCGGCTTATGACATCACTTCCGGTGGGCGGGTCCGGACACGTGCCAATCAAAAGTGTGTACCTGTTCTTAAATCGTTGAGATGACGCCACTGGTCGGACGCCCAGCCCAGACAGGAAGCTGCTGTTCCTTGGGGTTGTCCTGCAGGTGCCACAGTCAGTTTGACTCTTAGTAAGTGTTATGGGAAGAGACAGCAGTTGCGTGCTGAGTGCTTTGGGGCGTAGTCGTGGCAAGAGCAACCCTTGCGTCCTACAGCCATGGACGGACGGATGCTCTCTGGAGCCCAGCGGCCAGTTCCTCTGGAGAGCACTGTCAGCCAGCAGCCAATGTGGGCTGCCAACCCCCGTCTCGTCTCTGGGACAGCCACTTGGCCCTTCCCCACGGCTGGGCTTTGCTCAGGGGCTGCGACTGGCAGCCTACAACTTCTGTCTTCCCAAGTGCCAGGACCGCGACAGACCAGCACAAACCAGAGCCGGACACCGGAATCCCTCGGAGCCCACCTTGAAAGGTTTATTTTTTTTTATTTCCATAATTTAAACACAGAGGAAAAGTGACATTTAAAATTTAGGACTTACTGAGATTTAGAAAACACTCACTCACACACACACACACACACACACACACACACACACACACACACACATGAGCTGGCATTGCAGTAGCCAACACTACAAGCCTGTCCACATGTCCGTTCTGTTTTATTAATACAAAAGGCTCAAACAAGCATTTCGTCCTAGCCTGGAACACTAGCCACAAAAGTGGCCGAGGTGCCACGGCGCAGCTCGGAATCCACCGGACGCCTGGTGGCCGGGCGCAGAGTCAGATCTGACCAGCGACACACACGTGCTGGGCCCAGTGAGGAGAGGTCTGGCGAGCTCTTGGCAGCCACAGAGGGAGACAAACGGGATCCAGACCCACAGCTCTCCCCCCCCCCCCAGCCAGGTCCTTGTGTGAACCTGAGACTCGGCCACCGTCTCCCTCACTCTGGTCCCAAAAGGGAATTTCCTCCCAAATGCTCTGCATAGACCCTTCCCCACGATTGTACTGAAAACCAAAACGAAAGCAAAAACCTCGGCCCGCCCCTCGGAAGGGTCCTGGCTGAAGGGACGCTCCTCCCTGAGGCACAGGGTGCTCCCTGCTCCCCAGCAATGGCCGTGCAGGTCTCCAGAGTCCCACGACGACAGCAGCGGCTGGAGGGACTTCAGAGACTCTGGGAAGGGAGTGGGAGAGTCCAGGGGCGGAAGAAACCCTGCTTGGGGCCGTAGTGGGGGTTGGGGCTCACAGACCCTGCCTCTGGGCGAGGAGGCAGCAGCATCACTGGACAGCCACAGCAAAGGAAGCTGGGAAATTCCTGCAAGCGCTGCAGAAATGCTGGTCCAACGAGGGAGGGGCCCCCAGAAGGAGCCGTTTCCAGCCTGACAGTGGGTGCTGGGGCCGCTCCCCCTGCCAGGCTCTCCCAGGACATCTCAGCTCTGCCGCAGGAACGAGACACGCCCACACCAGGGCACAGATGGGGGGGGGGGGCTGCTATGCTAAAATCCCACCGTGGGGCAGAGGGATTCGAGACGCACTCCCAGCAAGGACTCCAACCAGCACTCCCAAACTGCGGGGGCAGGCAATGTTGGGGGATCCCCTCCCGACGGAGGGGCTCATCTGGTAGCCTGAAGCAACTCTGCCGGCAAACAGGTCATCTCGCCATCCCAAACCAAACCTGCCAGCCCAGGAATATCGTGGCTCTCGGCAGCCTCCGACGTTCCCGCACTCTCACCTCCTTCACACTGGGAAACCGAGGAGCAGAGGTCCTCCCATCTCAAGCACAGGTGCAGGACGGGGCCCTGCCAGGCCACGGCTTCCCTTCGCAGCACTCGAGGGGCAGCGGCGGAGCGAGGGGCTGGTGTGGAACAGTCCCCCCACTCAGCCTCGCTGGCCTCTTGGTGCCAGAGTGCGGCTCGTTCTGGAGGCAACTGGGTGGTGGTCCACAGAGGTACAGAAAGTGCGAATTTTCAGAGGCGTGGGGGAAAAAACAGGAGGCCGCCAGCTCTCAAGCCTGGCCCAAGCCCGGGTACGGGCACTGCAGACTGAAGGGACCCAACCCCCAGCTGGCAGCTGCTGCTCACTGTGCAAAGCATTCACCTCCGGGGGGGGGAGAGATTTCCAAGCACAGCTGCAGATAATGGCCATGGGGACTGCTGACTGAGAGAGAGAGAGAGAGAGAGAGAGAGAGAGAGCAGGCTCCACTCGTCAGCAGCTCACAGTGGTGTACGGACAGCCGATGACTCGCTGGTTCGAACAGCCACGCTAACAAACATTTGGCCCCAAATTTAGAATTTACAAGGGGAGGACAGGGGTCCAGGGTGGGTGCGGTTTGGTTGCGGGGAGGGCAGAGGCAAGAAAGCCTGCTGTGCTGCCCACATCCTTGTCCTCAAATGAAAAGCAAAACCTCCTCTTCTGCTGAAATTCCCCAGAGCTGGGATCGGGGCAGGGAGTGGCTCTGGCGGCCCCGATGTCTCTGGAGAAGAGAGGACTGCCGGGGACTGGAGTCCCAAGGAACGGCTTCTTTTCTGCCTGGCGTCAACAAGAGTGCTCCCCAGTTGCGCCCAGGCCTGCCAGCCCCACTTCCCCGCCCCCTGGCCACCGCACCTGGAGGAGAGCAGGCGAGGCGAGCCACGGAGCATGCCCAGAAGTCCTGCAACCCCCACCGTCTCTGAAGGGGCATCATTTCAGCTTTTGATCGGCCCCTCTCTGCCCGCCCCAGGGGGATGCTCTTTGAAACCACAGGCACCAGCAGCACGGGAGATGCAGACGGCGCCACCTAGCGGCCAGCCAGGGGCTTTCCTTTCAGGGTTTCAGGAGAACCGCTCCATGCCCACCTCCGAGAGGTCTGTGCACAGCCGGCCACCAGGACCGAGACTGAGCGACTGGCACAGGGAGGTGCGCTTGCTTCCGAGCACAGGGGGCCATTTCCAGCCAGCACAGGGGGCTCCTCCTCAACTGCCCGCTACCTGCTCCTTCTGCTCCTCCTCCGCCAAGAAGGCTTCGAGGTCGGTCAGCCTCTGAATCAGGAGGCCGTCGAGCTCCCTGCCCTGCGAGGCGGCCTTCTGGGCCCGGGTGGAGCTGCCCGGCACTTTGACCCGGCTGCGCATCCTCCTCTTCCGGGGGACGGTGAAGTCCTGGAACTCCAGGATCCGTTTCCTCTTCTGCTGGCTGACCGAGACCAGGGACCCGTTCCGCTCCTTCGGCTCCTCAAAAATAGTCTCCAGACACCTGGGAAGGCCAACAGAAGGTCAACGTTAGATTGTCGTTGCTACGAAGTCTCGGGGACTTGCAGAGACGGAGAGGACGCACATCCGAGCACGGACCAGCCTGCAGTACTATCACCACCTTCTAAGATTGGCACACACTGATCTAGACCTCCATGTCTCCAACCACCACAAACCACTCCTTTTGCCGTCGCCCCCTGCAAGGCACCTCCTGGAAGGTTTCTTGCTGGCATTAGGATCTCCTTGTAGAAGATTTAGCTGAGAGGGTTAATGCCTCCGTTTGCCCGAAGATAACAGCTGAAGATCCGGAGGTCGTGAGCTCAAGACTACCGGAAGTCTCTGTGAGCGGCAGACCTTGCAAACTGCAGCTAATCAAAAGCTGAGTTCCAGCTGCCTCATGTGAGGGGGAGTGTGCTGAAGTCAGCTGCGTCTCTGGTGGGAGCAGGGAAGCCTCTTATCAGCCAGCAGAAGACAGGCGGGTGGCTAAGAAAGAAGGCTGAATCCAGAAAGAAAGATCTGAATGAGTGTTGTTCTTGAAAGATAGAACGTTTCTGTAAATTGTAAAAACCTTTGGGTTTGTGAATAAAAGTCTGCCTATGTAAACCGCCTTGAGTTACAGTCATTAGAGAAATCTAGTGATCTCAAGAAAGGCGGTATATAAATACAAGTATTATTATTAAGATATCTCAGTGCCGTTGGCCTCGCTCCATAGACCAGCACAGACCAGGGATCTGCACAGACCAGGGAACAGCGGCCCAAGAAACAGACACGTCTGCACCTGAGTAAGGCATATTAAGTAAAAACAGGAAGACATGGTCTGGAGGTTGAGCTGTGCCTTTGCCTGAAGATGCTAAGCAGGATCAGCCTTGGATCGGCCTTGGATGGGAGACCGGAAGTCACTGACAGAGCTTGTGGAGGAGTCAGCTGACAAAAGAACTGGCCAAGGTGTGATCTGTGGTGGATTGTGAACGCTCAGAAGGTGCAAGAGTGCAGCCAGGATCATGACCACACATGGAAAGGGAAACAGCTGAAGAAATTGAAGGTTCTGTGAATGGTACATAGAACAATAATTGTAAAAACCCCAACTGAAAAATGGGGTTTATGAACAGCCTGCCCATGTAAACCGCCTTGAGTCCAGTGAAATCTGGAGAAAGGCGGTAAAAAAATACATCAAATAAATAAATCAAGTGTCCAGCAGCCACTCCTACACTGCGGCCAAGGGGTGGGGAGGGGAGAGAAGGGCTGAGCAGGAGCTGAATCTGGACCACGCCTGCCCGCAGCACAAGTTCGGGTTCAGCAGAAAAAAAACCGAGCACCCACAACCCCTTGCAAGTGGCTCTCGTTCTGGCCTTGCCTATTTTGCCTGGGGATTTTAACAGACTCCCTGGGCACTGCAATGTGCAGCGTTTTCAAGTAAGGAGAGAAGCAAGCGCCACTTGTCCAACTTCACAGACATCACCGAGGGAATCTTAGTGCACTGCCAGGCTACTCTGCAGAATGTCCAGCGTGGCTTTGATAAAGCGTTTCACACAATACGAGCAACTCGGTAACCTACAAAATATCTAGGAAATGCGGGCAGATGAGTTTCTTATATATATTATCTTGAAGTTTTGGGCATTCTACACAATACCATAAGAAAGGCAGAGCGCCGAAGAATAGATGCTTTTGAGTTATGGTGTTGGAGAAGACTCTTGAGAGACCCCTGGACTGCAAGGAGATCCAATCGATCCATCCTCCAGGAAGTCAAGCCTGATTGCTCCCTGGAAGGACAAATCCTGAAGCTGAAGCTCAAGTACTTTGGCCACCTCATGAGGAGAGAGGACTCTTTAGAAAAGACCCTCATGCTGGGAAAGGTGGAAGGCAAAAGGAGGAGGGGGCGGCAGAGGAGGAGATGGTTAGACAGTGTCACCGAAGCGATGAACATGAAATTGGGCGAACTCCGGAAGCTAGTGGAGGACAGGGAGGCCTGGCGTGCTGCCGTCCAGGGGGTCGCGATGAGTCGGGCACGACTTAGCGACTGAACAACAACAACAACAACAACACAATACCTTAGTTTTATACAATGCTGGTAACAGATACAACTAAAAACACAGGAGGCCAACGGTTTTCGAGTTCAGGAGAGAGGGTTTTTTGAAAAAAGGAAGATCGCAACGTGCTTCCGGTTCAAAGGATCTCCCCCCCCCCCAATCTTTAAAGGCTCTGACGGGTGACTGAGGCCGCTGCCTTCTCTGCTCCCCACCCCTTAAGGGGACAGGCAGGGCTAGAGGTTCTCCGGCCGGGGTGTCGAGATGCCTGCTTGAAAAGCTCTGCAGCAGGTCCTCCTTGCCCACGGGTTCGGCACCCATTGAGTTCACTCACCGTGGATGCCGACCCCGCGTCCCGAGGGTCTCAAGAGGGGGCCCTCCAGACGCAACTGGGAGGTGCTTGGGGGTGCTTGGCCTCCCTGGGCCTCAGAAGGCCTCCTGAAGGCACTTCCGGCCACGTCTGGGGGCTCCTTGAAGCCCTCCCCACAGATGTGATTATCTGCAGGGGGTCCAGGAACAGAGCCCAGGATGCGCTGAAGGGCCAAAGACCAGCAGCCCTCCCCACTCGCTGCTTGAGCGGCCACCCTCGGAGGCACCTGTCCTGCTGGCTTCACAGGGACCCCCTCCGTGCAGCAAACCAGCCCCCCCACTCTCCCTCCCTGCTGGCTGCACTGCTCCTGCCGCGGCCCGAGAACAGCCCCCCTCCCGCCTCTCCCCCTGGCGGACGCAACCAACCTGGTGGTCGGGGGCGACCTGTAGTTCTTGTTGGTGTAAATCTCTTCTAAGCTGAACTCTTTCTTCTTTAGCCTGCGGGGATGAGAAGGGACAGGTTCAGGGCTCGTAGGAAGAGGCAGGCGGCCCCAGTCAGGCCAAAGGCGGCTACTCTGAGTGCGCCAGCACAATCCTGCTCCCCCCAGCAGCCTGGCATTGGCACTCAAAGGCAGACTGTGGCCAGACACGAAGGAGTGCCCAGCCATCGCCACATCGCAGCCCCCGCACCGAGACGACGGCCTCAGAGACTAGTTCGGCTTCAGCACCATCCGCTTTCCTCTTGGGCAGAGGAAGGAGTTCCAAGAGGAGCTTCAAGAAACGGGAGCGTGGGGCTGGGCTGGGCTCTCTCCCACTGACGGCTCCCGACTGCCTTGCTGGGTAGAGTCGGGCACAGCTGGGTCCTGCCGCCAGTGGGAGCTGCGGGGGCACCGCAGCCTCTCCTGGCCACAGGGCCTGGAAGCCAGGCAGGGGGGCAAAGCTCTGAAGGTGGCAGCTGATGCGCAGCTGGTGGCTTGGCCAAGCCCGAGCATGGGAGCCCCTCTCCCCCCCCCCCGGGAGGACACAGGCTCCTTCAGCGACGACTCCTGGCCCCGGTCTCTTTCGGAGCAGGCGAACAGCTGCAGGCAGGTTCTCGCGGGGTTGTCTCACGGGGTTGTCTCACGGGGTTGTCTCACGGGGTTGTCCCACTTTATTATTACTATTTGCCTGTGAACTGCTTTGTGAACTTCGTGTTGAAAAGCGGTATATAAGTACCTGTTGGTTGGTTGATTGATTGATTGATTGTCCTGGCAACAACCCGGCACGGGGAGGCCTCTCCCAGTGGGATAGTGGGAGGCATCGGCTGTGGCCCAGTGCAGATTGTCACCCGAACCCTGAGCCTCCAAGTCACCACCCCCTCTCCTCTCTCAGACGGCGCAGTCGGGCCAAAGGCCGCCACTGAGTGCTCCAGCACAACCCTTTCCCCCCCCTGCCCCCATTTGCACGCGAGACGTCGGGGGCTGCACTCCAACTCCAGTGGAGTAAGCCAGGATCAAGCCACACTGACGCAGAGGGAGCAGCTCAGCACCACCCCACTGCCGACCACAACGCCCCCCCACTGTCCTGTGCAGACGGCGCCGAGCCTCCTTGCGCCCGGTGTCTGCTCCGAGGCTTCTGCGTCTCTCCACAGTGGAGTCACACAGCAGGGGACGCCCTGCGGTGCCCACGGAGGGGCCCACCTGGCACACCCCACGTCCTCATCTTGTGAGGTGGGAGGAGCCAGATGTCCTCACTGGGCTTCAAGATTGCTTTGCGGAAGAATGAAACCCAACGACCGCTAACGACAGACCGGAGACTGTCAGGAGTGCTGCCAGAGGCCATTGCTCTGACCACGCATGCACGCACCCCACCCTTCTTTCATAAGCCACCGAGCATCTGAAACCGGCCAGGTGCGTTTCAAGGAGCCTGCCCAGGAGCCAGGAGGTCCTTGAGGCAGGAATCGTGTACAGCACCCGGCATGCCATAGGGCTTAGCCAATGGCGGCAGCAGTCCTACCTTTTTGGTCTAGGAAGTCCCATGGGGGTCAGGTTGGGGTCTGGCTTGGGAATAGTTTTCCGGATCCGGATCTGAGACACTTTCTTGGGCCTCTTCTCCGAGTCGGCCTGGTGGGCAAAGATCAAAAGGCAACATCATCTCGGTGACCTCCGATGCCAACAGCTCAGAAGAGGGGAGCCCCCCCCCACACACACACACACACCCCACCCGGAATTGCTCAGGGCCACATCTGTGGGGTCATCCCATTTGATCTGCTCAGCGACTCCCTGAGAGGTGCATCGGGCAAGGAAGAATGAGCAAGTTGCTCACGGCCACGCACCAAGGACTGGAGTTTAGCGGGGCTCTGAACCACAAGCCAACCCAACAGGCAGCCCCCTGCCCTGACACAAAGAACCCCTTAGCCTGGCAGGACGGGCACTTTTTCCGACACACTGAGCTTCACAGAGACTCTGCTGCCATTCCAAAGGACATCCGAAGAGCCCTGCTGGATCAGGCCAAGGGGGGCCCCTCTAGTCCAGCTTCCTGCCCCTCACAGTGGCCTGCCAGGTGACGCCTGCTTGCATCCTGCGGCCACTCCCTTGCACCTGGCGTTCAGAGACAGCCCACTTCTAGAACCAGGAGGCTGCACATACCCATCACAGCTGGCAACCTGTGACGGACTAAAAGTCTTTCCGACTCCCTTTTGAAGGCACGCAGCACATCCTCACACACAAGTCCATCAGGCAGGCCCCGATTACAGGGTCAGGAGTGTCCCGAGGCTGGAAGACCTTGGCTGGCCAAAAGCAGCCCCCGCCCCAATTAGAACATAAGAACATCAGAAGAGCCCCATCGCTGGATCAGGCCAAAGGCCCATCTAGTCCAGCCTCCTGTATCTCACAGCGGCCCACCAGGTGCCCCAGGGAGGCACAAGACGCTTGCATCCTGTTGCCACTCCCTTGCACCCGGTACCAGTAGCCCACCACCTTTGTAAGGAGGTTGCACAATCCATCATTGCCTATAGCCCACGACAGACCTTTCCTCCAGAAATCCGTCCAATCCCCTCTTAAAGGCATCAGGACCAGATGCCGTCACCACCTCCTGTGGCAAAGAGTTCCACGGATTAACTCCCCGCTGGGTAAAAAAGTACTTCCTTTTATCTGTTTTAACTCTCCCAACCCTCAGTTTTAGCGGATGCCCCCTGGTTCTGGTGTTGTGAGAGCAGGAAAAGAACATCCCTTTATCGACTCTGTCCCTTCCATGCATAATTTTGTATGTCTCAAATTCTCTTCCCCCACCCCATTAACACTCCACGCTGTCCCAGAGCCCATCAAGGTTGCGTTTTAACCCACCTTTTGCTCACCGCCTCCCCACCCACTCCTCGAGCTCCCACCCATTCATCTCCTCCGCCCCCCAAGCATAGCCTGCCCCCAGGCAACAAGCAGGACCATGTCTCGGGCTACCAACTTGGGCACACGCTTTGGATCCTCGCTAGCTCCAGTCCCTCCACTCACTTTTTCTAAGCAGGTTCCGATCTTTGGCAACGCGGGGACAGAGGCGTCCGGCTGCTCCAACGGGGGCCCTGGAAATTCGGGGGCTGACAGTCCGAAAGCCAGGCGGGCCGGTTCTGGAGCAGAGCAAGACGCTGGCAGGGAGGCAGGGAAGGGAGGGACGGGCGCGTCCAACCTGGGAGGAGAGAAACAAGCAGGCTGAAGGGAGGCGCCAGTGGGGGCGGCCTGCAGGCACCTGTGCAGGTGGCACCTGCGGGGAGGGGAAGGCGGTTGGCCGAGGATGAAGCAGGCCACCCCAAGCGGGCACCAGGAGGCCAGAGTCAGGCCTGTGGGGAGCCCAGAGGCAGCTGCTGGGCAGGGGAGGAACCAGGAGCCAGGCAGCGGAAGACACGACACTGGGTCAGAGACCGGCAGGGCAGAGGGAGGGAGGGAGGGTCCTGCCCTGGGTGCTCCTTCAGGGGTGCTCTCTAGCAGCAGTCCCGGCTGGCTGCAGCAGGAAAACTGGGTGTAGTGGGGCAGGCTGGGAACCGGCCGCTTCGGACGGCCGCCTGACGATTCCATTCACCAGGGGGGTGCAAAACGCCCTGCGCTGCCTCCTGTTCTTCCAGCCGCCTCCTGGCCTGGCACCAACCCGTTCCCAATCGCACAACCCCGCTGGCTGCCAGGGCCAGGCTGGAGGGAGCTGGGGAGGCTTCCCGGGGGCAGGAGCGTCTCTGTCCGAGGAGGGGGGACAAGAGCCACGTGTCAGGCTGCAGAGAAAAGCCTCGAAGGAATTTTGTAGCTTTATATTAAGGAACTGAGTTCGGCCAGTGACAGCCAGCAGGTGGAATAATCACCCACCTGAGGGCAATCACGGGTTGAGTAGCAGAAAGAGAAGAGAGAAGCTCTGCTACCTCAAAGTTTTGCTAGCTAACCACTAGCCTCTGGCTTGGTAACCCGGTTAGTCTTGGTAAGACTGGTTTATACTCGTCAGTGTAAAATGCTGATCAGTCAAGTGTATTATCCACTATGTCTATCTGTATGGTGGAATGTTTATGCTGAAGTTATTCTAGGCAGAAGGGAAGTGAGGATTGTGTGTTGATGTACCTTGACAAGTCAAGTTGTTTTCTTGCGAAGATACAGAGACCTGCCTTGGACTATGCTACAGGTGAACATCTCATCACGTACTTGGCTACTGTTGTCATCTGCTGTGTGAAACTGTACTTGTTTGCTACAAACTGCACCCTTTGTGTTTGATTCTCGTGTGGAATCCTTATTTGTTTATAAAGGAGCCTTAACACTTCAGTATTGTGGACTTGGTCTCCGTTTTTGTCTCGGCCAAGAACACAGTGGATTTCCAGGTTGGGCACGTAGCTTTCTACAACTCTGCTTTCGTGTGCTTGAAGGGCGGACGCCACTCTAAGCTTCCGCTAGGGACTTGCAGCCCTGATACCATGGAACGCCTGGTCAGGATCCGGGAGGGGGCAACCCCCCCCATGTCCCGTGGACCTTCGGAGGCACAGGAGGACAGGCCCTGCCGCCCCAGCCAGCTCCAAACTCCCCCCCCCCCAACACCTTTTCACTGCTGTGTCCAGACACTGTGACTCTTGCAGGTGCTTAGCGGAAAGTGGCTGTCTTTTTGCACTGCTTCAACTGTGGCTTTTGCGCTCTCGGTTGCTGTCACGCTGCTGGGGCTGTTATTTTGTAATGGGCAACGGGGGCGTCATTCGTGTTCCGACGGCTAAAACGCCGTATTTGTGCGACGCCGGGGGGGGGAGGGGGCTCACTCACCTCACAGCAGCGGCGACCGCCCAGGGAGCGCCGAGAAGCCGGTCGTGCACCTGCGGCAACATGGCAGGGCTGCGTCAAAGCGGGAAAACAAAGCCACGCAAAAGAGAGGAAGCAGAAAGTTAGAGCCCTGCTAGAAGGACGGGCAAGTCCCCCCCCCTTTTCCAGAAGCCAAGCCAACCCTGCTCTCGTGTGGCCGGCTTCCCTGGCCTGGCCAGCCCCGGGGACCTTCCCTCCAGAAGGAAGGGACCTTGCCAAGGCAAGGACACCTGCGAAGAGGCTCCCCTTGGCCTGAAAGGCTTTTAGGGAAGGGCTGAAAGCATCTTCAGGCCTCCGTTCTCAAAGGGCAAATCCCAGGAAACGGCATCGCCGAGCGAAGGTGGCGGCAGGTGCGTCTCAGAGCTGCCCTCCGCAGACCCCCTCCTTTCCGAATCCCTTTCGCCGAGGGAATTGTCAGAGAGAACCCAGCCGGCCTGCACACCCTTCGAGGCCTCTGCTGCTGCAGGCAGGCAGGCTCAGGGATTCTTCCGAGCGGAGGAGGCTCCGCTGCCGGCCCTGGAGCTCAGGCACGGGGGTGAGGGCTGCCGCTCCTTTGCGTGCAGACGGTGCCCAGGGTCTGTCTCGGGCAGCTGCAGGTAAAGCACCAGGTCGCAGGTGGTAGGGAAAAGTGTCTCTCTATGCTGGAGACCCTGCAAAGCAGCAGGCATTCAGGGAGCCGAGGCAAAAGGCGGCGGCGGCTTCCTGCGTTCCAGCGCGCTCTGGCTCCTCCAGGGCTGGGGGGAAGTGGGAGAGGACTGGCATCCAGAGCAGATGCCGCCCCCTGCAGAGCTCCGGGCCTGTTCTGGGTTTGTGAGTCACAGGCAAGGTGGCCAAGGCATGGAGCGCCCTTCCTGCCAGCGGGTCAACTGCCGGGGCTGGCACCGGTCTGTGCCTTTGTTGGCAGGTGGAAACGCCACCTGCCCGCAGCCCACCACACAATGCCAGCAGAGCCAAGTGGCCACTACAGCCCTGAATGTCAATGGCATCCCAGAGGAGCCACCTGCCAGCCCAGAAATAAGCCACCCAATGCAGAGCTGCACATTCCCTGGGAAGCAGAGGTGCCTTCCCACGTGGCAAGGGGGGTGGGGTGGGACACAGCTGTGGGCCCGCATTCAGCTTACCACTTGGTCTTTTTTTCCATTCAGCCTGTTGTCAATTTATTGGAAGGTTCCTAGGGAACCACATCCTGCCAGCCTAGCAGTTGGAAAGCACGTAAAAATGTGAGCAGATAAACAGGGACCACTTCGGTGGGAAGGTAACGGCGTTCCGTGAGCCTTGGCATATAGTCATGCCGGCCACCTGACCACGGAAGCTCGTCCTCGGACAAACGCCGGCTCTTTGGCTTAGAAACGGAGATGAGCACCGCCCCCAACAGTCGGTCACGACTAGACCATCCGGTCGTGGGGAAACCTTTACCTTAGGGAACCGCGAAGTCACCTAGTCCAACCCCTGCTTGCAGCAGGAAATCCTCCTACAGCATCTCCAGCTGGTGCCAGTCGAGCCTCTGATTTTAGGGAAACGTTTAAGCTCTTTGGAGGTTGTTTCACTGAACGTCTACCCTGTGTAATTCGCAAGCGCTGAGAGCCTAGGGAAGGGGAGAGCAGAGCCCTCTCGGGTTTGCAGCGCCATCGCTTGGAAGACCTCTGACTGGATCACTTGCGCATTCCTTTTGGGACTGGGAAAATGAAAGATGCGAGGCGCGGCGCTCTCCCCAGTCAGCTGACTTGCCCGCCTGCGTCAGCCCCGTCTGATGCGGAACCTCCCTGCAGGCTCAGGTCCTCTCCTAGCCCCGCCCAGAGAGGAGCCTGGGACCTCCTGCAACTTACAGAGCTTGTGTGCAACTTACAACACAGCTTCTGCACCACCACCAAAACCCCCCCCCCCCAATAGTTTATTTCAGGGCCTTCAGTTTAGGAATATTCCAAGTTGCCCATTTTAGAACTCTAGTCACATGTGCGAAATGACAGAATTAACACAGGCAACCGACACAAAAGGCCTTGTGGGAAACTTGTGGGAATTAGTTGTTGTCAAAAGGTGAGATCAGGTGAGGAAGACCCTGGTGAGCCGACAGAATCAAGTGAGCCTCAGGTCACAGAAAACGTCCGTCAGCAATGCAGAACCAGGTCAAAAAAAAGCTGCAGTTCGGGGGCTGTTTGACCCTTTTGCAGTTGCCCTCTCCAGGGGGAGGCTGGGTGTCCAAGTGTCGGTGCAGATGTATTTCCTGGAGGAAAATCCCCACGGAAATCACACAAACAGCTGTATATTCCCTTCCATTCTGAGGCAACTCTGGATAGTTAACGGTGTTCATGCAGAGACAGAACGTGGGACCTCGGGCAGGCTTGCTGACTGCAACAAGGAGATTCTAGCGGCTGCGGGAAGTCTCCAGACCCTTCATCCAAACCGGACTTGTTCGAAGGGATCTGGATGCAGCGTTAACAATGAAGCACCCTTATTAGCCGAGACCAAAAGAACGGACAATGACCAATGGACAAATCTATGGAAAGGCGGATTCTATTGATCCAAGCCTGGAACCAAATTTCCAGGATAGGCTGCTCTGGGCGCCCTTACTGGGAGAAAAGCAGCGTAGAAATTCAGTAATTAAATAATTTGGAATCTCCTGCAGTGCCTTTAGTTATACCACACTGTACTACCTCTTGCAATAAAATTATTTTAAAAGTTGAGCAAAGGCATGTCAGTCAACTTGCGCCTTAAATGCATGCTTCCAAGTGGCTTTTGTGAGCCAAATGTTTGTCAAGAGCTTACAGATCCTGGAGCTCAGTGGCAGAGCACATGGTTTTGCTGGAAAGGGCCAGCCAATCAGGGAGCCAAAACTGAGACTGATGGACCCAACGATAGGTTCGTATCATACTGTCGGTGTGTGCGTCAAAACCATTTTGAAGCACTCATGGGAGGCAAAAGAAAATTAACAGTTGCTTGTTTCACCAAAGAGTAATTTAACTGGGGCACAGCTCCACTGGGTGCAACGGACTCCACCTATTTAGAAGGGACGCATCTCAGCTGAACGCGTGACTGTTTGATCGGTTCCTTATGGGAGGGGGCGTCGTTCAGTGGGGGAGCCCCTGCTTCGCACACGGAAGGTCTCAGCAGGTTCCGTGCCAGCAGAACCGGACACGAGCCCCTGCCACAAAACATGCGCTGTCTGCCAGAGGCAGCTTCCGACCTCAAGACCCCTGCCTGGGCGACCGAGAGAACAACGCTGGGGTAGGGGGAACCTTTGCATTCACATGCGCCCGGGATACGCGGTTCGCTTGCTCAGCTGGAAAGCTTTGGGACTGGCTGCTGCTCCAGGAACAACTGGGAGGGACATGCAGAAGGTCCCGTGTTCAATTTCTGGCACCTCCAGCTTTTGGGCAGTAGCAGCATAAGAACATAAGAAGAGCCCCTATGCTGGATCAGGCCAAAGGCCCATCTAGTCCAGCTTCCTGTATCCCACAGCGGCCCACCAGGCGCCCCAGGGAGGCATGAGACAACAAGATGCTTGCATCCTGTGGCCACTCCCTTGCACCCGGTACCAGTAGCCCTCCACCTTTGTAAGGAGGTTGCACAATCCATCATTGCCTATAGCCCACGATGGACCTTTCCTCCAGAAATCTGTCCAATCCCCTCTTAAAGGCATCCAGACCAGATGCCATCACCACCTCCTGTGGCAAGGAGTTCCACAGATTAACTACCCGCTGGGTAAAAAAGTACTTCCTTTTATCTGTTTTAACTCTCCCACCCCTCAGTTTTAGCGGACGCCCCCTGGTTCTGGTGTTTTGAGAGAGGGAAAAGAACATCCCTCTATCGACTCTATCCCTTCCAGATCAGCAGGACAGATCTGTGTGCCCCAGAGGCCAGGGAGGCCCAGCCAGTTCCAGGCAGCAGCACCAGGTGGACCTCTGAGACTCGGCCTGCGCCCCCTCCAAGAGGGTACGTCTCGTAGCTACAGCCATGCCCGAGGGCAGCGGCACCCCCTTCCTGCTCCAAGGCGGCGCTGAGAGAGCCCACCGGGCAGGCCCGGATCCGTGCCGGGGCCGAGCTCTCCCCCAGACCTTCCTACCTCAGATGCCGCTGGGAGCTCCGCAGCCAGAGCTAAGTGAGGGAGCTCACCTTCCCCGCACTACAGCGCTGGCAAGTCAGGCGTTGTGTGTGGCCGGGAGGGAGAAAAACAGAGTTAGTGGTCTGGTCAAAAACCACCTCGCAAAGTCTGGCTCTGCTTCGGCGGGTGGGGCGGGGCCTGCAGGGAGCCACCCAAGGGTGCCCGGTTAACCTGTTAAAGTACACACACGTACGTACCTGGGAAAAGGCTGGAGCGCCAACCCACACCTCCCCTGTGCCCCCTTCCTCCCTCCCACCCAAGAGAGCAGAGGAGATCCGGCTGCACAGACTGACCCCCAGGTGGGCGGGGCCGTTACCTGTTCCCGAGGCCCAGACCTGGGCTCGCAGGGGGGGGCTGGCGTGAGCTCGGAGGGGCCGGGCTGGCTCCACATGGACAGGACCCTCCCCAGCGAGTGGGGCGCAGGAGGGAGGAGGTCGGCGGAGAAGCCCCTCGCGCCTTTCGGGTCCTGGATGAGCCGCAGCACAGTCAGCCTCGGTGCCGCTGGGGGCTGCCGGGGGATAGCCCGCTTCCTCGTCCGGAGCCTGCAGCACCTGGGAGGGGCCGGGGCCGGGAGGGTCTGGAGGCCACGCGGGGGGCAGCCCCTGCTCCTCCGGGCGGCAGCGTCCTTGCGCCTGTCCTTGCCGGCACGCAGGGAGGCCTCGGGAGTCCAGGCGCCTTCCTCGGCGGGCACGGCGCCCAGGCAGCCTCGAGGGAAGAGGAAGGAGAGGGTCCAGCGCAGAGGCTTCCACGCCCCGTCTCGCTCCCCCACCGCCGCGGGGAGCCCCAGGAGGCTCCGTGCAGGGACGGGACCCAGGGCGACGTGGAAGGACACCGGGAGAAGCGGGGCGCTGGCGGAGGGGGGAGCTTTGGGGCCCGGGCCCAGCCCACGCAGGCCCAGCACCGACTCCAGCGGGGGGAATGCCAGCGAGGCAGAGCGGGGCAGGGCAGGGCCACCGCGGGGGCCGCTCACCCACCAGGAGCCAAACGTCACGTTCACGCTGGGGAAAACGTCCAGCAGCTTCTGACTCGAACGCCGTCCAGTCGCGGGAAGGAGCTTGGCGGGGCGGCACGAGGGCGCCAGCTGCTGAGGAGCCTGCAAGTGGTCGGCCAAGGCGGACAGGCTCCGCAGGATCGCTTGGTCTCTGGCGAGCTGGCCCAGCCCTCCGGGGCCCCACAAGCCGCGTGGGCCGCCTCTTTCCTTGGGTGCCTGGCCCCACAGCAGCGTCCTGGCCTTCCTGGGGGCTCCTGCCTGCATGGCAGGGCGCGCACAGCCCACCCCCTCGCTTCTGAGCTGGGGAAGAGGCTCCGGGAGACGCTGGAGGCCCACCGGGGCTGCAACGGGGCTGCTTTTTCTTGCCGCTTGGAACTGGCCAGGGCCAGAAGCCCTTCCCCACTCCCGCCCTGGCAGCCTGCTCAGCAGAAGGGACGGCCGCGTTGTGTGTGCGCTTCCAAGGGCCTTTGGGATCCCATCACGCCCAGAGCCAGCAGCCTGGCGCCACCTGGGGGAGACGGGGGCAGGAGGAACAGGGCTCTCCGCTGCTGTCTGGCCACAGTTCTCAGCAGAGAGGCAGGGGCTTCCGGCCTCCAAGTTCCCGGCCTCCATCCACCCCAACTCAGTGGCCACCTTTGGCATCTTTGGCCTTCTCGATGCCCGTAGAGCGATCCTGGTGCCTTCGTTCTCGCCGCCCCCAGCAGCACACCCCATGGCAAAAGTCTGCTGTGCGAGGAGGTCCAGCTTCGCAGCCGCCCTACGGAAAGAGCTCCCCAAAGGCCGCCTCCCCCTGAGAAGCCTCCTCTTCCAGCAGGGCTCGGCTGCCAGCTTTGTTTCCGCCCTGAGCCCGTAACAGGATGCGGCGGACAGATCTGGACACCTCCCGGCCTCCCTCGGCAGAGCTTTTGCCGCAGGTTCCGGGCACTCCTCTATTTCGGGAAGTCGCCGGTTCTCAAGCAGCGCCTCGCCGTCCTTCCTGACTGGGTGAACAGAAGCCGCCCGCTTCTGGCTGCGCTCTGTGCTCTGCCAGCGTCTTCCCGGGCGTCTGATGTGCTTCGGGGAGGCTTCCGACAGACCGCCACCGGTGGGCGCCCGAGGCACAGCGTGGGGAAGGACTCTTGGGGACCTCACGGGAGGCAGGACTTGAGGCTGCCGGGGGCGGCCCAGGATGTCCTCTGCACGCCGCGTACGCACTGCTGTTCTGGAGGGACCTTGGGCGGAGGGGGGCTCTTCGCTCGGGCCAAGTTCGGAGGAGTCGAAAGGCAGCCCTGTGCATGCTTCGGCCCTGCACGGAGCAGGGGTCTCCTCTTCCCCAGTGGCAGGCCTCACGCCTTGGGCAGAGGGGCCTGAGCAATCGACAGGGCTCAAAAATCGACAGGGCTCCTCAGCCCCCCAACTGCCCTCTCTCGGGGGGTCGCCCAGAGACGGCTTAATCTTCCTCGAGGCAGCCACAGGACTGGGCGCTGGACACCCGATTCCTCGTAGCACTGCTGCGCCCGCCTTGCTGCCCGTCACGCTTCGGGGGGTCTCCTTGCTGCCGGGAGGGGGGCCAACACACGGCCCCTCTTGGGGAGGGCGGCTGCCCCGGCCATTCCCCGAGGCTGATGAGACGACTTGACCATCGCCACCGCTCTCCGGCGACGCTGTCGGTGCAAGGTGCTCTTGGGCAGGAGGGCAGCAGAGGGCATGGGGAGACGGGGAGGTCGAGGGGTCACTTTTCAGAGACAAAGCGGTTCCCGGATGCCGAGCAGGCTGCACTCCTGCAGGTGTAGGCGTCAAGCCGGAGCCCTCTGCACCAGTCTGACCGTGAGCTGCGGCTAAAGGGTTCAAGGCTGGGTGAAAATGATCTTTGGGAGAGGGGTTTTTGTCCTGCCCAGCCGAAAGACTCGCTCGGACCAGTCGGGAGGCAGAGAAGTCAGCCGTTTCCACTTGGTCAGCCTGTCCCATCGCAGGACCGTTCAGCGGCAGTTGCTCAAAAGCGCACTCTGAACACTCTGAAGAAGGCTGTGGGCTCTTCAGTCCTCCAGGCTCTTGTTTCAATGGATTGGGGACTGATTCCGACTCCGTTTCGCTGGAAAAATAATGCCCTGTCATATTTTGCTGAAAGGCTGCCAGAGTCCTTCCCCCATCCCTTTTCAGACCGAGGAATTCATTCAGACTACAGCTGGCAGATGTCCGAGTTCCTTTAGCTGAGTGGGTCACAGCCTGGCCAGCACCCCCTCCCTCTTGCCAGCCGGAGACCATCAGGGGGCCTTCGAGAACGTCTTTTTCTGGGGTTTCCCTACTCCATGAGACGGGACTGTGAAGACCACTGTGGTGCTGCGCAGGGGCGTGACTCTCCTCCTGACAGGGGGCTTCCCTCTGCTGCCGGGGATCTCCAGGTGCGTCTCCAGGATCTCTTGCGTCCTCCAGGTGCAAGCGACAGCCCTGCTCCTGGGCCGGGGCCGGTGGGGAGGCCTTTCGGACCGGGTTTAAACTGCAGAGATCTGACGACGCAAAGGGGGAAGGGGGGGCGTGGGCCCTCCCTGGCGCTTCCTTGCCTTGGTCTTCTGCAAGCCGGCCAGGTTCAAGGGGATGCACAGTTCTGTCCACCCACCTGTCGCCTCCGGGCTTCTCATTCACCCCGTCTCCGTGGCCGTCTCCCTCCGCTTTTTCACTGTCCACGGTTCCCATCCCACCAGGCCCAGCCACAGAAGATGCTACAATTTGTGCTAGGCTGGCGTCTGGAGGGTCAACATGGGGGTCCACACCCACCATTTCTCCTGCGTTCGTACAGCTATCATCCTCCACCCTCCGGCCTTCAACTCCGACTGCTGACTCCAAGGCTTCAGCCCTCGACGGGCAAGTGCTGCTCGCCCACGGGGAGAGAAGGGAGTCTGCGCTGCTCTCTGCCCCGTCCAAGCCAACCCGGAAGTTTTCACAGGAAGGAGAATCGTGTGCCCCAGCGCCACTGTGCTCCTGCGGAGGGACAGCCGTCTGGGCGGACGCAGGGCCACGGCACGTTTCCAGCCCACCCGCTGGTTCGGAGTTTGTTTCAGTTCTCAGTTTCGGGGCACGACCACCCAAGCAAACGCTCCCCGCAACGGTGCAGCCAGCCTCAGCCGCAGAGCCGGGGCTGCCCCTGGGCCAGGCGCTAGGACTGCAGGCCTGGCGCTCCACAGCTTGCACCTCGGCCGGCCTCTTCTCCACGTCATGCAGCCCGAGTGCTGCGCAGCGATGGGACTCTCCGCTCCCGTCAGCGCAACTGCCGCCATCTCGTGCCGCCCACCACAGATCCTGCAGGCTGCCGGCACCCTCTCTCCCCAACTCTGCACAAGTCCCAGAGAACCCTTCTTCGGGTGGGCTGTCCGGAAACCCACCATGACTCGAAACTGGACCACTCCCAGGGACTAATGAATGCTCATCACTGGGCTGAGCTGGTGGCGTTTCCTCCTCATCGTGGTGGACATCGCCTGGGCTAGAGGAATTGTCCGCTTGCAGGGGCACCAGGGAAGTGTCCATTCCGGTCCTCTGGCTGCTGGTGGAGTCCACTTGCTGCGAGGGCTCTTGGCGCGACGTACAGCCACAGCTGAAAGGCGCGTGGCAAGCGAGAAGCGGCGGAGGGCTCGCACTGCAGCCACTCCAAAAGCGCACGGAGCTGCTTGCTTCTTCCCAGGGAAAGGCGCTTCCTTCTTGCACACTAGCCAAACTTCTGTCTTTGGGAAGAGGCCGATGTTCGTCCCTCTGGACACCGTCAGATCCCAAAGGGATTGATTTTAAGTCATGACCTGAATGCCCTCCAACGTCAAGGAGGAGAGAGGTGTTGCTTTTTTGGTGCGTGTTTTTTTCCTCTGCAGACGGGCAGATCCGGAGCTCCTGCTGACCGTCCTCTGAACAAAAGTTTGCTCGAGCCTCTTCCGTGCAGCCCTGCGTCGCACTTCCTGTCTCAGTTTCAACACCGCCTCCACAGGCCCGGCTGTACGAGTGATCCGTCCTGCTCCCTATTCCTTGCTCTCCATCACTGTCGCTAGACAACTCCTCCCTGCTGTATGCCGGAGACAGACCCCCTCTGGCACTCTTCCGGGAGGCCCACTCTTCCAGGAGCTCAACATCTTCGCAACTGCCAGTACCCCCGAAGCACCTGCAGTCGCTAAGAGGGGACTCGTCCTGCATCTCACAGACAACCTCAAAGACGCCCGTGTCCTCTTCCCACAGCACATGTCCCAATTCCAAGCAGCCTTGAAAGAGACCGTTCGAGGTCTCGGGGACTGTGGACGGCAGCCGGGTGCGTAGGGTGGCCCTGCTTTCCAATCCTGAAGCCGATCTGCTGTCATCAGGCAGGTTCATTTCATCCGGACGGGGAGGCAGGACGTGACCGAGGCCTTGGCCTGGACTCCGGAGCGCCGCTCCTCCAGCCTCCGCGACAGAAAGAACACTTGCGGTGGCCGACAAGGTGGTGCAGGCTCCCGGCCCCCGACGGTCCTCCTCTCCTCGCGGGGGTTCCTTGACCAGGGCATCGTCCTCAGCGCTGACAGGCGCCAGGGAGACCCACGTGCTGGTTCCTGACGCCTCCACCTTGGGCAGAGCTACTCCTAGGGCTGAGCTCTCCCTGTGCCCAGGCAGGAGACCTGCGCTCGTGTGGGGGATGCTCTCGCCTGCTCTCCCAAACTGCTCCGTCCCATCAGCCTTCCTACCTGGCGCTTCGTTCGAGGGGGGTGGTGGATTTTCAGCAGTCACCTGCACGTTTGCTTGGCTTTCTTCTGCACGGAAGAAAAAAAGAGAGAGAAAGAAAATAATTGCTACGGGGCCTGCAGGATTCCTCTTCCTCCTATGGTGCACATACGAACAGAAAGGGCTTCTGCTAACCCCTGCGGGGGAGTGGGGATCTATCATGATACCCGGGAGCCTGGCTCTTCCAGACTGCCCCCAGGGATCGTGGGATGCAGGCGTCTTGTCTCATGCCTCCCTGGGGCACCTGGTGGGCCACTGTGAGATACAGGAAGCTGGACTAGATGGACCTTTGGCCTGATCCAGCAGGGCTCTTCTTATGTTCTTATGATGATGTCCCCTCCTGGCTACCAGCAATCTCCAGTGACCCAGGAGGCATTCCTTAGCCCAACCAGTAGTGTAGCACGGCGTCAAGACTGGATTCAGCTAACCCCCGCTCCCTACACACGAGGCACACCATGGAGTAAAATGTAATGGTTTATTAAAACTACCAGTTACAGCATAGAGGCTTAATAAGGCCCTTCAGAGCAGGCCAAAGCATGGCATAACTACATGATGCTTAATGCAAAATAAGAAAACATCTTATCTCCTAGGCTAGTTACATTCTAACTATCACTCACCCCGCAAAGGACAGAACTAGGTGTGATGAGGGCAAAATGGTCTCTCCTCTCAAGCCTCTTATGTCTGTCTTTGTTCTTACTTTTCTCCCCGCCCTTGCCGTCCCAACCCCCCTTGTCAGCCAGAAGCAAAACAGCTCCTGGTACTGTGAAGATGTCCCTGGGAAGTTCCATTTCCCTGCTAGAGGCCCCTCTGTCTCGCTTCGGCCATTAGCAAGACACAACAGTCTCCAGGGGAAAACTTTCTCACCGCCAGGAACCCAGAGGGAGATGGGAAAGGACAGGACAGGGCCTCAAAACGGAGCCAGGCCAGTCTGTTTCTCTGCTGTTCAGGACAGTATCCAGGCCTGAATGTTCCTTATTATTGCCATTCACTCAATACGTGGGGCCGTGACGTGGGGCCGTCACGGAGACGTCCTCTAAGGAAAGGAATGTCTGTTCCCTTGCCTCAGGGCGGCATCAGAGCCGCCTCAGCGCCAGAACGCTGCACAGGATTGGGCCCTCAATGGGCGCTCTAAAAGCAGCAGCAGAGCGGGCAGGGTGGGTGGAAGCATTCAGCGCAAGAAACAGACTTTCAAGGTGGCGGAGGGGGCGGGGAGGATGTGTTTGGAAGCTGCAGCAAAAGCTACCATGGGCCCTTGGGGCCTCTAACCAGATTTTCTCAGCCTCGGATTTAGCTGGCTGTAGTTCATGGAAGCGGAAATAAAGTGATGAGGCTTCAAGGGCCAAACATGCAACAGGACCCCTTGCTTTTTGCTGAATAATGCACTGGAGCAGACACCAAATGTCACGACGTCACAGCCAGGGAGCCTTAGCACTTTCCCCCACCAACCGTGGACCGCCATGTGCCCCAATCCTAGGGGAACACCCTGCTAGCTTCAATGGAAGGTGTTTCCCCCCCCCCCAATAAAAGCAGCCCATGGTGGGGTACAACTGGGGTGGGCCCCAATATCCCAGCTGCAACTGAGCCATTTCTGGTCCCCTCCAGTGAAAATGGTCACGTTGTGCAGCGATTCAGGGTCATGTTGTGCGGCGGAGGCAACGAACAATTGGACTGCGGCCAGACTCGCTCCCAAAGAAATGGAGTTACCCATTAACAAGCAATCCACACCCAGGAGCTAAATCGCTTCCTTGGGTTATACAGAAAGAACCCGAAGCAAGAACTTCACTTCCACACGGCCACGCACAGTCCTGACAAGGAGAGCCAGGCACTCGGCCCCACGGTTGCAGGATCTCCTCCAAGGAGCTGCCCCAGGCTGGGGCCAGCAGAATTCTAGAACCTGGACAAGCTCTAGAATCCTGATGAGCAGCACCTTCTCTTATGACATGGGCAAGACCCAGCACCACCCACCTCTCCCGCCAACTCCCATTTCTGAACAGGATGCTGAACACGGCAGTAAACATTTAAATACAAACAGAAGTTTGTATGGGGCAGAAGATTTAGTCGAGAGGGTTAATGCCTCTGTTTGCCTGAAGATAAGAGCTGAAGATCTGAAGGCCGCCAGTTCAGGACAGCCGGAAGTCTCTGTGAGCGCAGACCTCATTAATTGCGGCTGATTAACAGCTGAGCTTCGGCTGCCCTGTGTGAGGGGGAGTTGTGCCGAAGTTCAGCCGCTTCTCTGGTGGGAGCAGGGAAGCCGCTTATCAGCCAGCAAGAAGACAAACGGGTGGCCAGAAAGAAGGACTAAATCCAGAAAGATCCATCTGTGTGTGTGTGTAGTTCTTGCAAGATAGAACATTTCTGTATAAATTGTAAAAACCTTCGGGTTTCTGAATAAAGTCTGCCCATGTAAACCGCCTTGAGTTATAGTCACTAGAGAAATCTGGTGACCTAAGAAAGGCGGTATATAAATCCTATTAAAAAAAGAAAAAAAGTTTAAAAAACAGCTGCAGCAGGCCAAAGGAAGCTGAAACACACGTCCTTTCTT
This sequence comes from Lerista edwardsae, assembly GCA_029204185.1. Classification (NCBI taxonomy): domain Eukaryota; kingdom Metazoa; phylum Chordata; class Lepidosauria; order Squamata; family Scincidae; genus Lerista; species Lerista edwardsae. Next base: position 5,222,959 of record JAJKFI010000059.1, read on the forward strand.
AGACGTTGCCAGCTTCCCTTTGTGCACGTCCACACACGGCCGCGCGCAGCAGCTACACTCATCACCAATCCAAGGCTAGGAAAATGATGAGCAGGCCAGAACAAGAGAAAGCCCTGTGGGCCGCCCTCACCTTGTGACTCGTCAGGGCGATCAGCTGGCAGCCAACGCATTCTCCCTCAGCGAAGAAGAGCATCCTGATGTAGCCCCCCCTGCTTGCTTAGAGGTGGGGCCACATCAGCCTACAGTGGGCTTTCCTACCCAATTCCAGCCCTGCCTGTGACGCAGCTCCTGAGCCCAGATCTCACGTTGACCCCCGGCATCCTTCATTTCCAAGCAGCCCTAGACCATAAGGAAGGCAGAGCGCCGGAGAATAGATGCTTTTGAATTATGGTGTTGGAGAAGACTCTTGAGAGTCCCCTGGACTGCAAGGAGATCCAGTCGGTCCATCCTCCAGGAAGTCAAACCTGATTGCTCCCTGGAAGGAGAAATCCTGAAGCTGAAGCTCAAGTACTTTGGCCACCTCATGAGGAGAGAGGACTCTTCAGAAAAGACCCTCATGCTGGGAAAGATGGAAGGCAAAAGGAGAAGGGGGCGGCAGAGGATGAGATGGTTAGAGAGTGTCACCGAAGCGATGAACCTGAAATTGGGTGAACTCAGGAAGCTGGTGGAGGACAGGGAGGCCTGGCGTGCTGTGGTCCAGGGGGTCGCGAAGAGTCGGGCACGACTTAGTGACTGAACAACAACAACAACAACTAGACTGTAACTGCTTAGCATCTCTTTAGAGCCAACTGCACTGCAAGGTCCCAGCTAACTCCTCTGTGGCTTTGTCTCATGCGCCTCCTGGAAGATCCAGAGCCTGGATGCAGAGCCTGCGCACGTGTGTCACAAGGGCCAAGGGACACCAGCAGCTGCCTGCCCAGAAGATGTAGGAAAACTTTCCAAAAAAAACCCTCCCCAGAAATACTCTTCCCCCCCCCAGTCAAGAAATCAGCTTTATCCCGCACTACAACTTTCCTTCAGTGCAGACTTAAAGGGGTGGGAAGGACAGGAAGGGAGCAGAACGCAGCCCACCCTGACGGCTGAAACGGCGAGGGGGCTGGCCCAAGAGCGGCTGGGTTCGTTCTGGCGAGGACTGCTCAATGCAGAGTGGCCACTTTCCCCCCCCCATTAGTTCAAACCAAGGCGTACCCCAAACTCTGACCTGGAGAAAAGATCCGGCCAAGTTTATCGCATACCTAGACTCTGCAGCAAGCCTGATCTCTCAGCGTAGGAAGGTCCTGGGAGGAGTTCTCTCTCCTCCTGGATTAGACGAGGCTCCTTCTGAAATAGAAAAAGGAACAAGCTAGTCATCAAGGCAAGAGCGGCAGGACCCATGAGCAGAGGCAGATCTAAGGGAGGTCTAAGTTTTGCAAGTTTTGCAAGGAGCTCTAAGTTTTGCAAGGAGCCTTACCTTGCAGTGGAAATCTCTCCTCTCCTGCACCGTTGTAGCCAATCCTCACAGGGAACAGCAACATCTTGGTGTTGCTTACTGGCCACAGCAGCAACGGAGAGGAGGGATTTCCATGACAGGGTACGGCTCCTTGCAACACTTAGAGCTTTGCCCTCCCTGTAGATCCGCCTCTGCCTATGAGAGAGGGGTAACAGGAGCTTCTTCCCTTCCACTTGTCCCCAGGCTCTGCAAACAGCACCTGCTGCACAAGTCCCGACCTCTGGATGGTGTGCGCATGAATGCTCAAAGTAACACCTAAATAACAGTCACAACAGTGCCTTCGACATTTATGTTGTGCTATCACCACACAGAAGAGCCAGGCGTTCAAGACACAGCTAGCAGAGGAAGTCCTCGTCTCAGCTTTCGTATGGTGACAGGACCCGAGAAGGGAGACTTCAATGGCAGATGCCCGCATGTGGCAAGCAGGAAGTCCCAGTTGGGGCCCCCAGCAGCAGGGCTCAGAGAGGCTTCTCAGCATTCAGGCCTCTGAAGACACACTGGCGGGCCAGACAGATCAAGGGAGTTTTCAGCTCCTTCCCCCATAACATTTTCCACCCCTCCCCAAGCTCAAGTTTGCTCTGCAGATCTCTTGCAGTTAAGACCCAGTCATGGACTATGCAAAGAATGTGCAGTTTGGCTTTCAGAAGACCAACAATTGCTTTATCTCCTGAACCTTTCAAAAAAGGTTTAAAATGCTAACTGCACAAAATACTAGTTCGCGCTATCAATATGACCATGGTAAAAGTTTCACAAAATCAAAATTAAAAAAAAATCTGCATTCGTGCCAGAAGGGAAAAGAAACACTGGGCTTGTTGTTGTTGTTGTTGTTCAGTCGCTAAGTCGTGTCCGACTCTTCGCGACCCCCTGGACCACAGCACGCCAGGCCTCCCTGTCCTCCACTAGCTTCCTGAGTTCGCCCAATTTCAGGTTCATCGCTTCGGTGACACTCTCTAACCATCTCATCCTCTGCCGCCCCCTTCTCCTTTTGCCTTCCATCTTTCCCAGCATGAGGGTCTTTTCTAAAGAGTCCTCTCTTCTCATGAGGTGGCCAAAGTACTTGAGCTTCAGCTTCAGAATTTGTCCTTCCAGGGAACAATCAGGTTTTATTCCCCATGAACACATTTCTTCAGCTGCTGTAAACAAGGCAATAATTTTCTGGTTTAACAGAACTACCACAATACAAGTCCTCACTTGAGTTGTTGAGAGGTCCTTGGAAACTGCAATTTTAACTGAAACGATCTATAACAAAACTGATGTTACCACAGGCCAGTGGTTCTCAAATGTTTTATAACTGTGACCTACTTTTTAGAATGACAATCTGTCTGGGACCACCAGAAGTGATGTCATGAGAGTAATTGTGACACCAGAGCCAGCTGCTTTCCTAACAATGCAGCAATAAGTTGGGTTATTCCCCAGCCATTTTCTATTAGCAAAGTGAATCAGAAAGAAAAAAAAAACCCTATTTACAACCTTGACACAACAACCACACAGCCCTCCTCATTTCCAGCATCCCATCTTCTCATGTTTTCAATATGGCTGCTCTAGGTGCTTCACGACCCACCTGAAATTGGCTCGTGACCCACAGGTGGGTCCTGATCCACAGTTTAGGAATCATTGCCATAAGCTACACTTATATATGTAAACAAGAGTTACATTACGACAGCCTATTTCTGATCATAAAAACCATAATCAAACTCTTAAAGATCCAAAACACTTCAAATATTAAACACTGAAGTAAACATGAGCTTTCCTGGCCAAAGAAAACCCCCACAGAAATAGGGAGAATGTGCAAACTCCACACCTGGTGGGAATCCATTTTCTCTCTCTAAAATAAAACAACTTATAACAACATGACTTTAAGTGAGGACTTGTTGTACACTCAAAATGCTCCCACACTCTAAAAATGCTCATCCAACCAGCAATTCTTAATACATACACAACCCAATAGCATTTGTCTGAAATCACCATTTCTCTACTGCACTACAGTAGCACACTACATTAGGCCCCACCCCATCTAGTAGGGTTGAAATATGGATACACAGCTGTTTTCTTCCACACACACACCCCCAAGGGGACACAGCTGGATTTGTCGAATAATTGGGCCTCCCAAATCAATTCCCATCTATTTCAGACAATGGCTCTCTAATAGTCCTGCAAATTCTCACCTCTTTTGACCAATAGGCTGCCTTGGAGGCTGGAGCAAAGCATCCCAGGTCTTCCTTCGCAATGTTCCTTGTGCCTTCCATGGCTCCTGCATCTTCTCTCCACTGTCCTCCTCTCCGCTCTGCTGAACTCCCATCCTGGGCCTCTTCATTCCCAGCAAGCACCCCGATGCCTGCAGGCTCTTTGGAAAGAAGTTCCCTCAGCCTGGGGCCAGACATTTGGCCAACATAATCCGGCCTTTCGTGGGATTCCTGGGGACAGACTTTCAACCCATAAGTCCTCTGGTGCTCAGACGGCAAACCGCTGCCACACGACAGCACAAACGCGGGTGTCTCAGGCTCCACATTGAGAACGACGGTAGGACCCGACAGAGCAGAACGTTCTGCTGAGAGGACAGCGGGAAGCTCAGCATACAGTTCTTGCACGGCAGCAGACATGGAGGAACTGTGAAGGTCAAAATGGCTTTCTTTCACGGGACTCCACATTGGAAGACAGCATCAGGACAGCTGGAATTACCACCTCTCCCATTTACCTTAAAAAAAAATAAAAAAAATAGCATTCAATCAATTCGCACCAATATAACCAAGACAGGGGTCTTTCCTCTTCTGAACTTCCAGGCTGCCACCAGCCAAAGTCAACCCGGAAGTGGGTCACAATTGCTTTGTTTACTTCTACAGATGTTTAGGGAGCCCTGCGGAAGCTTCCTGGGGATCACGTCACTGCCCTGCTCCTTAAAGGCAGAGGCTTTCGGGCTGGGGCATCAGGACGCCCCGGTTTAAATGCCTTAGGGATGGGTTTGAATTCTGACTAGTGGTGAAGCATACCAGGGAACCTTGGATATAACATGCCCCATAGAATTGCTGCAGAGACAAAGTGCAATGACATTCTCGTACAGTCAGTCAGAGCTGTTGCATGATATATTCCATGGCTAGAACAGCCTGTGTACATAGTCAAGACCCACAGGGTTTGGAATAGCAATTCCCAGATTCCTCTGAGGAACTGCCACCTTTCATATCCTATTTTCCCTGAGCAAAACAATGGTGGTCCTCTTTTGCAAGGATGGAAATGCATAGCCTTCAAGACATCTGCTGAGGGGCAGAAATGACATCGTGAAGCAGATGATAGCCAAAAATAAGCACTTTGTTCTCACACAGAAACTCATTAACTGCCAACGACAGAAAAGACAATTTTGTTCATAATTTCATGATACGGGAGAATCCAATGATCATGCTGGGAGATCCCAGTTACAACAAGGGCCGGATAAACCGCTTCCTGGGGCCACATCCAGCCTCCAGGCTTCGTCTGACATCCCTGGTGTAGTGGTTTGGGAGCTGAATGTTGACCTGGAAGATCCAGGCTCAAATCCCTGCTCAGCCATGAAGCAGAGGCGTTTCTACAGGGAGGGCAAACCTCTAAGTTTTGCAAGAAGCCTCACCTTGCAGTGGAAATCAGTCCTCTCCTGCACTGTTCTAGCCAATCCTCACAGGGAACAGCAACATCTTGGCGTTGCTTACTGGCTACAGCAGCAAAGGAGAGGAGGGATTTACATGACAGGGTAAGGCTCCTTGCAACACTTAGAGCTCTGCCCTCCCTGTAGAAACGCCACTGCCATGAAGGCTCCTGGGTGATTTTTTTGGCCAAGTCACCCTCTCTCAACCTCACCCGCCTCACAGGGTTTTTGGGAGGACAAAAAAAAAGGAGCAAACCACATGCACCCCCCTGAGCTCCATGGATGCAGGGCGGCATTTAAAAAAAAAAGACACCACGAAAAATAGATGGGTAGATCAACGCAGGTCACGTTTGCTGCTGTGACACGTTCCTCGGGCTCGGCGTCAGGCAGTGACAGCGAGGGGGCCTGCAGAGCAGTGGCGTTTCCACAGGGATGGCAAAGCTCTAAGTTTTGCAAGAAGCCTCACCTTGCAGAGGAAATCACTCCTCTCCTGCACCGTTTTAGCCAGTCTTGGCGTTGCTTACTGGCTACAGCAGCAAGGGAGAGGAGGGATTGACACGACAGGGTAAGGCTCCTTGCAACACTTAGAGCTTTGCCATCCCTGTAGAAACGCCTCTGCACGCACCCCGGTGCCTAGGGATGGGCTCAGCCAGAGGCAGATCTAAGGAAGGGCAAAGCTCTAAGTCTTGCAAGAAGCCTCACCTTGCAGTGGAAATCACTCCTCTCCCGCACCGTTCTAGCCAATCCTCACAGGGAACAGCAAAATCTTGGCGTTGCTTACTGGCTACAGCAGCAAGGGAGAGGAGGGATTTGCATGACAGGGTACGGCTCCTTGCAACACTTAGAGCTTTGCCCTCCCTGTAGAAACGCCTCTGCTGCAGAGGTGCCCTCCAGCAGCTGCTACTTCCTCCCCCACCACCCCGCACGGCAGCCGGGGGGGGGGGGCTCGCCAAAGCTTGCACGCCCCCAGGGACAGAGCAGCCCCACGGAGCAGCCGGGCAAGGGGGGCACGAGCCTCCCCTTGTATTGGGGCCTGGCGTGGAAGGGGCGAGCCGGAGGCCTGAGCAACCACTAAGGCAGCGCCCCCCCCCCCGTGCCGCGCAGCCCTCGGGGACCGGGGGGGGGGCCAGCCGCCTGGGTCCTCCGCGCCCCACAACCGGAACTGCGGGTCACGCGACGCACCCCTGGTCCCCTCCTCCCAGGACGGCGGGGCCTCCGGGGCGCAGCTTCATCGCGCCCCGCAGCGGAGGAATCGGCCCCGCCGGACCCTTTTCTCTACCTGCGCGGGCTTCAGGCGGCCGCCAGCTCCGCGCTCCCGCCGCTCTTTCCGCCTCCTCTCTATGGTAGCCCCATTTCCTCATCCGGGGAACGCGCCCAATTCAAGAGGGTTAGATGACTTCCTTGGCCCAATTAGGCTGTTTGAGACATGGAGGTATGATTTACATGGAGAGGCCATGACGTCACATTCTTGAAACCATGGCTATACAATATGGCTGACTCAGATCATTGCCGCGAAGGAGGAGGAGGATTGCCGCGAATTCTCGAATAAAAATCTCCCTGCACGCGTGTAAAAGTTAATCTCAGCGTCTTTAAGCATGCCTGCGTGTTCTGCATACGGGTGTGCGAATCGCTGAACGAAAAATGGGATTTAATTTCCACGGAAAGATTCGTGTATTCTCATTACATCGCCTCACTAAAACGACCGTTCAGTGAGTACTGAACATTAACAGAATTTGTTTTTTTTCTTTGGGGGGGGGTGAGTGTAGAAGTTTTAAAAAAATACTCTTAATAGTCTAGAAGTAAAAAAAAATTACTCTCATATTGACAACTACTTGTGTCATGAAGAGATTTTAATGTAATTTTCCTTCGCGGCGATGATCTGAGTCAGCCATATTGTTCGGTCCATGGCTTCAATTCGTGCCTATTAAATGTTAAGGGAGGGCCAGGGGTTGGGTTTGAGAAAAAGACCTTCCGAGAGTGCGCCTACGCCATAGAGATAGAATTCACTAGAGACGGCATGACGTCACCATCTTGAAGCCACCCGGGGTGGACAAAAATGGCTGACTCAGATCATCGCCGTGAGGGAGGGTTGCCGCGAATTCTCAAATAAAAATCTCCCTCACGTGCTTAAAAGTTAATCTCAACCTTTTTAATCATGCCTGCGTGTTCTGCATACGGGTAATAAGGTTACAAATAATGTTTCCACACGAAACATTATCACATCACATGTTTTTATTTTCGTAAGTTTTTATTTTTCTTCAGTCCGAAACAGTACGAGCAGGGGAATCTTCTTGCAAGGGAGCTGCCCGGGGAATTGTAGTACTATTTAATAAGCGTGGAGTATACTAATTCACGGCAATCCTCCCTCACGGCGATGATCTGAGTCAGCCATTTTTGTCTACCCCAGGTGGCTTCACTCGGCTCCTATTAAATCAACGGGCATGCCGTCTCCAGTCAATCTAACCTACTTGGCCTACGCGTACCTCGAGCTTCCGGTTTGGCAAGACGGTCAGTCAAGCAGGCTTGCAAGCAGGTCATTATAACTCATAAAGGTAAGATAACAGGAGAGGACATGCCTTAAGAAGAGATAGCAGCCGAATGAGGCCAGGGGGCGGGCTTAGCAGCCATGTTGTCGTACTCAAAACATTGCTCATTCCAAGCATTTCAGATTGCTTTTCTGGTACTGTTTAGGACTGAATAGTTTACTCCTGAAGTAAAAACTTACCAAAATAACAACGTGTGATCGTGGAGAAACATTATTGGTAACCTTATTATGAGTTAATATGCACTTACAAGGTTTAATTCCGCATAATTATATTACTGAACACACCGGACGAAATGCTACTTGCTGTCTATTTAAACTCGGATTACACTGTTTTGACAGACTTATTTTTTGAAATCTACACAAGCAAAAATAAAACGGCCATGCCCCATAAAAAAAATGTCTGTTAATATTCAGAATTTCATAAGTATTACAGTAGGAAAATTACATTAAAATCTCTTCATAACACAAGTAGTTGTCAATATGAGAGTAATTCTTTTTTACTTCTAGACTATTAAGAGTATTTTTTTAACTTCTACACTCACCCCCCCCAAAAAAAAACACAAATTCTGTTAATGTTCAGAAGTTCGAAAATATTACTGTAGAAAATGGAAGGCGTGAAAAAAAAGTGTAAACGGGAAGGGGGGAAAAAGGAGGGGGGAAATATATATATATATATTCCTTCTAGACCATTAACAGTGGGTGTCAGAAAATGGTGAATAAGACTGCTAGGAACAACAAGGAATTACACAGCTTCAAAAAAAATGCAGTCACTGAACGGTAGTTTTATTGAACCGATGTAATGTGAATACATGAATCTTTCCGTGGAAATTAAATCCCATTTTTCGTACAGCGATTCACACACCCGTATTCAGAACACGCAGGCATGCTTTAAGACGTTGAGATTAACTTTTACACGCGTGCAGGGAGATTTTTATTCGTGAATTCGCGGCAATCCTCCTCCTTCGCGGCAATGATCTGAGTCAGCCATATTGTATAGCCATGGCTTCAAGAATGTGATGTCATGTCCTCTCCTGTCATCTAACCTTTTGTTATAACTCCATGGTCCGTTTCTTGCTTTGGGAGCAGCACCTTATTCCTTCCTCCCTGCTCCGCTTGGACGCAAGGACAAGAGTTCCGGCTCATTTCAGTCACAGTCTGCCCTTGTAGTACAGAACGGACTCCTCTAGAGGAGGATTACTATTTTATGCTCTGGGGAAAAAAACTCAGTGGAAGAGTGCAGTAGACTCCTATTAATTGGGGGGGGTAAAGCATGGGGGTCCCCCTCCCTAAGCCTCACACTGGTCCAGAGGCGTTTCTACAGGGATGGCAAAGCTCTAAGTGTTGCAAGGAGCCTTACCCTGTCGTGTAAATCCCTCCTCTCCCTTGCTGCTGTAGCCAGTAAGCAACGCCAAGATTGGCTAAAACGGTGCAGGAGAGGAGTGATTTCCACTGCAAGGTAAGGCTTCTTGCAAAACTTAGAGCTTTGCCATCCCTGTAGAAACTCCACTGCACTGGTCTTCTTCTAAGCAGTGTGTACGTGCGTGTGTCTTCCAGCGGCTTCAGCCCCCGCCACAGCCGCCTCCGCAGCCCAGCCTCATGACGCCACCGCTGCGTCTCGCTATTGCCTAGCAACGAGATGCCCTGGAAACAGAGCGGGTATTCCGTCTTGCCCGCGCGTGCTGCTGCGGAGACGGCCCTGGCTGTGCCTGGAAAACTGCAGAGCTATCCCGTGTATCGCCCCCGCGTGGTCAAAAGGAGAAGTGGCGCCAGAAGTGCCTCCCTGTTGCGCGAGGGGCGGGCACAGAAAACCTCTCCCCTGACCGCTGGTCGGCGGAGATTTGGCAACCCAGGTAGCCGATGCTAAGATCCAGCACGAGAGCCCTGCAATGCTGAGAAGCCTTCCAAGCTACCTCGGCTGTCCGACACCCGAGCCCCGGCTCATGCAGGATCTGGGCGCACCGCCAAGGATCGCTTGGCGTTAATGGGCAATGATTGACCCTAATTCACGCTCGCGGGGGTCCCGGGCAGTGGTGTCATTCAAATGATTTAGGAACAGGAACTCACTTTTGATTGGCACTTGTCAGGAACCCGGAACCAGCCACGGAGCCCGTTAGGATCCAGAACGCCCATTCCCCCTGAATGACATCACTGGTCGTGGCCCCCTAGCCAGTGGCGTTTCTACAGGGAGGGCAAAGCTCTAAGTTTTGCAAGAAGCCTCACCTTGCAGTGGAAATCACTCCTCTCCGGCACCGTTTTAGCCAATCCTCACAGGGAACAGCAACATCTTGGCGTTGCTTACTGGCTACAGCAGCAAGGGAGAGGAGGGATTCACATGACAAGGTAAGGCTCCCTGCACAACTTAGAGCTTTGCCCTCCCTGTAGAGACGCCACTGCCCCTAGCCTCTTCCCAGCTTAGCTGGGCACTGCCGTCTTGGATCTCATGAGATTTCACGTGCTCCAAGATGGCGGCACCCAAATCTCATGAGATTTCTGCACGTCCTCTTTTTCCCTGCCCTCTTCTTCCTTTTTGAACTCAGGAAATGTCAGTCACAGTCAGTCACAGTCACCTTTATTGGCATTATAAAAAACAGTAATATAAAAAATACATAAAAGCGCATATAAAAATTGGTCAAGACCTTCAATTGGTCATAGAAGCCATATTCATATAGCGACTACGTCTAACTAATAGATCTCTTAAGAAGGAAGATACTTGTGTTAAAGCTGGCATAGATCGGGAGTCAAGTAAAAAAGTTACCAAATGATCATCAGGAAGACCAGATAAATGTCCCATAAGTGGGATTAGATATTTCAATCTGATGTCATCATACAAAGGGCAATATAAAATAGTATGATACAGAGAATCTACTATCCCCATTGAGGATTGACATATAGGAGAAAGCTGCTGGTTACTGGCAAATTTAGCCTCAAGTTGATGTGCGGGAAATACGTTACAGCAAGCCAGGGATAGAGCTCGTCTAAGGTTGGGATCATGCAATAATGTTAAATAAGCAGGGGATTGACCTGACACACAAGATAGATGGAACTTAAGTGGCGAGCAGGTCTTGTTTGCATCAATTAAGAGCTTTCAGGAAATGGGAAGAGAAGGAGCCTTGGAGGTGGACGGGCAGGTGAGAGCGAGCCTCCTCCCCCTGGCCACGCCCTCGCTTGAAATGACCGGCTCAGGTGGCCCCCTGGGCAAGCCGACTCTGCGGGCCTCTGCGTGTTCTAATCTGAAGGTTCCAGAACGTTCCTTTTGGGTTGTGCCGCTCTAGCAGGAACAGGAGCAGCTGCCTTGATGCATTATGCAGGACCTGCTGCTTCCCGGCTCGCGCAGAACTGCAGGATCGGCATCAACATCACTTAACGCATCGCGACTCCCCCAGTTTAAAAGCTTCTGTAACTGATGGATGTGGCGCCACTAAACTCTCTGTTCCTGCAGCTGTTCCCATAAACAGCCCAGGCGGATCTTGGCCAGGCTGTGTGCTGGAAGGACTCCTGCTCTGGGGGGGTGTAGAAGGTTGCAGGGAAAGGCAAAGGGGGGGCAGGTGCTTGGACTACATTCCACGGGGGGGGGGGGGGGCTGGCCGAGGCTCGCAGTTGGGACCACGTGGAAAAAACCAGCCATTCGGGGCCGGGGTGGGCAAGCAGAGGCACCAGCAGGGGTGGGGGGCTTCAAGCCAGTCATTTGGGGTGGGGGATGCTGAAATGTTTTATCATTGTACAAATCGAGGGTAAGGCCGCACCTGGAATATTGTGTGCAGTTCTGGTCGCCGCATCTCAAAAAGGACATAGTGGAGCTGGAAAAGGTGCAGAAGAGAGCAACAAAAATGAAGACGGGGCTGGGGCACCTCCCTTATGAAGAAAGACTGCAACATTTGGGGCTCTTCAGCCTTGAAAAAAGGCGCCTGAGGGAGGACATGATCGAGAATACAAAATTATGCACGGAAGGGAAAGAGTCGATAGAGGGATGTTCTTTTGCCTCTCTCCAAACACCAGAACCAGGCGGCATCCGCTAAAACTGAGGGTTGGGAGAGTTAAAACAGATAAAAGGAAGTACTTTTTTACCCAGCAGGTAATCTGTGGAACTCTTTGCCACAGGAGGTGGTGAGGGCCTCTGGTCTGGATGCCTTTAAGAGGGGATTGGACGGATTTCTGGAGGAAAGGTCCATCGTGGGCTATAGGCAATGATGGATTGTGCAACCTCCTTACAAAGGTGGTGGGCTACTGGTATCGGGCGCAAGGGAGTGGCAACAGTATGCAAGCATCTTGTTGTCTCCTGCCTCCCTGGGGCACCTGGTGGGCTGCTGTGAGATACAGGAAGCTGGACTAGGTGGGCCTTTGGCCTGATCCAGCAGGGCTCTTCTTATGTTCTTACGTTCTTATGTTCATTCCCCCTGTACGCCACCTTCTGCAGCACAGTAGACTCGGGGGCACCTTCCAGCAATGTTAAAAATATCATCAGTGTGCAATCAGTAGAAAGATTTTTTCCCCCAAACCGTTTCAATGAGAATGTTTTTTTAAAAATTCCTGCTGGAATAAAGTTGCTCACCTAAAAGTGGGCCACGCAGGGGGGGCATCCGGCCTTTCTCACGGTTCTGGCTCGCAATCTGGGCACTGCCACTGAGAAGCCCCTGCTTCCCCCCCCCCCACAGTACAGCAGTGTGTACATTTTGCAAAGGATGCCAGCATGGCAGGGAGGGAGGGAGGGAGGGAGGGGGGTGCTGGTGGAACACTCAGTGCCAGCCAGAACACTCGGAGCTGCTTGTTCCTCTCTGCGAGGAGGCTGTGTGGGGGTGGGGGGAGAAAGGGCTGGATGGGGTCCAGTGTGGGGCTGGCGTCATGAACTCGGAGTGCCGCAGGGAGAGTAGGAAGTGCGAAGACTGGGGTGGGAGGTGGAGATGCCCTCCTAAGCCAGGCCTAGAAGAAGCCCTTCTGTCGGGGGTGGGGGTGGGGGAGCTACCTTGATGGAAGAGCCCTGACTGTTCCTTCCTCCTCCCCCCCTTTTAAAAAGTGTGTGTGTTGTTGGCTTTCCTGTAAAATTACGACGAGTCAATAGGCAGATTGCGGTGCTGTCAGGAGTCTGAAGACTGGCGGGTGGAGAATAATGCATGCACCTCTTGACCTTGTTGATTGAAAAGGCTTCTCTTGCTTTTCAACTCATCAAATCTAAATTATTTCAAAACAAATTTGATTATCTTTCCTGTAATGTCAATCCTACGTGTTCTCCAAAAAATTTTTGGTTTATCTTATGTTCCTAACCAGCCTTTAAATTATCTTTCTTCCCTAGTTAATCCCCGCTATAGAAGAGCCTTTATGTTAGCACGGTTTAACATTTTCCCCTCTTCTATGCATTTTGGTCGTTTCCCCCATATTCCTTCGTCTCAACGTGCTTGTTATTTCTGTCAATTTTCTCCTGATTCTTTAGAACATATTATTTTGAAGTGTCTGGCCCATAGTGCCTCCCGCTCAAAATTTCTTGAGCCTTGGATTTCTTCTCTTCCCTTGTCTTTCCCTAACCCATTACCTATAATTCTGAGTGATCGCTGTTTTTTGTACACAGACTCTGTAGCCAGATTTCTTGCTGATGTTATGTCTATTCCTATACCTTAGTGTTTTGGGGTTTTTTGCTACTATGTTATTATGCTATGTGTATATGCTTGTTTTATTGTTGTTGTTGTTGTTGTTGTATTATGCCAATAAAGGTCACAGGAAATTGAATTGAAAAGGCTTCTCGCTGTTTTTTTTTTTGAGGGGGGGGGAGCACGGCTGACACCCCAAACAGGAGCTGCTGCATATGGGGGGCTCGGAAGGCAGTTGAAACGGCAAACCTCACCGGCCTCTTCGGACCGCAGAGGACGGAGCTGGGAAGCGGAGGGCGTGGCTAGGCGCAGGGGAGGTGGCCTTGGTGCTGGAATCCTGGGGCGTCGCGGAGGGCTGAGGCTGCTCAAAAAGGGGGGGCTCCCCCCTCCTCCCCTGCTCCACTCTGCCGCCGCCTCCAGCCAAGTGCGAACAGGCTGCGCGGCGGGTGGCAGATGGAAGCCGCCTGCCCAGCTGGTCTCCGCGTCTTGCGGGGGCTTTGGGGACGCGCGCTCCTTCCAGCACGCTCCTCCTCGTCCTCGCTGCCACAGCGCTGCCGCCGAGCCCTCCTCGGAACACCGCAGTGCGGGAGGCGAGCGCGCCGAAGAGCGTCCGCTCCGGTGGGGGCCAGCCGTGTGGGGCAGGACAGAAGCCCCCGTCGGTGCCTTGATGTTCCACGGACAGAACAGGAGGGAGAGATGTTGGCGGAGATCCCCACTCGGCCGGAAGCCGACCGGATGATCCTTTTTTGCCCTGGTGCCCAGCCGGCCGCCCACTCGCCCTCCTTGGACAGTCCGGGGGGGGGAAGGAGGAGCAGCCCTGCTGGGGCATGGAGGTGGGGTGGCCCTGTCTGGGGGGAATTTCCTCCTGCGGGAAGGGTCGAAAATAGGGGCTGCGGGGCAGTGAGGGCTCTGCAGGAGGCCGGAGTTCTAAGGCCACAAGGCTGCCTGGCCTGCATGTCACAAGGAGCTGCGGCCAGCCCAGCTCTGGTCGAAACGACCGAAGGCTGCACATGTTCCCAGGCACATGTTTTGTCTCATTCACATCTTACGCGCTTCAAGCTACAGCCCGAACAGCCCCGTCCTATTCCCCCCCCCCACCCGCTGCTGATACGGCTGTGCCAAAGTGGCTACCACTGCGTCCTGCGGGGGTGGGGGGGGGGGGTGGATCACAGAGGGCTCCTCTGGGTGAATTTGTTCTTTCCTGGGTGTAAGTGTTCGTGGCACAGACAGGGCTACTTGGACCTGCGCCAGTGAAATCACTGCGGTGGGTCTGCGTGGACTTTGGGGGGCAGCGCCAAGCCCACCCCCTTCCTGGAGCCGACCCACTCTCCCCACCCCCATCCTGCCCACATAAGGCCCAGGGGGGGGCTGGGCTCTACATTTCAAGGAATAAGTGACATGACTGAAGAAAGCAAAGCCCTGAGTTTATTCTCGACCTCTCACTGCCACACCTGCTGGGCAGACTTAGTTGGACGGGGAGGTTTCCACGGCCTTCCCCATTTCCCCTAGGTGGCAGGAGAAGGGAATAAAAATTAGGGGAGGTCTAGGGGAGTGGGGTGTGGCTCAGAGGGGGTGTCAGGATGAGGGCCTAAACTTCAAAACTGACTTCTGCCTGCACTCAGGGCTTAGAGGGCAGAATCATGTGGAACAGCCAAAAAGAAAATTATTTAGCCAGCATACGATCAGTCTGTGGAACTCCTTGCCACAGGTTGTGGTGGCCGCACCTGAAATCCTGAACACCTTATGGAGAACAAGGCCATCACAGGTGACCAGCCACAATGGGTACGGGCCTCCTTCAGCATGCCAGGCTTAAAGGAGTGGCCACAGGACGCCGGTGTCTTGCGCGGTCCCTGAGGCCGCAGGGAATACCGGAAGCTGGCCTGGATGCGCCCCCTTAGGCCTGATCCGGCGGCTCCTCTGATGGTCTTGGGCGGACCTGGCTGAAGAAGAGGCGTGATGCCCTTCGCCCCAGCCCTGCGCGAACGCGACCTGCTGATTGGCCCCTCGAGCATCCCGGGCCCTTCGAGGGGGCGTGGACAGTCCGTGCGCGCTTCTGGAACGCGTGGCCGGGCGGGCGCCCTGGGGAGGCGGGCTGCGGCCAGCACGTGGACTCTGCGCGCCACGAGGCTGGGAGTCGCTCGCCCGGGTGCCTCGACGTGCCTGGAGCGCCGCGGAGCCGCTTCGAGGTGCCGGGTACTTTTTTATGCATGTTGCTCATTGCTGAAAAATGAGCTGCTCTGGGGTTTTAACACGATGCCAGGCCTCCTTAGCACGTTCTGGGGGGTGCTGTGGAATACTGTTGCAACAGTTGGGTCAGTTTAAAATGGTCCGAGGCCTCAAAATGGGCTTTTTTCATGTCCCTTCCTGCCACGACCTCACTTCCGGCTTATGACGTCACTTCCGGTGGGCGGGTCCCGACACGTGCCAATCAAAAGTGAGTACCTGTTCTTAAATCATTCAGATGCCACCACTGAATAAAGGGACTGGGACGGGTTAGTCGGTCAGTCCGTCAGTGAGGTTTCACTTCAGACCAAGCTTGTGTCCTTCGACTCTTCCATTCCCTTCGGAGAATCCCTGCAGTATCAATCAATCAATCAATCAATCAATCAATCAATCAATCAATCAATCAATCAA
>JAJKFI010000059.1:5238828-5265924 GCA_029204185.1 Lerista edwardsae
CAATCAATCAATCAATCAATCAATCAATCAATCAATCAATCAATCAACAGGTTGATATACCGCTTTTCAGCACGAAGTTCACAAAGTGGTTTACAGGCAAATAGTAATAATAAAGCTAAATGGCTCCCTGTCCCAAAAGGGCTCACAATCTAAAAAAAGGCAGACCGCCAGCAACAGCCACGAGAAAGACTGCGCAGGGGTGAAGAGGGACAGTTACTCTCCCCCTGCTAAATATAAGAGGAGCACCACTGGAAAAAGTGCCTCTTGTCCAGTTAGCAGGGGTAACAGGCCTCGCTTCTGTTCCAGGGGCCGGGGGATTCGGCGAGGGACCCGCTGGCGTCAGACACCCTCTGGGCCGCCTGGCTGCTGTGCGAATTCTCTTCCGGCCACCGCACGTGACTTCGCTCTGGCTGCTCTGGGGCCCTCCGTGTCCGAGCATGAGAAGAGGCACCTGGGGGTGACCGCTGGGAGGCGGAGGGTCTGGCCTCAGCGGAGACTGCCTGGCCTTGATGGGGACCCCCAGGCCGGAGGGGCCTCCTCATTCCAAGGCTCGTTTGAGTTGCAGGGTGACCCGCCGGGGGCTGAGCGCAGCACAAGCCCCCCCCCCAGAGGGAAGTTGGCTTGGTGGGGGGGTCAGTTCCGGTTGGCCAGCTGGGCACGGGGTGAAACCGAGTGAGAAGGGGGGAATGAGGCTGGCTCACTGCCCACCCCCAAAGCAGGGCTGAGCAGGGCTGTCACATGCCCCCCCCCGGGGGCACGGGGTCCCCTGAAGCACCTGGACACCGGGGGACAGGTCCGCTCAGCCTCTCCTGGGACGGTGCACGTGCTCCTCCCAGCTTCTCAACGGCTGTGTGACCACGGGGGGGGGGGGGGGCTGAGCTACTGGTGCCCCAAGCCCTGGTCCAAGAAACTAGAGCTCGCGGCCACGGCAGCTCAGGGCGCAATCCGGCCAGCACAAGCGACGCCGTAAAGTGTGCTGGGGCCACTCTTGGAGCCAGAGAGGCCTGCACACAGACGTGCACCATCCTCCTGGACTCCCAGAGTGGTCCGAACATGGTTTATAGTGGCCCTTGTGCTGGCCAAACTGTGCCGGCCTAACTCCAGGTGAGGGTTGCACTCTCAGTTTCTGCTGTACGGGGCAGGCACTGGGGCGTCATCACATCGCATCACCCAGGAGTTCCATGTGCTGTGCCTTCCCACCCCTGGACCTCGCTGCACATCACTGTTCCTGGGAATAGGGGTGCAGCTCCCCTCCTTCTAGACCTCTTTCCATGCTGCCAAGCCCTCGACTCTGTTCCCCACCCTGTTGTAGAATTCTGAGCCACAGCCCAGTTTCTGGGGTTCAGAGGTAAGGAGGAAGGCGTCTGTCTGTGTAGAGAGAGGCCAGGAGCCCAGATGCTAGAAACCCTCAGGTATAAGTTTGCTGTGCAACTGGGGGGATTGAAGTCGTATTTGTTGTCTTTAAGCCTGATTCCACATCACAAGATGGTGTTCCACGTGTGAGCTTTTGCTGAACTGGTTCTCAGCACGTCCGTCCATTCACTGACTTCTGCAGTTAGGAGAGAAGGCTTGCGAATAAAGTGTTGTGACTGTTGCTTTGCCCCTTTGTGGCTCCTTGTCTCCAGTGCGAAGTGGCCAGAGACAGACGTGCTTTTGCAGTTGCCTTGTTTCTGAACCTGGAATCATTCTTTCCAAAACGTTAGAACACTTCGTTTTGTGGTCTCTCTCTCTCTCTCTCTCTCTCTCTCTCTCTCTCTCTCTATATATATATATATATATATATATAACAAGCACCAGTTCGAGTTGTTTCTTTACGCAGCAGGCTGTGCAAGACCAAGAGAGGGAGCCTTGAGGAACTGCACGGTGTGTGCCTGACGTTAAAGCGATGCTTTGTCATGCTACGCTCTCCAAGGCAGAGACTTCGTGCAATTTGTTCTAGAGCGGGGCAGGACACTCGGTTCTGCAAGGTGTCTTACCTCGCTGTGTAAACCACTCCTCTCCCTTGCTGTCGTAGCCATCCCAGGCTGCAAACGCAACGCAGAAGCATCTCCTTGTCGCTTCTGCCACCCGGAATGGCTGTGACAGTGAGGGAGGGGAGCTGGTTTGCAGGGCTCTATTTGAAAAGGAGTCATTTGCCGATTCCCACCAGCACCCACCGTTCTCTAGTGTAAAATCACCAGTGCATGGGAAGTGGTGGATTGCACACACCCCATGGTAGCAAATGCATGCGGGGAAGGAAGCTCCGGGTCTCCTCAAAGCGCCACGGCGACAAGGTGAAGCCAGGGCCTGTGCTGTTCCAGGGGACGCATGCACCTCCCTCCTCTGCTGTTGCCAGCAACAGAGGCAAATATATCCGCCTCTTTCCCCATTGGCTGGCTTGTGCTGCCGCGCCATAGCAACCGAGGGAGACGAGACGGTCCTCCTGGGCTCCGGCTGCAGCCCCCAGTACGAGAGATGAGGCACTTCCTATGTCAGCAGCACATGAATAAGTAAAAGGTGTTCCAGCCGGGAGAGGACAGGCAGCGAGGAAAGCAGCACGCAGGCCCGGACGCCGGCCACCAGGCTTGCAAGTCATTCCAGCGAGGCGGGGGGGGCAGGTCTCTCCTCCTTTGCAGCATCTCCCCTCCTTATAAGAACATAAGAAGAGCCCTGCTGGATCAGGCCAAAGGAGGCCCATCTAGTCCAGCTTCCTGCATCTCACAGCGGCCCACCAGGTGCCCCAGGGAGGCACGAGACAACAAGGTGCTTGCATCCTGTGGCCACTCCTTTGCACCCAGTATCTCCTTCCAGTATCTCCTTCCTTGCCTCCTGCTCAGACTTCTGTAGCCTTGAGTGTAGCTGGCTAATGGATGGCCACAGTGGGGGACTGGGCTGAACACTTTTGGCCCAAGTCCAGCCTTGTGACCCAGGAGGTGGGGAACTCACTGCCGCAGTACAGACTACTCGGTTCAGGCCACTGGCCGCATCAGCCCCATGTTGTCTGCGTGGCCTGGCAGCAACTTCCCCACCGGTTTCTCCCAGTCCGGCCTGCTTCCTCGGCCTGCACCTGCACCCTTCTGCCCGTCACTCAGCCACAGCACCTCCCGCCATGGAACTGTGGAACTCCTTGCCTCAGGATGTGATGATGACAACCTGGCCTAGATGCCTTTCAAAGGAGATTGGATGGGTTTATGGGGGAGAATTCCATCACAGGTTCCAAACCGTGATGAGTGTGTACAGCCTTTTGGCTCTAGAGGTGAAGTGCTTTGGCAGGCCAGGGGCAAGGGAATGGCAAAAAGAAGCAGGGGTCCTCTTGTCCCATGTGCATGTCTCTGAGGCACGTGATGGGCCTCTGTGAGATCTAGGAAGCTGGACTGGGTGGGCATTTGGCCTGATCCATCAGGGGCAGTGATGTCATGCAGGGGGAACGCGGGGGAACTCAGTTCCACTAGTTAAAATTAGGGCTGACTCCACCCACTTCACTCTCCCTCCTCCTCCCTCCCAATTCCTCTGCAAAGAACTTTTCTTCTTGGTTGGCCGGCACTCAGAGGGTGAAAGGGAGAGACTCTGGATTCCTAGGGGGGCGAAGGCAGTGATGTCATTCAGGGGGAATGGACCAGAACGGGCGTTCCGGATCCTAAAGGGCTCCGTGGCTGGTTCCGGGTTCCCGACAAGTGCCAATCAAAAGTGAGTTCCTGTTCCTAAATCATTTGAACGACACCACTGATCAGGGATCTTATGTTCTTAACTCCTGCGCCATGCAAATAATTCTGGGCAAGCTGTAGGTGCAAACTCCAGTCAGGTGGGGCAGTGCCCAAGTGGCTTGGAGGCCTCGTTCCTGCCCCACGCCAAACTGAGCAAGCACCCAACACTCGCTCTCGGCACCCAGGTGAAGATCACTGTTGGTGAGCCAACCGTTCTTCAGGGACAGCACTCTGCCACGACTTGGTCTCTTCGTGGAGGAACCCCAATCAGCGTCCAAGGAGATTTCCCACAGTGCAAACTCCGAAGTGCTGAACTGGGTGCAAAGTGCAAAGTCATTGATGAAGATGTTAAAGAAAACCGGGTGAAAAACCTGATGAGGCCCTCGCTGATATTTGCTCCAATCTTCCTCCATAAGAAGGAGGAATCTGTATTTCCCAAATTGTTAGCTTGGCTCTTCCAAGGACATCTGTGTTTTCTAGGTCACTTCGCAGGTGAAAAACTTCTTTACCCTTCCGGGATGTACGATCTGATCATTAACACCCAGCTCTGTTTTTGCATTACCACCTAATTAAAAAGAAGGCATCTTCCATCTCTGAATAAATGCTCAGGGCGTGGTAAAAGAAGTCTGTTCCAATAATGTCTAGTTAATTTCACGTTCTTGGGAGTCAGTGTTCTTGATCGTGTGCGTTTTTTTTCATGCTCCACCTTCACCTCCTAATGGCAAAGCTGCTGTTCAGGGCACAGAGGCGGGGAAAAGGCAGCCACTTTCCTCCCTCTCTCGGCGTGAATCAGTGGCATTTGACAAGGTTCCACATGACATCTTAATCAGCAAGTTGTTAAGTATGGGCTAGACAAGACCATTGTTAGGTGGATTTGCAATTGGTTGGACAATCCTACACAAAGAGTGATTGTCATGGCTTTGGGACAACCTGGAAGATGGTTTCAAGTGGCCCAGTTTTCTTTAACATCTTCATCAATGACTTGGATGAAAGGATACAAGGGGACAGTTGACACCAAACTGGAGTAGCAAACACAATAGAAGAGCCTTTAGGAAGACCTTGACAAAATGAATACTGGGCTGAAGTGAATGAAGTGCAACAGGGACAAATGCAAGGTTCTGCAGTTAGGCAAAAATAACCAAAGACGCAAGTATACAATGGGAGGAACCTGGCTTGGCAGCACAACCTGTGAAAGGGATCTTGGAGTTGCAGCGGATGAACATGACTCAGCAGTGTGATGCGGCTGCAACAAAGGCTAATGCAGTTGTAGCCTGCATTAATAGAACTGTAGCTTCCAAGTCGCAAGAGGTTGTGGTTCTGTGTCCTTGCTTGCTTGACTTTGAGAGGGGCTAAAAATACAATAACAGTCAATATATATATATCCCATGGCCAGCCCAGGTAGCTAGGCAGAACCTCCGTTGGAGAGGCAGCTGCTGGAAATGATGCCAGAGCACTGCAGAGACACTGTACAAGGGAACACCAGAACTGGGACATGGAGCAGCTCAGAGATGACCTTTCTGCAGGCATCTCTCTCCAGGCGTCTCTCCCTCTGAACTGTCAGCTCAGGAATTCTCTGCACTTCCTCCCTCCAAACTACAATTCCCAGGATCCTTAGGGGGACCACACAACTGGCAGGAAATCAGAACCCTCCTGCTCCTCACACATTTCCTCTCATTTATTGCTGCCACAGTTGTGTTGCAAGAGCGGGTCCCTATGGATGACCTCGCGGTGTCCCTCTGGAGTCCTAAAACAAATGTGTAGGCTTCTGCTCGGCGCGCAACCTGGAGGAAAGAACCTTGGAAAATTCTTAGCCGAAAGAAGGCTAAAACAACATTAAATCCCGAAGATGACAAAGACCAGCGCTGGTAAAAGTGGTCCAAGAGAAACTTTACTAAGAAAGTAACGCAAGCAGCAAAAAGCACAGCCCTGAAGGGCTGGCTTGTGCAAAAGTCTTACATTTGGCGTTGCATTTTATAAGTTTTTAACAATGTAATCTGTTATCAATCCTTCCTCCTTGGGAGAAAGGGGGTTACAAAGGCACAATTTCATGTTACAAGAAGTTTTACAGAAATGCAAAAAGAGCAAACACTTCATCAAGCAATACAGATACGGTACAGGGTGTAGCAGGGTGTGTCTCTCTCTAGATTCAGGATGGGAGGCTTCTTAGCAGAGTGTGAAAAGAATTGCCCAGGTGAGCCTAGCTCCTGGGCAGATAAGAGCTTGATTGAATTTCAGGCAGCACTTGTCATTGCATCAACCTTTTGTCAGAGACCAGATCTGCATTTCTTAAGACTCTGATGGGAGAGGAGACTTACAGATGTCTCTGGCACCAATTCTTAATAGCGTTAACTCTCAGGATGAGATCCAAAATGGGAGTCAGATCTGTACATGTGTTTGGGACAGGAAGGATGTCCACAACCTTCCCCTCCTTGATGGGGTCCCCTGACATCCTGGTCTGACCTTCCCCTTTCCAGGTCCTGCATTATGTGCAGCTGACCATTGAGCATAGCAATGCAAGTGTTCCCTGGAAGGCCAAACTTCCCACAATGGGGTACAAAGCCACATCTGAACTCCCACCAAGAAGTGTTTCCCACCAAGAATTACTAGAGTTACTGCTAGCCACTTACTAGACACTTGGAACACCCTCTACAACAGTTGCAGACCACACCCTTCCCTTCTCCAGTCTCTTAACATAAGAACATAAGAAGAGCCCTGCTGGATCAGGCCAAAGGCCCATCTAGTCCAGCTTCCTGTATCTCACAGCGGCCCACCAGGTGCCCCAGGGAGGCATGAGACAACAAGATGCCTGCATCCTGTGGCCACTCCCTTGCACCTGGTACCAGTAACCTTTGTAAGGAGGTTCCATCATTGCCTATAGCCCCCGATGCACCTTTCCTCCAGAAATCCGTCTGCCGTGTTGCCGATTGCGAGGGAGAACACGCAGACCAATATGATCAATAAGGTTCTGATTTATTGCAGCATGGTCACCATTTTTATTACAGTTTTACAGGATGTTTGCTTAGAAATCAATAACCTGGCTTGATTGCCTTGAATACACATCAGAAGGCTGCTTGATTAGCTCAGGAAGTCTCGGCAAACAAGCTAACAAGCTTAACTAGTAACAAGATTAGCGGTCTCGCGGCTCCACTATCTCCCTGTTGCTCAAAGCAGGATGCTTAATTTCCGATCTTTCTCGCTCTGTGTTGCAAGGGGCAAGCCAATTACGCGGTTTCCTATGATGTTGCAAGGGGTCAGCTGGCTACAGCGATCTCCCATCTTGCTCTTGCCCCAATCCCACAATCCTTAGAGAAAAACCATTCTTCCTATAACACAACATCCGTCCAATCCCCTCTTAAAGGCATCAAGACCAGATGCCATCACCACCTCCTGTGGCAAAGAGTTCCACAGATTAACTACCCGCTGGGTAAAAAAGTACTTCCCTGCCCAAGGCGCAAAAGCCTCAATGCCCGTGGCCAAAGATTTAAAATGCCAGCCTGTGGCGGAGTGTCTGGCAGCAGATGGCGGCGCAGCCTGCTCTCGCCCACGCAGCACACGCCCCCCCCCCCCGTGCATATGTGCGCAGAGTTGCTCCCCTCCCACGTCTATGGCAAACGTACTTCCCAGTAACTGGCAGTGAAATAAGTATTGGTGTAGCGCTCCTTCCGTTAGGAAAAGGGGGAGCTTTGAGAGTGGATGAGCAGAGCCCCAAAACAGGGCCAGAGAGGGAGGTGGGGGTGGGTGCAGGGCCCCCAGGGCAGGCTGGAAATCCTGGCTGCCCCCTAAGCCCCCCCAATCCTCCAGGAGCCAAGTGGGGATGGTGCGAGTGGTCCTCGGGCTGCCTTGGAATCCTGCCCAGAGAGCAACCGGCCGGAGGCAGGGAGGGAGCTCACAGCCAGCCAAGTCGGGGAGTGAAGAGCAGTGAAGGATGCTTCGGCCTGCAGCCTTAAGGAAGGGGGCTAAGGGAGCAGGGCCTTTGCTCCTGGCAGCCAAGATCAACCAGATTTGCACAGCGAGTCTATTTGCCTTCCTGGTGGCACCGCAGAGTCCATCTTCGTTGACCTGCTGTTAATCTCCGAGTGACTGGTTTCATATACATACCTTTAGGGTTTCATACACATACCTGTGGACATCGCTGGTTGCTGTAACACTGTGCTTTAACATAATGTTAATAACTTCTCCCCAGAAATGGACAGTGGCTTCCAGTATGTCACAGGGGCCACCAGATGCCTCAGGGAGCAAACAAGACAGCAAGATGCCTGCATCCCGTGCCCTCTCCCAGGCACCTGGCATCCTGAGGAAGCCTGCCTCTAAAACCAGGGGGGTAGCACCAGGGACATACGGAGGGTGTCGCGAGGGAAGGCAGGTGTGGTGGGCGCTGCAGCGGCACACAAAACCCCGCACGCTTTTTGCCCCCCTCCCTCGCATCTGGATGGCTTATTAAAAGCAATTCTGGGCACAGGGTGGTGTGCCCGGGCGACGCAGGGAGAAGGGCAACAGCACTGCGGAGCGCGATGACGTTGCTCTGCCCTGGCGCGCTATGGGTTGGGTACGGCTCTGGGTAGCACATACCCATCATGGCTCATAACCCGCGATGTACCTCTCCTCCATCAATGTGCCCAATCCCCTTTTCAAGGCATCTAGGCCAGACACTATCCCCACATCCTGTGGCAAGGAGTTCCGCAGTAAGCGAGTAAACGTGCCAAGCATCACACCATTGCTCCGGATGGACCGTGCAGGCAGCAGATGCTTTGCGCCGCCAAGCGAGCCCTGCAGGGAACCAGCTGCTGCTGCTGCCATCCACAGCCTCCGCCCTCCGCCGCCCGCAATGGCAGCTCACACCCAGCTGCGCCGTTTGCAATGCAGCAGTACCAGTGCGCACGCGCGGGGCCCCGCCCCGGCGCGAGCACGTCACCCCCTCCCGTTCGCACGGGAGCAGGGAGCTATTTATAGCGCATGACGTCACCTAGAAATAGAGCGCCGCTTCAGGGGCCCCGCCTTCTCCCCTCGCTCTTTGCGTCACCCGCGAAGCCCCGCCCTTTCCTATTGCGGTCTGTGGGCGGCTCCACCCAAGGATGTTGGCTCCACCTCGCCCTCCTCCCTGAGACTAGTGGACCCTCTCAGCGCGCACGCGCGGGCGGCTCGCTGTGTGCTTGTCAGCGGTGAGGGGACGGCGCGCGCCCTTACCTCCGCTTTTGGCGGGAGCGTCGGCTTGGCCGCCTTTCGCGCATGCGCACACGACGCCCAGGCGCCTCCCAGCCTTGCGCGGGCGCTGGGCGCCGCCGCGTCTGCGCGTGCGCAGAGCAGAGCGAGGCAGCCTGAGGTAAAAGGGAAAAAGGAGAGAGCCGCCGCCGCCGCCGTTGCCCGCTTCCTCCTCCTCCTCCCGCCAAGGCTGCGGCTCGGCACCGCCTCAGCCCGCCCGACGCGCCCGGCTCAGCCACCACCACCGCCACGACGACGACGACGACCGAGGAGGCGGCCATGAGCGACCGCGAGCAGCTGCTGCAGCGAGCCCGCCTGGCCGAGCAAGCCGAGCGCTACGACGACATGGCCGCCGCCATGAAAGCGGTGAGGGGCCGGCCGGGCGGAGGGAGGGACGGAGGAAGGGGTCGTGGTGGCGGGGCCGGGGTCTTCCTCGCGCGCCTGGACTCGCCCTGGGGGTCCCTCGTGTCCGGCAGCGTTCCTAGGGAGGGGGGCTCAGCCGCGAATGGCTGTGACGGCGGCGGGGGGGGGGAAACCGCTCTACCCAGCAGCTCAGGGTCCTGCACAGCGTTGCCTTTCGCGCTGCCCTCTGGGAACGCCGCTGCTTAAGTCCTCCACAGCCCCAGGAGGGAGGGGTCTCCCGCGTGCCCCCTCGCCACGCCCAGGTCGCATCTGGGCCAGGCGCCCCCCACCGCCCCCCACCCCCCGCCCAGGGTCCTTCAGCGCCCTGCCTGCGCCTCCTGGGAGCTGCCCAGTGACCAGCGTGCCAGTTTGGGAGCGGGGGGGGGGGAGTCGAAATTGAGATGGTCAAGAGTAAGAAGCGGCAACCCCCAAACCAGAGCCCTGGCTGCGCTGAAGCCTGGCTGCCTCCGGTCAGAAATGCACTTGCGCCATAATAGCGTAAAGTCTGGTTCCAAGAGTTCGGCATGTAATGCCACTTCCCACTGCAAGATGTACAGCAGCTCAGAAGCCCAGCATTGCAAGCTGCACAAAAGAAAAATTCTGAATAGAAGGAGAATCAGAAATACTAACCACCTCTATCCTCAGACAGAAAGCAGGGAGAGGGGCATTATCGCAGCATCTCCACACCAGTTTTGGGAGTGGGGGAGAGGAAACACAGAATAATCGCTGGCATTAGTCATTACGTTGTAATATCACAGCTAGCTGATGTCAATGCATGAGGAATAGCCCTGAAAAGAGGCTAAAATCCTGGGCTCCCATGTGTGATCTTTTAGGGATGCAGTTCACAGGAGGAATAAGAACAAACCTGAAATGCGTGCACAGATAGCAGAAGTGCCCATATCTGACAACTGTCGGTTCCAAGGCTGTTACGATTTAGAGCTACCTAAAGCGGCCAGGATGCAGCTGAGGCAGGCGCACCCCCGGGGTCTTGCAGCGCCCAGTGACCATCTTTCTCCTACCCCCAAGCACCTCCATGAATCTGGAGTCAATCTGGGGTGAACCCTTCGTTCAGCACCATGACAGCTTAACATGCAAGTAACTGTATGGCAATTACCGTTACAGGTGGGCGACCCCTGATCAGACATGCAAAATCCGCACTATTATGAAGTCCAGGCATTTTGTCCAGGGCTTGACTTTTTTGTGGTGCGGACACTACAAAGCTCCTACAGCTTCTTTCTTTCGCACAGCTTGCAGTGCTGGGCTTCCGAGCTGCTGTGCAGAGGCAGGCGTCAGTGCAGCCAGGGTTTGGGGGTTGCTTCTCCTTATATTAAAGCAGCTAGTCTTGTGCTCGTGCTTGTGCCCATGTTCAGGGTGGGTGCAGACTGTCAGTGCTATTCTCTGCTCTGTGGTGTGACCCAGATGCTGTTGAAGAATGTCCAAGAGGCCAGCAGGCACACACATGGATCACAGTGGAAGGAGCAAGAAGCATCCCTCATCATACAATTTTTCCAAAATCCAGACACCTTCCCATTCCAAGCAGTGCAGATGAGGGATGATCAACCTGTAATATATGCCTGTTTAGGGATTTATAGCTTTGCTATGAGAATAGGAGGCCCTGTTGTGCTACTGTGTTGCCTGTCTGTGTGATTTCCCTGCTCTGATGAAGATCTGGTGCTTCTCTGCTTTTGTTGGATTGATATATGCAGTATAGGAGGCTGGATGGCTTCTGGGGCAAGGCTGACTTCTTAATGCAGGAGAATTAGTCAGGTTACATGGATTTCCACATGGAAATCATGTAAGCCTCCTGTCCTGGCACCGATGGCTGTCAGATATGGCCGCTTCTGCTATCTGTGTGTGTGTGTGTTTTAGGTTTGTTCTTATTCCTCCAGTGAATTGCATACCTGAAAGATCACGCATGGGAGTCCAGGATTCAGCTTCTTTTCAGGGTTATTCCTCATGCATTGACATCAGCTAGCTGTGATACTATAATGTAATGACTAATATGAATGATTATTCTGTATTCCTTCTTATCTCCCCCGCTCCCAAACTGGCGTGGAGATACTGCGATAATGCCCCTCCCTGCTTTCTGTCTGAGGATAGAGGTGGTTAATATTTCTGATTCTCCTTCAGAATTTTACTTATGTGCAGCTTGCAATGCTGGGCTTCTGAGCTGCTGTACATCTTGCAGTGGGAAGTGGCATGCTGAATTCTTGGAACCAGACTTCGCTATGGCGCAAGTGCATTTCTGACCAGAGGCAGGCTTCAGTGCAGTCAGGGCTCTGGTTTGGGGGTTGCCGCTTCTTAAGGCAACTATTGACCATCTCAATTTTGATGTTTCATAGCATCATTATTAAATGGATTTTGGCTATGTTGCGAGATTGGGTAGGTTTGAAATTTCACTTCCCCTTTGATTCTGATTTTTAGTATAAAAAGAGGACCTTTTTTTACAATTCCATCAAGTTAGACGGGATGGGGAAGAAGGCTTATTCAGAGTGAGTTATAGGCTCTTCCATCGCTACAATTTATGCTGCTTAGAAACGTTTAATTTTTCCTTGGTAGGATTTCTCATGTGCAATCTTTGACTGAAATTGTCAGTGACAGCCTATAATATAATTATTTGATGCTGACTTGCTAGGCAGTCAAAGATTAGTTTCTATAGCTTTAGAGAAACATTGATACTTTTACCCCAGTTCTGGATGAAGAGTTGATTAGGGTTTGAGTTGCATAAAGTGGCTTGACTCCTGGACCTACAGGTATTTACTTAGAACTGCATCACACTGTAATTAGTGGTACCTAATTTTGTATAGTTCTAGCTTACCCTTTTCAATAACCTTTTATGGCTTATCTGTATCTAAATAGGATCATCTTGATTTATAACCATTTTGCGAACATGGTCATATTGGTTGGTATTTCACAGGGGAATTAGCTCTGCCTACCTGGCTGATGGTTGTGTTCTTTTTATTATTTCTGCTACAAAGCTATCTTCCTATTTCTTGTGAGAAATAGAAAAGCTGTTAACAGTGAAATAAAAGCATGCCGCCATCTTAGATTTGCCTTTACTGCTCCAAAGATTGCTTGCACGTTCTCAGTTGCACATTTCAGCTGGGTGACATCTTTGCTAGAAAATTCATTTCTAGAAAAAACATGCACATTATCCTGTGTCTTGTCAGCCCACTTCTGATGTAGGAGGAGATTTTTTTGGTGTGGGGAGTTAAAAGCCCTGCTGTACGCATGGGTTTCCTGGCATGTGACCTTGCCCCCACCTGCTCTGTCATGTAGTAGGCAAGAAGTGAGTCAGCCAATGGAGAGAAGCTGGACATGTCTATCCGGCAGGCACTTGGACGACAACTGAAGGTGGCAGACATTATTTGTACACTTAGCCTAAAGCAACTGCCAATTGTAGCTGATTATTTCTGTTTTAACATATTAAATATGTTATATATGATTGATCACGTATGACAGTAAAGCTTTAGATTTCTGGTTTCTGACATGAAACTAGACTCCCTTCCAAATATACTTGGATAAGAAAATTATTGGCTAGCTTTCTGCTAGATTGAAGGGAGAAAATATTTTTTCTGGAGTTCTAAATAAGAGTAAAGGTTCTCAGCTCCATTAGAGGGATGTCATTTTTATTCTACGGTGCTTTGAATTTGGATTCCCACCACCACCAACCAGATTAGAATTTAGTATTTTGTTAATGTTTTATACGCTTGCTTGGCTAGGTATACAGCTGATCAAACCTATGATTCATCTAATCAGTATGACTCCAATTTAGGTCAGCCACTTTGTGAGTTTATATCCATATACCCAAAGTGATTGTAGTGTG
Source organism: Lerista edwardsae (assembly GCA_029204185.1). Lineage (NCBI taxonomy): Eukaryota > Metazoa > Chordata > Lepidosauria > Squamata > Scincidae > Lerista > Lerista edwardsae. The sequence continues at coordinate 5,251,939 of JAJKFI010000059.1, forward strand.
TTCCATTTCAAATGCCTTATAGAGGGAATTTCATTAGCCAAAATTATGCAGTAGGGATTGAGACAGCATAATTTTGAAGGTACAGACCTTCAATTCATTCTCATAGGAATACTTACTTAGAAACTCAGTCACTCTTTTCTTTAGTCTGCATAGTTGAATTTGTAACATTGTAGATATTTTGGCTCATTATTGTGTTCAGCCTTGCAACAAAATTTGAGTAGGATGATCTGTATTCATGCTACCCAGTGAGTAGAAGTGGGGCTAGAACCTAAATGTGTCAGTTCAATCTAAATTCTAGACTAGAGCAGTGGCTCCCAAACTGTGGGTTGGGACCCACCAGTGGGTCATGAGCCAGTTGCAGGTGGGTCACGAAGCACCTAGAGCAGTCATATTGAAAATATTGAAAGATGGAATGGTGGAGGGCTGTGTGGTTGTTTTGCTTGTGTCAAGGTTGTAAATAACCTTTTTTTCTTTCTGATCGCTTTGCTATTGAAAAATGCCTGAAATATAACCCAGCTTAATGCGGCATTTTCAGGAAAGCAGCAGGCTCTGGTGTCACAATGACACTTCTGGCCATGACGTTACTTCCAGTGGGTCCCAGGCAGATTGTCTTTCTAAAAAGTGGATCCTGGTGCTAAAGCATTTGAGAACCACTGCTCTAGAGTGTATAATGTGCAGTAATTAATTTTCAAATTTTTCCATGCTGTGCTTCAGTTCCGAACTTGAGTATCTCACAGTTGATCATTTCTAGGGCTTGAACTTACCAGATTCTTTCTTTATGGAAACTGCAGTATCATTCTCCTTCAGCAGGGTGAATTTGAGCCATTTCCTTCTGTTTTGCTTGCAGCCAACAGGCAGTGCCTGAATGGCTTGAGGCAGAAGCATGGATTTGTTATTTTATAGAGAAGGTAAGAAATGGTAGGAGACACTGGCTGGAGAATTCAGAGGAAAAACAGCATCATTTCATTTGTATTGGGGTATGGTGAAGGTACGATGTTTTGTTCTCCAGAGCTTGGGGGAGCATTTTGTATGTTGCTTCACTGGAACCCTTGCCCAGCTGATTCTTGGATACCTGAAGGCAGGGGTAAGCAGACTTCAGCCTTTAAGGACTTCCAGTTCTAAACCAGAGTGAGCTGCAAAAGTGTATTTTTGGAGAAGAGCAAGTCATCATTACGTAGTGAGCCATGCATTGGGCTGACCTGCCTCTATAGGTACATAATCCGCACATTAGTGTGACTTGTACGCCACTAATACTCTCACCATGTTTTAAGTACCTGTTTTTTTGTTTAAGCTACTGTAGCTTTGCTGAGGTATGCCCATGTCAGATCTGAATGGCACGAAAATTTAAACCAATATGAATGTTGGAAGGAACTAAGAAAGAGGGAAAAATAATTTGGTAAGAGTTTGGTAGCATCAGTGACACATACATACACAATGTGATGGTGAGAATCTTAGTCAGGATTCTCAAAACATATTGTCAATAGTTATTGTCGACCACCCATTTATACATATTTCAGTATACGCATTCACTTTGTTCAATATACTTTCAGCCTATAGCAAAAATGTCTTGCCTCAACTATGCTTGGAAAATCAAGATTCCATTTTAAAGATCAGAATGGCATGCAATGGCTGTGTTTTATCCATTTGTCCAGGACTTTAAAACAGTAAACCATATTTGCTTTACCTGTGCTTAGCCCTGCTCTTTCCAGTGTAACTAAGAGTGAGTCAGGCACAGCTTTACTCCTCAGTTCTACATATAATATGCTCGTTCAGAATCAAGATACTTTTTTCAAAGCAAGCAAACCTTTTTGTCTAGATAAGAGTGAAGGTGTATGGATGGTGGTGCCAGGAGTCCAGTGAGAAGGGAAGAAGATCCTGGTTAATCTTTCTCAGATGCACCCAGCAAGTTATGATGGTCAGCTAGAAGCTGTTCTCTGCACTCCATTTCTGCCTACTCCATAGTAGGCTCCTCTTTGCCTTCAGTTACCACCTGGGCAGGCAGGTTTCCAGCAGATGCTTCAGGGAGCACGCAAGACAACAAGATACATGCATCTTGTTGCCACTACCCTGCCTCAGGCATTCTGAGGTAGCCTGCTTCTAAAACAAGGAGGTTGCACCAGCCATCATGGCTTATGGCAGTGATGGCAGACCTTTTGGGCTCGGCGTGTCAAAACTTTGGAAAGTGCTTAACTTGGCTCTGCTGATACGTCAACTCCTGCTCCCAAGCAAAAAAGAAGCAATTCTTTATACTCATTTTTTAATAAACAAAATTACAATCCAATCATGCGTGGTGCTATGTATTATATAAAGAAGCATCAGATAATTACAAAAATGAAAAATAAGTTTTTAAAAAAGCTTTTTTTAGGCATTGAACACTGGTGGGTCACTCGAAACATTGTGGCATGTCATAGGTTCGCCATCACTGGCCTATAGCCTGTGATGGACTTTTCCTTCAGAAATCTGTCCAATCCCCTTTTAAAGGCACCTAGGCCAGATGCCATCACCACCTGCTGTGGCAAGGAGTTCCACAGATTAATTACCCGCTAGGTAAAAAAGTATTTCCTTTTATCCATTCTAACTCTCCCAACACTCAATTTTACTGGATGTCCCCTGGTTCTGGTGTGAGAGAGGGAAAAGAACCTCCCTCTATCCACTTCATCCATCCCATGCATAATTTTGTGCGTCTCAATCAAGTCCCTCCTCAGGTGCCTTTTTTGCAGACTGAAGAGCCCCAAACGCTGCAGTCTTTCTTCATAAGGGAAGTGCCCCAGTCCAGTAACCATTTTGATTGCTCTCTTCTTTAACACACACTTGCAGTCCTTTAACACACACTTGCACTGATGATGTAGATATAGGCCTCACAGTTGATAGTATACAAATGTTCCACTTCTGAGCTAGCCCCGAAGTCCTGTTACAACACTGCTACCATATATTGTCTCTAGAATGTTTGTTCAGTGTAAAGTGAATATTTTTGTACGTGTCCAGACTATGCATAGATTAGGGACCTGCAGTTTTAACTGAACCCATGGCACAGATTGGACTGTATTCTGCAGGGAGGACCAGAGCTCTGCTCCAGTTGAGTTTTGAGGCTTAGGGAGGCCACATATGCCTTCCCTAGTCCTCGGAATGCCTTTTGGAGGCATAAAAATGTCACAGAATCATAGAGTTGGAAGGGACCTACAAGGTCATATAGTCCAACCCCCTGTCTGTGGCAGGAAATTCTCTTAGAGCAAGCTGTTGAGCCTCTGCTTGAAGGTCTCTAGTGAGGGAGTTGTAGCTAGACATCGAATAGACATCACTAGAAATCCCCTGAAAAATCAGGAGTGTTGCCTTTAGAAGGCATTCTGAGGGCTAGGGAAGCCGCACGTGGCCTCCCCAGGCCTCAGAAAATCCTTTGGATCTGACCAGAGCAGAGCTCTGGTTGTGTTCGGAAGGTTGGGTGTCTTGACCTGTGGATTTGTTTATTCTTGGGTCTCAGCAGCTGAGTGGGTTCAGACTGGGCATGTAGTTGCTTCCGGTGACGTCTTTAATGACTGTGAGGCATTAGCATGGACACATCTGCACATGGCCATCTTGAAAGGCTACTGAACCATAGGATCAGGCCATGATAGCATATTGTCCAGGACCTTGTATAGTAAGATGTAGAAGTGGTTATCTCCATAGCAGGGCCATGTCAGCCCTACATGCCATATGTTCCCAGTAGTGCTAGTCTGGACTGACAGCTTCTTCCTACTTTTACAAGGTATCCTACCTTTCCTTCCTGCAGGATTGCTGTGATCCTGCCATTATCACAGCTCTTTCCATATCACCATCTCTTGGTTACCCTCAGCCTTTTCTGTGTGTGCATTCTGTCTAAAGTACAGGACACTAAGCAACTTCAAGAGCCAGATGTGACCAACAGAGAAACTGGGGGGTGTCTGTCTATAGAGAATGAATTCAGTACCCTGGATAAGAGAACTACTGTGTTCAAACAGCCATGCAGTAAAGGAAGGATTCAGAGGAAACATGAGTCCTGAAAACACTCCTGATGTGTAGCAGTTGTGTAAGGCACTTTGCTTCCTAGTGAGTGTTGTCCTGAATGGCAACACTCTGTTCTATATAACCAGCTTAGTGAGTGAGTTTCGCACACTCGGGACATTTCTTCTTGGAGTCTTCATTAAGTGTTCATTAAGAAGAGCAAAACGTGATATCCATGCAATGTTCTGTAGTTGAGATGACCAGATATTGTTTCGTTATAGTGACTGGCTTTTCTTTTGGCCGTAAATGTGGATGAGATGTGTGCGCGTCATCCACATTAATGAAGGGGGCATGGAGATGATATTGGTTACTTTCTCCCAATAGGTTGTCCTAAGGTCTCTGTGTGCCTTTGCAGGTCACTGAACTGAATGAGCCCCTTTCGAATGAAGACCGAAACCTGCTCTCCGTAGCCTATAAGAACGTAGTCGGTGCCAGGCGATCTTCCTGGCGTGTCATCAGCAGCATAGAGCAGAAAACCATGGCTGATGGGAACGAGAAGAAGCTGGAGAAAGTCAAAGCCTACAGGGAGAAGATAGAGAAGGAGTTGGAGACGGTGTGCAATGATGTCCTGGCCCTCTTAGATAAGTTCTTGATCAAGAACTGCAGTGACATTCAGTATGAGAGCAAGGTCTTTTACCTGAAAATGAAAGGTGACTACTACCGCTACCTGGCAGAAGTGGCTACTGGCGAGAAGAAGAACAGTGTGGTGGAAGCGTCAGAGGCTGCCTACAAAGAGGCATTTGAGATCAGCAAAGAGCACATGCAGCCCACACACCCGATCAGGCTGGGGCTGGCGCTCAACTTCTCCGTGTTCTACTACGAGATCCAGAATGCCCCTGAGCAGGCCTGCCTTCTAGCCAAACAAGCCTTTGACGACGCCATAGCGGAGCTGGACACCCTCAACGAGGATTCCTACAAGGACTCCACTCTTATCATGCAGCTGCTTCGAGACAACCTCACCCTCTGGACAAGTGACCAGCAGGACGAGGAAGCGGGGGAGGGCAACAATTAAAGCGCTGGACACAGCACAGCTTTCACATCAACCACCCACCTTATCACCATTACTGATACTTCCTTGCCACAACCACACTTATGTATCCAGTGCTAAGCATATCTGTATGGTTGGCACAGCTGTGAGTTCTGCCAGGCGCTGCATCAGACGGATCTTCATGGGCATGTCTGGACTGAATGGTGTATCGGCCCCGTTTACCATAGTGGCATATAATTAATTGTGCAGAAAGAAACTTAAAATGAGGTGTTTTAGTTTTGCTTGATTCATAATATATGGGTTAATAAAACAATGGGAAGTGATTGAGAAGAATTGATCAGGAATCTAATCTTCAGTTCTGCTTGGAAAGAGTGGGTTGTGTGTGGTCAGCAGTACAACTTGCATATGCAAAATGCATGAAGCACATGCCAATCCCTTCATCCAGTGGAAGGGGACAGAAGCAGGCGTAAGCTGATCTGTCCTGTTCATCGACTTTAAAGCGTGAGGTTCTGTAACAATCTGTGTTTGCCTCTTATGTGCCCAGACTTGGTTTCAGGCAATGCATCTTGAAGTTTTGATACTTGTAACCCTTTATGCAGTTGTTTTGAAGAATCATGATTTATTTTTTGTAAGTTCTTTGGCTGCTCAGCTGCCTGTGTATTCTGACAGCGCTGTGTCAATGTTAGCCCATGTTAAGATGGATGATCATGAGATGCCAGACTTCTAAATTAAGTGTTTTGGAATGAAAGAAAATAAAACTGCTGCTTTGGGGAGTTTAGTTGTAAGATGTCCTATATTTATCAAGTATAAGTGTTTACTCACGGGAGGTAAATAAATGCTTCAAGAACTGGAAGACCTTCTCACTCCTAGCTGGGTTCTGGTGACCTGAAATGCAGAATGAACTTGTTACAGTAGATGCCTAGCTAACCTTCCTGCCTGTGACTAAGGCATGAGTTGGTCTTGCTGGTGTTCTCTGTAGGTCCACCAGCATGTCTCTTAATGGCTTGTACAGCCACCACAAGCTTAAACAGACTCACTTGAAAGGAAGCCTGGTTGTGCAAGATCTCTTCCTCCTGCCTTGATCACTTGATCCCACTGGAATATTGAATTATCTAGTGACAAAGTTAAATGAGGGCAGGGTGCTCAGTGCTCCTTCTGGTGTTGGATGCAACTGGATAAAAGCCAATTCCCCACCATGCACATACTCTTCTCCTCCTCCCACAGCCTTGGTTTGGGTCTTGCTTTGGTAAGACATAGCCAGAGTCCACCTTGACCATCAGGAATAAGACTGTGTGGCAATCCAAGACACTTATTTCCCTCCTTCCCTCAGTCTGGAGTGTTCCTGTGGCCTTTCAAAGAATACCTTTGCTGACCATAGCTCTGCCCTGTCCTGCTTCTTTTCAGGTTTGGGGAGCCCAGAGACCGGAACAGTAGTTTGCTCTTGAATGTGGGACTGTATTGGTTTGCACTTGTTTGAAGTCATAAGTCATTGATTTAAGGCTAGAGCCAGAGCAGCTTCACCCTTGCTCAATAAATAAGAAACCTGCGTTTTGTTTTCTCTTTTGATAAACCCATGGCCTAAGTAGGGTGGGGATCAAGTGACATATTTGCTTTCTGATAGAAGTTGCTATTTAGCAAAGGGTGACGCAAATAGCGTTTGCCGTGTTAAATCTTTAACTACTTAGTCAGCTAGTTTTTTGTTTTTTTTAAGAAACTCTTTGCTTGTCCATCTTCAGGGTAATGAAAGGTAAGCTCCAGATAATGGTGGTTTGGAAGTCTGACTAGCTAAAGATTGGAAGACATTGTAAGCCACACACACCCTGCTGATGTGGGCCTTTGCCTTTTTATAACTGGTAAGGGAAACCCAGGGTTCTTGCCTACAATTCATCTGCCAGAACCAAAACTGACGTTAATTTTTGCTTGTGAATTGTGCCCATGAATAAGTGATGTCATGCACAAGGCATTTTGTCACATTGGGTAACACTCTACCTGTATCCTCTAAAGTGGCTGGTATATTGCCAGTTGAAACCCACTGCAGAGGGGCCAGGATTGCTAAATCTTGGCCATGTTTGTCTCAACACACCGCATGATGGATCTTTTCTGAAACAGCGAGTGCATACAGCTCACCCACCTTGCTAGTTTTTTTGTTAAACACTGCATAAAAACATAAAACGAAGCCTTTTGGGGGTAAAAAGTTACTCAAACACAACACTGCATTTTGGTGTGGAAGTAAAGATGTTTTCCAGAAATTAAAATATTACTTTTCCAATTAGAAATAATATTGTGGCTGCATCTGCTGACGCTATCTACCTAGTACACTTTTAAAGCGTGTAAAATTAATAAAAATGAGAATGTGGACTAAAAGCACACAACACTACAATTTGCTATCTTAATAAATTTGGGGGGTGGGAAATCACTCACCCCTAATGTGTAATACACTGGGCTACAGGTTGTAAGAATGGTAGAATTCAGAGGGTGGGTGTTCAGGCAGAGGAGTGTCTGCAGGGGAATGGGGTGGGAGAGCCTGAAGGGTGTTTACCAGACACCTGTGGTGACCACCTTCCAGACTTGCTTTACCATTTTTCAACCACATGGATATTGAACACAGTTTCATAATGCTAGATATTTATAGGTAGAGGTGTTTGAAAATGATATTAAGATAGTATTAACTTTACACAGAAGTAAGTCCCGTGTGTTCAGTAAGACTGTAATCCTATGTTCCTCAGTGGAAACAAACAGGCATATCTTTTCCTTACAGCACCAGTGTCCCAGGGGCTTATAATGTTATCTTGTGGCTCTGTTTCCTTGGCGGGGAAGGCAGATGTTCAGACTCCCTGTTCTGAACTAGGCGGTTCCTGTTTCTCTGAGCAGATATCGACATCTCCCAGGCCTTTAGACCTCTTGGAGATGGCAGCTGTTGGAAGCACTGGGGAAACAGTGATGCATAGAAGCCCTGTTTGCTTTATGTTAGAAAAGTAGTCCTGTGGCATAGTTAAGGGGCAGGGGGTACATTACTATGCCTTAAGGAGGGTACCCTGGAGGCCTTCTATAGGCATTTTAGTCTTTGCTGAAAATTAGCAGTACTTGTCAGAGCCTCTAAGTGTGGGGAAGGCATGCAGAGCCTCCCTGGGCCCCAGGAAGCCTCCTGGCTCCAGACGTTTCATACAGGGGGGTGCCAAAAAATTTATATGTCCCAGGTGTCAGATGCCACTGTCGGCCCCTTTTGCTCTGTCCACCAGATTGGGGTTTCTCTGGTTGGACAGAAGAACTGGCTGGCTGGCAGCTCTACATGATTGAATGTTAACAAGCCCTTGGGCTAGCACTGCTGCAACCATTGAAGCATGCGTCAAACACCCACTTTCGTTGCTTTTTACAAGCAAGCAGAGCATTACAGGGTGGCAGCCCTGACTTCAGTGTCCTAAACGAGACTTATCACTGGAGGAGAGCATTGCCCGTTAATTTGTGGCTTAAACCTGTAAAGGTTTCCCCACGACCAAATGGTCTAGTCAGGAGCGGTGCTCATCTCCGTTTCTAAGCCGAAGAGCTGGTGTTCGTCCTAGGACAAGCTTCCGTGGTCACGTGGCCGGCATGACTTTACAGCAAGGCACATGGAACACCGTTGCCTTCCCACCGAAGTGGTTACCTCTTTATCTACTCACATTTTTACATGCTTTCGAACTGCTAATGTGAACTTTCAGGCTTAAACCTGACTGAGATGTAAATTGTGAAATGGCTCTCAGAGTTATAGTGAAACTAGAGAAGACCAACATCAACTAAGCTTGAAGCCTGGCCAGAGGTTTGGGTGTGGTGCAAGTAAACATTCCCCAAAACGATTAGAGCAGTGGGTCCCAACTGTTTTAGCACTGGGACCCTCTTTTTAAAATGGCTATTGGAACCCACCTAGTTTTAGGAGACTAAAAAAAGTGTCACTACCAGCTGGTCAAGCTTCTTTTTTTATGGGGTGGGACTGTCTTCTGGAGCTTTTGAGTTCCATGTTCATCAAATTGGGACCATTCTAGTGACCTTGCATTCCCCTTCACCTGGCTTTTGATAAGAGCTGAGACATGGTCACCTACTTATGAGTAAACCTGCACATGTGGCTCAATTTTGCCTTCTGTAGGGCTCAATACATTTTCCTTGTCAGCTTGGAGGGGGGGACTTCCCTCTCAAGTTTGTTGGGACCTGCACTCATAGGAGTGGGACTGTTCTGGTGGCATGGGGTTCCCCACAACCTGCCCTTCCAAGTGGACCAAAACACATTAAAATACTCATGAGTAAATGTGCGTGTGCTGTTCCATTTTGGTTTCCGTAGGGCTGAATACATTTTCCTTGTCAGCTACCAGCATGTCAGTTTTGCAACCCACCAAAAATTGGGTCATGACCTACTGATGGATTGTGACCCACAGTTTGGGAAGTGCTGGCTTACAGCTAAAATAATTGTGGAAATTGTAGGTGGGAGAAAGAGGATATTATTTTAAATCCGAGGAGGACTAACAATATTGGTTTGTTTATCAGATGTGAAGCATGTGAATGCCTTTCAGTGATGATTCATTTTGATTATGCTCTCTTGCCTCCTGCAAGTTTATTAACCATTCTTATTTATTCTGTCTTTTCCCCCAACCATTTTATTTTCCTGTTTCAATTTTCACCCCCAGCCCCCTTCTGATTCCTGTTTGTTGAGAGTATTTTCTTCTTGACTTTCATGGAGCATCACTATGGTAACCTTGTGATGTCATTGCTCTAGGAACCGTTGCCTTGGAGATGTGTGATATCATTGCACTGGAGGGAATCATTTGTGGTACTGAGGTGGCTGACTTGAGGCTTGCTGGGGTACTGAAGAAGTGGTGATGTCTGACTTCTGTCTGGAAATGTTTCTAATCAACAGGGAGAGACACAGACACAAATCATTCCAGTTGGGGAGGGGGCTATCATTCTGCCCTTACCATCAGACTGCCTGTCTGTTTCTAAGACACCAGTGGTCCCAAGGGTGCCAGATCTGTCTTCGTTCTGGTTGAGATGAATCTCTTATGGAGGCTGTTTCAATTCACCCCCTCCATCTTTTGCTGTCTAACCCTTTTGGTTTGCTCTCAAAATAGACTCTACACATGAAAAATGGTGAATTGGGTGCCTGTTGAACTTTGCGTAATTGAAGTGTGTGTTTGTCTTAAAGTGCCATTGGACCTCTCCTAATCCATAGCCCCTGGTTACCTTGAAAGGTAAGGTGAGGCGTCTGCTTTGGATGTTTCTGCTGTAGATAGAAGGCTGGGAGGCAGGCAGGCAGGTGCCTGACTCAGATCACAAGCCCAAAGACTGCTCCAGCCTGTTGCAATGAGTAGGGGGGCTGTTCCCCACCCGCACAGCAACCACGAGTCAGGCTTGTGCAAGGGATGTGCCCAGGGTTAACTGCTATCTGCATCAGGGGAAGGGGGCCTGGCTCCTTGCATAAAGGACATTTCAGTGTTGGTTTCATGTACCTTGTTTCAGCAATTCTTACATTACCTCTTTGCAGATGGCCAGTAACTCACAGTACAACATAGTAAAGCACACCAGCTCACTATACAGGTGGGAAGGGGGAGGGTTGAGCTTGCAGCAGCCCAACCTCTAGGCCACTTAGTACCTTCTCACAGCAGAGGTGAGTATTTAAAGCTGGAACTTCTTGGCTCAATGAGACTAACGGTTCTCAAACTGGGTCCAAGGCCTACCAATGGGACAGAATCAATTTTTGGTGGTTTGTGAAACTGACAAGGCAGATTAGGCTATGGGCAGGTTATACAGTACAGCCTGTAACTTGGAGGGAGCGCTGTTGCCCAATCCCCATTACAGCCACAGTGGTTTGAGCATCTAGTAAAGTTTACTTTTTTTAGGTGGGTCCCAATGCTAAAATGTTTGAGAACTGCTGTCTTAGACAACCCTCGGTTGCATCAGGCCAGCTCTGTGGTTGTGCCAACTGATGTATGTTTTTCATGTGGGACAGACAACAGGTGAAATCTGACTGTTCTGGGCTTAACCGCTTTTCAGCTGCAGGTATCACCTGTGTAGGTAGTCACTTTTGCAAGGACTGCTCTGTTCCCTCCCCATTTGTCCCAGGAGCAAGGGAACTGCATTGTCAACCACTTCTTCCTTCCAACCTCTTCTTTGTTCCACACAGCCTCCCCCGGCAGCTAGAGATGTAAGATTTCCGGAAATTTTGATGCTCGGAAAAACCCCGTTTTTTTCCGTGTGTTTTTTTTCAGGGGAAAATGGAAATTCTTGGAAAAACTAAAAAAATGCTACATTAGCACTTTTTTTTCCTTTTCCAGACTGAAAGTCATTCTGTTCCTTTAGGAACATAAAATATGACTATAGACAATTTGACTTGGCATAAAATTTTCACAACTAGCATATTAAAAATATAGTGTATCCAAACAATTATTACAAACATAATTTACTTTTTTTAAATAATATTTATTTGTAATTGTAACAAATGGAGTAACAATCTCCTGAACTGTTTTTGTATGTGGAACAGACAAAAAACCTCCATAAAACAATTTTTAAAAATCCAGAAGTAACAATTAGTCATATTTCCTCTCCACAGTATTAAATAAAAAAATTTAAAAACTATTCTCATAAAAAGAATTGAAGAAGGGGGAAGTGTATAGAAGGGAGTGGGACTAAGTTTCAATGAATGGGCATGAAATTTAATCAATCATTTTCTGAGCTGTAATTATCAGTATCAGTTTCAGTCTCTGCTTCTGCAGCTACTCTGTTGTGTCTGTCATTATCACAGTTATTATGGACTTCTAAAAACTGAAGATTTGCACGGATTGAAACAAGCTTCTCTACCTTTTCACATATCAGTTTATTTCTTGATTTAGTGTGTTTCGAAACATAGACCAGTTTCTTTCACATGCTGCAGAGGATGGAGGATTCTGAAGAAGGCGAGAAGCAAGAGGAGTCAGAGGCTGTGTTAGAGATGTAAAATTTGCGGAAATTTTGAAGCTCTGAAAAAACCCCAGTTTTTGCATTGCATTGGGTTCAGTTTGTAACCTAGGACTTGCTTGTCCTGAGTGCACAGAAATTAGAATAATCTGATACCATACATATTTTTAGAAATTATTTGGAAAATATTTGAACACCTTATCTTAAAATATTTTATTCATCATGTTAAAACAAAATATTCCATAATCAATTTTTTCTTTTTCTTTTTTTTTTCTTTTTTCAATTTTTCCAATTTTTTTTGGGGGGGGGAAACAAAAATGCTTCAGGAAAAAAGTGGAAAAACAGTTTTTTTTCTGAATTTTTTTTTTCCCGGGCCGTCACATCTCTACCCGCAGCACACTTCGTCTGAAGGGCCAGGAAGCTTTGTGGCTGCATTGGTGACCATCTCTACTTTCAAGCCAGGCAGAGCAGAGGGGCCAAGCAACCCCCCACCCCACGCTAGTGGTGGTAGTCCTGGTCTAGCCAGAGTCGGTACTGACTTCCATCTGCAGATGGTGGAGAAGCACAAATGGCCTCAGACTCAGCATGTTTGCTGGGATTTGTGAACGGGGGCTTTACTTCTCCGTCTCCCCTCACCCCACCTCCTGAAGCTGGTTCTGAAGCATCAAAATATAAGTTCCAGTTGGAAGAAATTCTTGACGTTCAGGGCGGTGTGGCAGTGGCACAGACCGCCGAGGGAGGTGGTGGATTCGCTGTCACTGGAGGTCTTCAGGCAAAGGCTTGACAGGCGCCCACTGGAGATGCTCTGGGAGGACTTCCTGCTTCCTTGCGGGTCCCTTCCAGCTCTATGGTTCTGTGGCTCCAACTGATCATGTATGCCAGGCAATGCACACGCAGTCCCAGGAGCAAAGTTGATCTTAAAGAACTGGCTGTCACAGTGTTCAGAAAAGAACAGAATGCTAAACGCTCTTGTATGGAGCTGGAATCAAAGTTGTACCAAGTGTGCACTAAGGCCCACAGATCTATTTCCATAGCCCACTGAGGCCCCTGAGGCAGTGGTGTCATTCAAATGATTTAGGAACAGGAACTCACTTTTGATTGGCACTTGTCGGGAACCCGGAACCAGCCACGGAGCCCGTTAGGATCCGGGACGCCCGTTCTGGTCCATTCCCCCTGAATGACATCACTGCCTTCGCCCCCCTAGGAATCCGGAGTCGCTCCCTTTAACCCTCTGAGTGCCGGCCAACCAAGAAGAAAAGCTCTTTGCAGAGGAATGGGGAGGGGGGAGGAGGGAGAGTGAAGTGGGCGGAGTCAGCCCTAATTTTAACTAGTGGAACTGACTTCCCCCACGTTCCCCCTGCATGACATCACTGCCCTGAGGCCAAATCCTCTGCACTGGCCAAAGACTGGGCCATTTCCCCAGGCCTTTTGGGTTCCAGTTTTTTATTTTTATTCGATTTGACACTACAATATTTCAACCATTTACTCATCTCAGGACTTTACTCATCGGCTCAGACTTCAGGAGGCACCAAGATGTGACATTAAATGCGGGCAAAGGTGCCAAGCGGAGAAGCCCGGCAGTTGCGCACTGCAGGCTGCCTGCAGCATCTGACTCCTAGACTGAAACTGCATTCCATGCGCTTGGCTTAATTCTGGGGCACCGAGAACTTTGCAGTGAATGGAAATTTTCAGGTCAGCATTACACAGGCAGACGGTGGGGGCTGCCCTACTTTGAGCAACCCACTCTTGCTGGAGAATGGCAAGCTGCTCATGTAAGTCCCAACTGGCTGCATTCAGAATATGCACACCTTTTAAATGAATAATGCTGACTTAGAAGGAGAAATATTGGGGTGTCTGAGAGTGGGTTTTAGCCTGGAGGCTACAGAGTAACAGACTGTAGTTCCCCTAGAACACTGTAGGAGGCAGTAAAGCCTAAGAGATGGTGGATAGCATGGTTGCCTTTGCCTATTTTTTTAGAGAAGAAAATTGTTTGCCTCTTAAGTCCTTTATTCAGTCTCTCTCTCTCTCTCTCTCTCTCTCTCTCTCTCTCTCTCTCTCTCTCT
>JAJKFI010000059.1:5265934-5278139 GCA_029204185.1 Lerista edwardsae
TCTCTCTCTCTCTCTCTCTCTCTCTCTCTCTCTCTCTCTCTCTCTCTGCATACAAATCCTACGGAATACTGAGAAGAGTGTTTATTTTTCTCATTTTATACTGCCCTTCCTCCAAGGAGCTCAGGGTGGTGTATCTGGTTCCTTCCCTCCTTTTGTCCTCACAGCCTACCTTGCGAGGTAGGCTAGGTTAAGAGAGAGCAACTGGCCCAAGTTCAGCCAGGAAGCTTCGTGGCTGAGCAAGGATTTCAGCCTGGATCTTCCAGGTCTGACACCAATGGCTTTCAATGTTTTTTGTGCCACAACCCCAATAAATGGGTAAAGTATGAGACCCACAACTTATTCTGCCCCCCTCCACCCAGCTTTGATAAGGCTGTTAGTGGATTGGAACCAAACCTCTCCTGCACAGGCTTTGAAAGGTGGCCGTGACCCTCAAAAGAGGCTTTGTGACCTCATTGGGGTCACGACCCAGAGGTTGGAGAACACTGCATCACATTATCAGAATCCGCATGACCATGTAACGAACATCCCTTTTTTGAGAGAGAGAGAAAAATACTTTCTCTGAAGGTACCAAGAAGTGCTCTGGGCACATCCAGCATTTTTTCTCACATGAATTGGTTCAGCTGAGATTTGACTTCAGTCAGTGGCTGTGTGTTTCTTGATCCATGACTCTGATGTGGTTCCTGCAGGTGGCTGTGAACTCCTCCGACAGTTGATGCCTTGGGTTTGAGAGAATGAAAGGTGTAGCCCGATGATTTTCACCGTTTTCCTTCTCACTGCACATTTTTCCTATGGGCTTTGCCTCTTGTGATGTCACTTCCGGCTTCCACGAGACTCTGGTTCTAGGGCAGCTACCTGTAGTAATGAATTGTCTGTCCCTCTTCCTCCATTGCAAAAGCCTTAGAGCTGCAAATCAAGAAGAGTTTTTCAGTTATTTTCAACCACTGTGCTCCGAACGCCCGTGACACACTTGCGCACCTTTTGCGATACATGGGTTGAAAATTGCTGGTGCAAGCTGGATGCCCTAGATTCCCAGGCTGATGTTGCAGTGCTGAGTGAACTCCCAGATGTGGTACTTGTATGGCCAGAATCCTACATAATAACATTATTATGCTACTATTATAAATTTATTATCATTACCGGATGCCAGACAACAGTCCCAAAGTGAGCGAGTGCTGCCAAAGAAACAGCAATTAACAGCAATAATAAGCTATTGCGGTTTGAGTACCGAGAAAGTCACAGAAGGAACCGTCCAGGGAAAATGTGTGGAGCAACACAGCAAAAAACACAGCTGAACTGGTCGTGCATTACTAAAACCTGTTGGCAACCTGGTGGTTTATCAGGTAGTTTTTTTTAACTCTCCAGTGGAAGCCTAGAGATGATGTGGCGGGGCAACATCTTCCCCAGTGAAAAACCTTTTTGTCCTGCAACCGTTAGGAGCCCTACTGGAAAAAAGGCGAAGCGCCGGACAGTGCCTCTCACAATGGGCCACAAGCACAGGCCATGGAAATGCTGCCTTGATGGGGAGGAGCAAAGGGTGTGAACACCGCATGTGACATCAGACGTGACATGCTGAATCTCTGTGCAAACAAAACAATCTCTTGCGCACTTTGGTATAGTATTTTTCTGCGCAGCAGTGATGGCCCAGGTGGTTTTCCGTCTGTGTACTTTGAGCTCATTCATCGTATTAAACGTCTCATCAAAGAATCCTCTGGATAACAAATGTCCTAGGCCTGACCCCTTCCCAACTCATTTCTTGGAGCAGGGGGAGGCCTCGCCTTCGAATGCTTCCACCTGATATAACGCCTGCAGAGTTACGCCCTTTGAGCTCTTTTATGGTGATGCAGAAGCCCGGAAGATGGCAGCCAGGATGCTCTGCAGTGGTGGAAGCAGGGAGAGTTCATACAATGTCATGACTTTATACAATGGTGTGCCTTCCTGTGCCGTCTAAGAGTGATAGGATGCCAGTCACAATGAGGGAAGCCACCTTTTTTGTTCAGACTGCGTTCCTCTGCGCCTCACAGCTGCAAACACCTGCAAGTGAAATTATTTCCAGCATGACTGTTAAAAGCATCACCAGCTATATTCAGGGCTCAGGCACCTTGCAAGGAGAGAAAGGTGGCAACCCTATTCACAGCCAAGGGGTTGGAGGAGGGGCCACATTTGCCATTTCCTCATACACATGGATTGTGTAAGGCTCGTGGGCGGTCCAAAGGGAAGTGGAGGCGGAGGCTGCCCAAGCTGTGTATTAGACCCATTGGCCTCCCGTCCTGCCTCCATCAAGTTCTGCATGGCCAGTGCTGGCCAGCAGCAGCTCTCCAAACTGATCCATCAGATGAGGCAAGATGGACCGACAGTGCAAGTCAGGGCAGCAGTGCCTTCCCGCCGATGGGCTAAATTCCCAGCAGAGATGAACCAAGCCCAGCATCTCCAGTCAGGAGCATGACCAGAGGTCTGCAGTCTAACCCACCAGCTGCAAAACTTGCCCAGTTGCCACTGAGACCAATCCCTCCTAGTCTTGAAGGGCCGCAATCACCTCTTGCAGCGGTTCCCAAAGATTTAGCACTTTTGAAAAGGATACCCTGTCAGGAACCACCCAGTTGTACTACCTTTAAAAATGTGTTTTGCTTCACCAGCTGCTCAAGCCTGTTTTTATCCTTTTTACTATAGTGGGACACACACAACACAACACAACACAACACAACACCTTTTGGACGTCCTGTTGCAGCCCTAAAGTCTGACCGATTCATGAATGCCAAGAGGCAGGACTATAATGGTGATTGGGCAGCAGTACTCCCCGCAAGCAGCAGCCCGTTTAACCCTCAGTGCGCAAAGCCCAGTCAGTTTTACCACCCACCAAAGATTGGGTTGGGACCTTCTGGTGAGTCCCAAACCACAGTTTGGGAAGCACTCTGTTGTTTCTCCTGCCACAGCTCTTGTGCCATTCTTGGAAATCCTGGGCTCAGCTCTAAATCCAGGTTTGTTTGCCTGTTTACCTGCCACGACCTCTGGACCGCGGATTAGGAGCGGCATCTTCTCTGTACCCTTGAAGCCCAGCTAGCCCAAGCTTGATTTCTGGACTCACCCTGCAACAACAGGGCCGGAAGGAAAGACTGGCCTGCTTAGGGGGTGCGAGACAGAGGTCATGGAGTGGCTGCCGAGAAGGAGATGCAAATCAGCACTTTCTCAGCTCAGTGCTTGCCTCTGCTGGGAACTGATCTGGTGGCCTTCAGCAAGCCTCCTCCGCGCAGCCACAACAGGGCCAGCCTTAAGCCAATGTGAGCAATGTCGAGTCATTAATCTTGGACCAAACTGGGCTTTCCTTGGAGGTTCAGATGCAAAAGGCGCCCGGCTTTGCCCGTTGATCGTGCTGCGATATGTGGGTTAAAGTCCACCAGCAGCTTATCTTGCCAGCCCTTTATCCGCTTCTCAGTGCTTTGCTCGTTCTGATCCATGATGTGCCTGCGTGAACACAAGGCAGCTCCTTCACAGCTCCGGTTGTCTTCTGAGCTGGCTTCTCTCCGAACTTGGTGCAGGGTGCAGAGACCATCTCTGCAGGGGTAAACCTAGTGAAGCAGGCAGACATCGTCAGGGCTCTGGGCTGTCCAGGTTCTGGACTGTGACCAAGGAACAAGCAACAGTGTGAAATGCACACACACAAACCCTCTTGCCACCACGGCCAACCTTAGGAGCTGCAGGGCCCAACTGGAAACACCTTTTTTTTGTGGCCCCAGGTTCACAGCCAGCGTCTGTAGAATCTTAGAATAAGTCACTCCATAGCAGAGGCATCACTCGGGGTGACGTCACCTGGCGTGGGCCTTCACTGCATCACCCCCATGATGGACCTCCTCCCCCACCAGCCCAGACAGAATAAATGGCAACATCCAATGCATAGCTTAAATGCAGAGCACCACCAGGGATGGCATAATCCCCATTGACTTGATTTAAGAACATAAGAACATAAGAAGAGCCCTGCTGGATCAGGCCAAGGCCCATCTAGTCCAGCTTCCTGTATCTCACAGCGGCCCACCAGGTGCCCCAGGGAGGCATGAGACAACAAGATCCTGTTGCATCCTGTTGTCACTCCCTTGCACCCGGTACCTACCCGCTGGGTAAAAAAGTACTTCCTTTTATCTGTTTTAACTCTCTCAACCCTCAGTTTTAGTGGATGCCCCCTGGTTCTGGTGTTTTGAGAGAGGGAAAAGAACATCCCTCTATCGACTCTATCCCTTCCATGCATTATTTTGTATGTCTCAATCATGTCCCCCCTCAGGCGCCTTTTTTCTAGACTGAAGAGCCCCAAACGCTGCAGTCTTTCTTCATAAGGGAGGTGCCCCAGCCGCGTAATCACTTTAGTTGCTCTCTTCTGCACCTTTTCCAACTCCACTATGTCCTTTTTGAGATGCGGCGACCAGAACTGGACACAATATTCCAGGTGCGGCCTTACCATCGATTTGTACAATGGCATGATAATATTGGCTGTTTTATTCTCAACCCCTTTTTTAATGACCCCAAGCAGGGAATTGGCCTTCTTAATTGCTGCCGCACACTGGGTCAACACCTTCATTGAATTGTCCACCAGCACCCCGAGATCTCTCTCCTGAGTTGTCACAGACAGCTCAGAACCCATTAGCCTATAGGTAAAGTTTTGGTTTTTGGCCCCAACGTTTTATTAGAATATTTAACCGTCTGGGTCACCCAACAAATCAGTAACCAGCAAAAAAAAACAAACAGTGGCCAGCTTGATGACACTCACCTAAATAAAGGGCAGCCCAATCCTGAGCTGCCCAGCCGCCCAAGTAAGCAGTGGTAGCCAGGCAGCCACTGCTGCATCCCTCAGCAGTCAGGCAGCCGCAGGAGGCTCCGCAGGAGAAGGGGACATGGTCATGGGCATTTAGATGTGCTGGATATTTAGATGGCACAGAGACAAGGGCCTCGGTGTAGGGCTGTGAGGGTCACGGTTGGCTGCAAAGCTCGCTGCCAGTCCCCCCCCCTCTCCTGGTCATGAGAACTGACTCAAACCAGCACCTTATTGGTTCTCTGCTGTGTCATATCAACACTTCATTGGTTCTTGGAACAATCAGTCTCACTGGTCAGTTTTGAGTTAAGGAAATCCACTTCTTGTTACATAAGGCGGTTGTGTTTTATTTTTCTAGTTAATTGGATATAACCTTTGATGGAATACAAACAGCACAGTTTGTTTCATTACGTTCTGCATGAAATTACCTTTCTGATGATGTACAACAAGGGTCTCCAGACTTTTCAGTTCGAGGGCCACATCGTATATTTTACAGATTTTTGTGAGCCAAAAGAAATTACTTTTATCAATGACTGAATGAAATTTAAATGAATAAGTTTTATTTATCTTTTTTGCGAGTTTTTTTGGATCTTTTTTGGAATCAGCATGATACGATGCAGAACAAAAGAGAAATGTGACAAAGAAACCATGTCATGCTTAAACTGAGAAATGATATGTAATGAGTATGTCAAACATTCAAACTTGCTGCGGGCTGGATAAACTCTTGTGGTGGGCCGGATTTGGTCCCCAGGCCATTGTTTGGAGACCCCTGATATATAACACGATGTATATTTAATCATAAATATTAATTTTCCAGAAGGTTTCCAAAATTGGGGCACTAGTGGTGTGATTCCCCGAGAGGATGTCATGGATAGGTTGACCCTGACAGGAACTCCAGCCACTTTCACCTCTCATGAAAGGTGAAATGGAAGTGTCTCCAAATGGAACTGAAACTTACACACACACACTTGCCAGAGTCACTTGGCAGTTCATCTAGCAGGCAGAGGAGCGGTCCCTTGGCAGGCCCATCCCTTGCATTTGCAACACTCCTTGCAGGAGGCTTGCAAAGTTTTCTTCCCAGGCGCCGCTTCTTCCTCTTTCGTCATCCGCACCCGGGAGAGCCTGTCAAGGCCTCAGAGAAACTGGTCACGGTGCTCAATTCCATCTGCAGGCAGGGCTGCTTCTGGGTGCAGCTGCGGCTTTCAGAGAAGACACTCGGCATTTCGGAGATAATCCCTTCCGGGTTTTGAAAAGCCTTTTCACTCCCCGGCTTGAGGGAATCTCTTTGCCCATGAGCAGGGTCAGGCCGCCTCCTTCCCTGGTCCCTGTGTGCACAAGTGGGAGCCACAGGGCCTTCTTTGTGGTGTCCTCAGTGGCGTTTCTACAGGGATGGCAAAGCTCTAAGTTTGGCAAGAAGCCTCACCTTGCAGTGGAAACCACTCCTCTCCTGCACCGTTTTAGCCAGTCTTGGCGTTGCTTACTGGCTGCAGCAGCAAGGGAGAGGAGGGATTTACATGACAGGGTAAGGTTCCTTGCAACACTTAGAGCTTTGCCCTCCCTGTAGAAACGCCTCTGGGTGTCCTCCACCCTTGGAAAGGCTCTCTCTGGGGGGGAGAATCTCTCGCTCTCTCGCTCTCTCTGCATTGCTGTCACTGCCCAGCATGGCTCTGACGGTGAGAGGGAAGGGCTGCTTACATGCACATTGAAGCACCTGCAATATCTACCTCTCCTAGCTGCACTGCTGCTATCAACCACTTTATTTTGGGCAGCTGGCAACCCTGAAGCTTAGACCTGTCCTGCCACACACACTTGACACTTTAAAAGGAAATGCGCCAGTCTCTGAACAAGGGCCACTGGCGGCTCTCAGAGAATGGCCAGCCTGTGGAAAGCGTTTGCTGTCTGCAAAAAAGAAAACGAAAGCTTTTCACTCTCACCCCAGCCCCATTGCTCACTTGGATGGTCCGTTGACCCTTTGCACAGTCACGCGCTGGCCAATAGGGGCTGAACTTCAGATGTCGGAGTTTGGCTGTTCCTGGGAAAGAGGAACCGACCACGTGATGGGCTGATACGGCCGCAATCAAAGACACGTGCGAGCCATCAAAACAGCACAGCTCCCCAGGCCCGGAGGGCGCTGCTCGTAAACGTGCTTCTCTCATTAGGCGACGCGCCAAGTGATATGGGGAGAAGATACTGCCCCGAATGACTGGAGCGCTGAGACAGCGTAGCAGCCGGCTCTGTCGTGATCACCTGGGCGTCATGAAGGCTGTAACACGGCGCAGGGAGGCTGCTCTTATTTCTGGGTGGGCCACGTGGCTGATGGAGGCGGCTGCCACGGGGGGTGGAGAGTGGAGAACCTCCGTGCTGCTCCTCCTGTGCTCTGGCTCAGAAAGGGAAGAGGGGCACAAGGAGGAAGAGGGCGTGTGGAGGACAGTCCTGCCGCTCTAGCCCGTGGCGCTCTGCTCCTCCACACTTCCTAGTCCGCTCTGTTCCCTTTAAGAAACAAGAGGCAGGCCAGTGGGTGGGAAGGTGCTCAAGGACGCGTAGTCCTTGTGCGGCACCCCAAGTTGGAGGTCTCAGCCCAGCCCTGTGTGGAGTGCAGCCGTGGGAAAGGCTCCTCCTCCGGCATGCCAGCAGCTAGAACGGCACAGAAGGTGGCTCAGTCCCACTTGCGGCTCAGCCCAGGCTGCTGCTGTCCCTGGGACCCACCCTGGGACCCACTCTGGCCATGCAGGGGTGCAGAAACTAGGGAGGGGGCGAGCGAGAAGAGCCAGGCAGGCGCAGCCTCCACTCCCAGCCACACTCGCCTGAGCTTCGGTTTTCCTTAGCCTGCCCACTCACGAAGCACCCACTCATGGCCCGTGCAGGTACCGGGGGGCTGGGTGAGATGATGTCATCCCCTTGTTGTTGCATCACCTCCCACGCCTGAGCTGTCACGCCCTCCTCCGCGCATGCAGCGCCCTGGCCCCAGAGATAGCACCAAATGGGTGCCCAAGAGGGAGGGGCCACCGCAGGGTCCAAAGCAAGCCACTTCTGACCTGGCAGGCCCTGCGGCTCATGAGGAACCTGGAAGCATGCTGGAAGCAGGATCAACCTCTGAGCAGAGGGTGGAGGTGACTGGGGCTGGCCCAAGGGCTCCTGGCAACTGACGTGGGGCACCCAATGCTGTCCCCCCCTTCCCTGGGGGTGTGCCAGCCTCCCGCTCCCTGGGTTGGAAAAGGAAGAGGAGGTGGAGCAAAAGAGGAAGGGCAGAGTCTCTTGGAGGTGCTCCTGCCTGTTGTCTTCCTCTTCCAATCCAGCGATGGGCTTGCTCCCTGCCGAGTTGCTGCCTTAGGCAACTGTCTCAGTTAACCTCATGGATGGACCGGCCCTAGATGAACTTCTAGACAGCATTTCCCCAGCTGGAAGGGAGAAAAGGGGATGACGTGACAACACTGCTGGAGTTTGGGGGGGGGGGCAGTAGAAGAACGGCCCAGTCCAGCCAGGCCCAACCAGCGAGGCAAACCAGGGTCCTGCCCGGGACAGCCGCATTCCATGGCTGCCTGCCCCACATGTCAGTGGCTTGGAGAGGAAGAGCTGGCCTGGGCCCTTGGCCAGCACCTGACCCCGGATGCCGCCCTGCGGTGGGAGTGTGGCGGCAACGGCTTAAGAGCTGCCCAGCTCGAGTGTCACTCCAAATCACCCAGGCTAAGGAAACAATGGCCCGTCCTGGTGTGTCGGGTTTCCCCAAAACGGAGTTCCTGGTTGTCATTTCCGGCAGAGCCAGGAGGTTGGCGCCCGTCCCGGGGCAGTGGCCCTACCTGAAATTCCAGAACGCCGAGGGGGGGGGCAGATTCTTGGCAGCCCAAGGCCAGAGCTCTTCCCTGCCCTGATCTCTGCAGCAGCAGCAGTGGGAGGAGGGGAGGTGGAGGGGGCAAGCGGGGGGGTCACGGCAGACGCAGAGCCACCCCTCAGCTGGCCACAAAACCCAGGCTGAGCTGCAGGCGAGGGACAGCTCGAGCTCGAGTCTCTCCGCTGCCACAAGCTAATTTCCGTGGCCTCAGCTGCCCTTTGGAGGTCATAAGAACCTAAGAAGAGCCCCGCTGGATCAGGCCAAAGGCCCACCTAGTCCAGCTTCCTGTATCTCACAGTGGCCCACCAGGTGCCCCAGGGAGGCACGAGACAACAAGACGCTTGCATCCTGTTGCCACTCCCTTGCACCCGGTACTCTGAAGTAGCCTACTACTAATGTAAGGAGGTTGCACAATCCATCATGGCCTATAGCCCACAATGGACTTTTCTTCCAGAAATCCATCCAAACCCTTCTTACGACTTGCCCACCTTGCAGGGTTGTTGTAGGGGCCACCTCAGGACAGTGCTCATGTGACGCACTTTAGTCTGCCAAAAAGCACTCTCCAAATGCAAAGTAGTCATATATTTTTTTTTATTTTGGACCCAAACATTCATGTATTTATTCGTCACATTTCTGGGCCACCTTCAGCCAAGGAAGCCTTCAAAGTGCAGAACAAGGGAAACGGCGTCTGGCCTAGATGCCTTTAAAAGGGGGCTGGACAGATTTCTGGAGGAAAAGTCCATCGCAGGCTGCAGGCCATGACGGTTAGTGCAACCTCCTTACTTTAGAGTTAGGCTACCTCGGAGTGCCAGATGCAGGGGAGTGGCAACGAGATGCAGGTATCTAGTTGTCTTGTGTGCTCCCTGAGGCATCTGGTGGGCCGCTGTGAGATACAGGAAGCTGGACTAGGTGGGCCTTGGCCTGATCCAGCACAGGGGCTCTTTTTAGGTTCTGGGCAAAACAGTCGTGCAGCAGTGGCACCACTGCATAAAATCAGACCACCAGCAGCCAACAGCAAGCCACCATTCTGGCGGCGTGTTTGCGTGGGGACCCCAGGAGGGAGGCTCTGCGTGGAGTAGCTCACGCCCCACCCACCCTCAGAGATGATCGATTAACGTGGCCTATCTGAAAACCAACAGACCCAAATCCCCTGGGCGCTCGGGTGCCGCTCCAGGCCAGGGCTGGCAGCTGCTGCCCCGTGTTAATCAGTAGCAGGGTGGGCTGATTCGGCCACTCCAGGCACCAACATGTCTGGCTGGGGGGAGAGGGCAGGAGGGCGGCCTGTGGGAGCCCAGGTCCTGCCGCCACCTGAGTCTGCGCGGGGCCCTGACACGAATCGTGGGAGGATCCGTTCTGAAGCACGGAAGCCGCCATCATTCCTCCCCCAAACCCTTATTTTCCCAATCCTGGGCATGGGGGGGGGGGCGAACACCACCAGGAAAGCCCCCTTTTACTCCCACGGTTCAGCCACCCTTTTATTATCACAACCACCCTGCAAGGTAGGTTGGGCAGAGAGAAATAACATAAGAACCTAAGAAGAGCCCTGCTGGATCAGGCCAAAGGCCCATCTAGTCCAGCTTCCTGCATCCCACAGCGGCCCCACCAGGTGCCCCAGGGAGGCACGAGACAACCAGATGCTTGCATCCTGTTGCCACTCCCTTGCACCCGGTACTCTGAAGTAGCCCACCACCAATGTAAGGAGGTTACAACCCATCATTACCTATGGGTGACTGGCCTGTGGGCATCTGAGTGGGGGCTTCAGCTCAGTTGTCCTCACGCCTTGTCAGGGCTGGTCTGACGTGCCCTCTGCCAAATGCTGCCCCCCCCCTTAGCTGATGGTGTCTGCTCCCTGCACCCCCTGGACTGGGAGAAAGAAGAGGGAGATGGCGTGGAAGAAGACAGGAGAAGGAGAAGCCCATGGCGCTCGAGCAGAGACGGGAGCCCTGCCAAGGAAAAGGCTGGCATCTCCAGCCTCCAAGGAGAAATGCCAGCCCTCGAAACCCGCCTCTTGTTCTCCTCTGCGCAAGGGGCTCGTCCCGAGGACTCAAGGCGTGGGCAGCCGCCTCCCCAGTGCGCCAAAGCCAGCAGCTCCTCTTTGCTTGGGAAGACCCACACAATGGTGGGCACTGCTGTTCATCCGGATTCCTCCCCGTGTACTGGTGCAGCCTGGACATTGGCAGGGATTTCTCAGGCTAAGTTGTGCCATTATTCGTGGGAAGGTCTCCGGCTGAAACAGCTCTGGGAAGACGGAGGAGCTGGAGAACAGCGAGGCCTCGGGGCTGAGCACTGGGGGTCCAAGCCGGCCGGCCATTCTTGGCAGGTGACTTTTGCAGGGCTGCTCTGGGTGGAGAAGGGGGGGCGGGCAGGGGTCTCTCCTCACACCTCTCAGGTGCCACAACGTGCAGTGGAAGCGGGCCCTCCCGCGCGCCGTCGGAGCCGTTCCATGCAACGATGGCAACGCCATCACCACCTGGAATGGTGAGTGGGGGGGCCACACTTACACGACCCGCCACCCCCATGGCTATGCCACTGGCACAGAGCAATTGGTGGGCAGTCTTTGTGTCGTGGGCCTCGTTTCTTCGCTGCAAGTGTCGTTTTCCCAGTTGGATTTTCCTCTTGAGGCCTCCATCTCAGGCCCACCGTGGTCCTCCGTGCGCAGGCCGTGTGCTGGAGAGCGCAATCCTAAACTGGAGTTAGGCTGGCATCAGCTAAGCCAGCAAAGCTGGGCTGGCACCAGGGCCACCGTAAAGCACATTTGGACCACTCTCGGAGTCAGGGAGGATGGCGCCTGTCTGTGTGCTGGCCTCTCTGGCTCCGAGAGCGGTCCAAACATACTTTGCGGCTGTGCCTAGGAGCCTGGATGACGTCCCACAGACAGCAGTTGCGGCAGAACCCTGGAGAACCTGCCCACCCCACATCAGCTCTCTGGCACCCTCTGGGCCTGCTCAGGAGTGTCTTCTTCCAGACGGGCCGGTACAACCACGTCAGAGCTGGATGTGAGACGGGCTGCTGTGGCCAGGCCACACCTTCCCCTGCTCACTCGCTCTCTCCTGCCCGGCCACCTGCTCCTGGGCTACAAAACCTCCAGCCCTGACGGCTGCAGGGTGTGTGAGGAGACCTGTCCTCCTGCCCGCCCGCCCGCCAGCCTCAGAGGGAAAGGAGCTGCGGGGAGTGGTGCCTGCTTGCCCGGGTGCCATGCAGCCAAGGGCACACCTGCCTCGTTGGACTTGAGACATCCCTAGAAGGAAGGCCAGGCTGGGATCGCCAAGTTACAGATTGTTGTACCCGGTGGAAACGGGACCCACGCAGATTTATCATTAACTCCGAGGCTGTGCCAGGTGATATAAGGAGGGGAGCAGCCCAGGAGGCAGAGGCACATCCGCCGGCAGGATGGCAACCACGACGGGAACCACTGGCCTGACCACTGCGGCCCCCCAAGAGGACACTGGCGTGGCCATCAACAACCCGGCAGACATTGCGGTCATTGTCGTCTATTTCTTGGTCGTCCTGGCAGTGGGCCTGTGGGTAGGTCTGTCTGTCTGTCTGTCTGTCTGTCTGTCTGTCTGTCTGTCTGTCTGTCT
>JAJKFI010000059.1:5278149-5310358 GCA_029204185.1 Lerista edwardsae
TCTGTCTGTCTGTCTGTCTGTCTGTCTGTCTGTCTGTCTGTCTGTCTCTATGTCTCTCGGCTGGAGGGCTGGACAGGGGCCTGACTGAAGGGTTGAAGGGCGATATGACACCTGCCTGCTGGGCTTGATCAAAGACTGGCTTGCCCCAGGAGGCCTCTGCCTCCCCCACACTGCTGCCCACCTGAGGCGCCATGGGGACCCCAAGAATGGCCAAGGGAACTTCCTGCTAAGAGCTCCTGCAGGAATCAGCTCTTAGAATCCTTCTGGGTCAATTAGCTGTGCCAGGTCCAGTTTCTGCCCCTCCAAAATGTCTTGCATTTATGACTTTGCTGCCCCCCACCCACCCACCCACCCACCCCCGGTGACTGCACACAACACCCATCTACAGGCAGCTCCAGTGGGATGCAAGGGGGCGCTTTTTCCTTCCAGAAAACATGAGGACTAGCGACATGCTTACAAAAATAGCAATTGAGGACCTGGGGGGGGGGGTGGGAATTACCGGCTTCAGGGCAGTGAACTCAGTGCACAACCTGATCCCAGGCCCACTCCAGGTGATGGATGGTCAGGTGGACAGTTTGTTGGTTTCTGTTTCTGAAACCATTCTGTTTGTTGGTTTCTGTGGCACCCAGCTTCCCCCCTCCCCGCCCAGCATTCCAGGCATAGCCCAGCAAACCGCCTTTCCACTCTGCTACCGGTGGGCAAATATTGAGGTTTTTTTAATTGTCTTGTGCCACGGCGTGATGGAGGTTTGCTTCGGGGGGGGGGATGGGGACGGGCAAGTTCCGGAATCTTGGCAGGGGCACCAGGGGACAAAGCTGGCCTGCGCCATTGGTGCCACTGGGGGTTAAATCAGAAGAGATTCTTTACTGCGTGGGTGGATGAAAGAGTTTGTCCACATTGTCGAAAAATAAGCTTCCCTTGCAGTCGGGACGGGGCAGTCGCTGCAGCACTGGCAGACGTGGTGGTGACAGGGAGTGTCGATGTCAGGGGCAGGGCCCTTGCTCAGCACATGCAAAGCACGCGTCAGGCACACGGGCCTCAAGTAGCGGGGCTGTGCCTGGGGCTTGCTGGAGCAGCTGCCAGTCAGAGCACACAGTCCTCCTTCCTGTGCTGGAGGAACCCAGGCTGGACTCAGGCGAGGCAGCCCCCCTGGGGGCCACGGTCAGGAGGGGAGGCCAGCGATCCCCAGGGCAGCATTTGCTGCACGTCCAGACACTGCCTCTTTCCTCACCGTTCCGTTCAGGCATCTGCCTGCAGCCCCCAGAGCAGTGATGTCATGCAGGGGGAACGCAGGGGAACTCAGTTCCACTTGTTAAAATTAGGGCTGACTCCGCCCACTTCACTCTCCCTCCTCCCCCCTCCCGATTCCTCTGCAGAGAGCTTTTCTTCTGGGTTGGCCGGCACTCAGAGGGTTAAAGGGAGCGACTCCGGATTCCTGGGGGGGGGGGCGAAGGCGGTGATGTCATTCAGGGGGAACGGACCGGAACGGGCGTTCCGGGTCCTAACGGGCTCCGTGGCTGGTTCCGGGTTCCCGACAAGTGCCAATCAAAAGTGAGTTCCTGATCCTAAATCATTTGAATGACACCACTGCCCCAGAGGGACCCAGGGGGGGACTGCAGGCTCCTGCTCCAGCCAGTATTGGCCGCAGCAATTGCAACACAGCAGCCAGTGGTCCAAGCAAGGATCTTTCTCTGCCCTAACTGGAGAGGATGGTGCTTCTCCGTTAATTTAGGTGAACACCAGTGTTCCTTGGGGAGATTCTCCGAGTCTTCAGATACACCCTGTGACAGGGAGTTCCACAGGCGACACGCCACCAGCCCACCACTCTCTGGCCCCCCCTCCTGCACACGTCCCCTTCTTCCTCTTCCATGCATGGGGCAGGGCAGGAGGCGGTGGAGGGGTGGGTGGTACACCCCGGGGGGGCAGAGGAGATGTGCTTGGTATGTTTCCCAGGGCACAGGGAGGCTACTCCCAGCCAGTGCTGACACCCAGCCACATCCTGGAGGGTCCCAGGGCCTCCTCCGCTTATCAGAAGAAGGAAGGGGCTTATCAGAGAGCCTCAGCTCTCAACACCCACCTCCCAGAGAACTGAGATCAATGGCTTGAGATCAATGGTTGATAACTTTGTAGGGTTACCAGCTCCAAACTGGGACAGGGTGCCTAAACCTTTAGCCATTGTACAGCAGAGGGGATTTGCACAGGTGCAGCTCATCATGGGCAGAAGATTTATATTAGTCGAGAGGGTTAATGCTTCCGTTGGCCTGAAGATAAGAGCTGAAGATCGCCAGTTTGGGACAGCCGGAAGTCTCTGTGAGCGGCAGACCTCGTTAATTGCGGCTGATTAACAGCTGAGCTTCGGCTGCCTTGTGTGAGGGGGAGTTGTGCCGAAGTTCAGCCGCTTCTCTGGTGGGAGCAGGGAAGCCATTTATCAGCCAGCAAGAAGACAAACGGGTGGCCAGAAAGAAGGACTAAATCCAGAAAGATCCATCTGTAGGTGTGTAGTTCTTGAAAGATAGAACATTTCTGTATAAATTGTAAAAACCTTCGGGTTTCTGAATAAAGTCTGCCCATGTAAACCGCCTTGAGTTATAGTCATTAGAGAAATCTGGTGACCTAAGAAACGCGGTATATAAATCCAAGTATTATTATTATTATTATTATTATTATTATTATTATTATTATTATCATGGAAGGGTTTCAAAAGCTGCAGCTGCCAACATTCCCTCTGCTATACAACGGTTACAGGTATAGGCACCCTGTCCCAGTTTGGAGCTGGTAACCTTACTTATAAGTAGGGTTACCAAACTGGGACAGAGTGCCTATACGTTTAAGCATTGCATAAAAGAGGGAACTTGGGCAGGTGCAGCGTTTGAAACCCTTCCATGATGAGCAGCACCTGCCCAATTCCTTTTTTGTATACCATGGTTAAAGGTATAGGCACCCTGTCCCAGTTTGGAGCTGGTAACCCTACTTATAAGGGATGTCCCTGCAGTGCTCAGTGGCAATTTGCCCTGCGTGGACAACAGTTTGGGATGAGTCGAGCATTTGCCTTCTCCATCATGGTTCAAACATCGATGGGCCATTCATAAGTTTGTTTTCTTCGAGGAACTGGCAGCAAAGGGAATTCCGCTCCTCTTCCCTGTTTCTTCCCTCTCTGGCAAGCTGGGCTCGGGCTAGCCATGTTTCCCCCCTTCTTGGGACGTTCAGGGGACAAAGCCCTTCAATCTCATTCCTGCCTTCAGCGGTGCCAGCAGAACACCCTCATGGCCAGAATGGAGCTGGCACCGTTTCACTGGGGGTGGAGTGGATTGTCTCTTGTGAGTTATTCCTAATTGCAACCCTTGTCTCCCCAGTCCAGCAGGGGGTTAATGCCTGTAATCGGGACAGATTGTTAGGGTGACTATGTCAACGTTACCCCCTCCCTGCAAAATTACAACTTTTTTTTTCTTTTTACTATGATTTTTTCTCCACATTTTAACCTGCTCCTTCCTCTGTGGAGCTCAGGGCAGTACACGGTTCCTCCCCCTCCTCTTGTCCCCACAACAACCCTGTAAGGAAGGCAAGGTTTGAGAGTGCCTGAGCCCAGGTCATGCAGGGCCTTAGCTTGGTGGCTGAGTGGGGGTTTGGACCCAGACCTTCCAGGTCTAACTCCCAAACAATTCAGCCGTCCTGACTCCCCTCATGAAGGTTGCGCTCATGGGCAGTTTTATTTATGCATAAACAAGGAATCCCTTCGAAGGCTGATAGTCGGATGAATTCTGCATCTGGTGCTCAGCCTTGACGGCATCCTTCTCTCCTTCTAGGCAATGTATTCCACCAACCGGGGGTCTGTGGGGGGATTCTTCCTGGCTGGACGAAGCATGGTGTGGTGGCCGGTGAGTTGCACCCGAGAAGCGCATCTTCCTCCGAGGCATGATGATGATGGTTGATTTATCCCCGCAGAATTCTCTCATTTCTGCCGTTCTTTGCAAACCGCTCTAGCGAAGCAGCTCACGGAACGGTTTCAGCGCCACACCCGGGCGGGCTCCTCCCAGAGGCGGGCGGACCGGCGGGCGAGGAGCCGAGCTCAGGGGTCACTGCGGCGGGGAGGACTGGTTGCACACACGACCGCTCTCCGATGGGGGCAAGGTGGGGGGGGATCTCCCTGCACACAGAGATCAATCAACCCCAGGCTCAGCGTTGTCCCCCTCCGTCCCCTGCTGGGTACCTGTCCACATTCTTTGTTCACGTGGCAGCCTGCCGTATTCAAGCCCTGCCCTCCCGCTGAAATGGTACAGTCCAGGCAAAGCTCTGCCTTGCCCCGTTGACTGTTTCAGCGTAGCAAAGAGGGGACAGGGAGGGTGTGTGCGTGTGTGCAGAGGAGGGAGCCACACACACACACACCCCGCCTCCCTCTTGCCTAGTTGGAGACCCCACTCTGGGAGGAAGGGCTCCCTCACGCGCTGCATTGTTAACCTGTGGAACACCCTGCCACAAGATGTGGTGACGGCTTAGCGGGCTTTAGACACGCCCCTGGTCTACCTGCGGCTGCTAGTCAGGATGGCGGCATGACACGTTCCCGTCCAGAAGCTGCCTGTTTCTGCGTCCCAGTAGCAGAGCGAGCCCCTCTCGCCAGCCTGCAGCCTGAGGTGCCTGCCTCAGTCGGCCTCCTGCAGGGGCCGGCCCTGGGCTCAAAGTTTCAAGAGCTGCTTCCTCAGCCCCGCTTTGGAAATGAGTTGAGACCTTCGCTCTGCCTGCCCCCCCCGTTCCTGCCTCCACTTCGTTTTCCATGTAGATGCACGTAAAACAGTACATAAGAACATAAGAACATAAGAAGAGCCCTGCTGGATCAGGCCAAAGGCCCACCTAGTCCAGCTTCCTGTATCTCACAGCGGCCCACCAGGTGCCCCAGGGAGGCATGAGACAACAAGATGCTTGCATCCTGTTGCCACTCCCTTGCACCCGGTACCAGTAGCCCTCCACCTTTGTAAGGAGGTTGCACAATCCATCATGGCCTATAGCCCACGATGGACCTTTCCTCCAGAAATCTGTCCAATCCCCTCTTAAAGGCATCCAGACCAGATGCCATCACCACCTCCTGTGGCAAGGAGTTCCACAGATTAACTACCCACTGGGTAAAAAAGTACTTCCTTTTATCTGTTTTAACTCTCCCAACCCTCAGTTTTAGTGGATGCCCCCTGGTTCTGGTGTTTTGAGAGAGGGAAAAGAACATCCCTCTATCGACTCTATCCCTTCCATGTAGTCAGGATTTAGACCCCACCACACCCCACCCTTGGTGGGAACAGCAGGTGCCGTGGTGGGATGAACCCTTTGCGTGCCAACAAGGTTTCCATGCGGAGCTGTCAAGGAAGAGGCTTGGCGGAAGGGCAGGATTGCTGAGAGACCAAACAAAAGGCGGTTAATCATTTCCGGAGGAGCATTCCTAATGACCAGGCATTAGCCTTAATCACTGATTGATGGGCAAACTGCTGGAGCAGGAGAGGGAGGGAGCGAGGGCGAGCAGCAGCCCTCCCCTGTTATGTAGGCTTGTGTGGGTCATGATTTCTGGGTCCATTTAGTGGGTGCAGATGAGCCTGCACAAACCACCCAGCCTGCCTTAACTGCGTTGCAGCAAGTGCCCATCAACTGGGTCAGTTTTTGGCTCCTACAGGAATTGCTCCTGCCCGGGCCCAGCAGGGGCGCAGCTAAAGAAGTGCAGGGGGCAGGGGTGCAATTGCACCGGGCAACAAGCTGAGCTTGACACTATTGGCCAAAATTGGGAAAACTGGTATGTATGAATAATACCATAATGTTATATATCATTGGAAAGGGAATTTAAAGCTGAATGCAATGAAACAAACTGGAGAAAAATATCTTTACTCTGTCAAACATTATGGCCAAAAATCCAGAAAATGAAAATACAACGGCCATGTAAAAATTGCCGTTCCTTAAAATCGCAGTTTGTAGGAATAATACTGTCATGTTATGTACCACTCAGTGTGGAATTTAATGCAGAATGCAATGAAACAAACTGGAGTGACTATATTAATCTTCATTCTGACAAAGGTTATGGCAACACACAAACAAAACATAAAAATGAACATACGACTGTCATGTAAAAGTTGCTGGCTTAGATGACTTTTAAAGTGGATGCACAAAAAAGGGAGGAACCAGGGACACCAATCTGAGCTCTTTGGAAGAAGGGTAGTATAAAAATATGAATGAATGAATGAATGAATGAATGAATGAATGAATGAATTTGTCATATGGGGGATGTTAAAAGTTTATGGGCCTTGGGGGTCGAATGACCTAGCTACGCCACTGTTGGGGGGTGACTGCTTGGGGGCAGCAGGAGGGCCACACTGCTGGGGGGAGGGTGCTGTCCCCCCCCCCCAGTTTCACCTTTTTTTTAACCAGACCAGGTATGCTGTCACTTCTGGAACTGATGTCACTTCCTGTTGTGATGCAACTTCCCGGGCATCATTTTGCCCTTTGCACCAGGCTACACTTGCATTAACTGCGCCGTCGCCTGGGCTGTCCATCTGCGGGTGATTTGGTGCCATGAATGAACAGAGACAACCCCTTTGTGATAGTTCTCAGGGACCTCGTGTGTGTTGACACTTCTTTCATTACGTTCCGCATGAAATTACCTTGCCAATGATAAATAACGTGATGGTATTATTCATAAATACAAATTTTTCTAAAGGTTTCCAAAGGTCCGGCCACTTGTGGTGTCTTTCCCCCCCCCACCCCGGGGGGGGTGTCACCTGGTGCAGTTTGCCCCTCCTCCTGCCCCCCACGGTGAAGCCAAAGTGCCAAACTGCTCTCCAGGGCTGCTTGCAGATAAAGGTCAGGGCAGAAGCAGTCAAAGCCCCAACAGATCGTCTCGAAATGCACAGCTGGCCAGAGCGCAGGCCAGCCCTGAACCAGTGTCAGGAAAAGGTGGAAAGTGTCCAGAGATGTCCGGAGGGTTTTGCGAGGCACCAGGCAGCATGTCTGCGGCAGGGCAGCCGCCTGGGGAGCCTGTGGTGGAGACTGGTGGAGCACGCGGTGCTCAGAGCGTGCGGCAATTGCACCCCTCTTGTCAACTGTCCCCCTGATCCTCTGGGAGGGCAGCAAAGAGGGGAGTCAGCGCAGGGGCCACAAAGGGTCTGTGGGGAGCGTAAAGGACCCTCCCTGAGGCTGGAGGTGCTCAGCTCTCCACCCTGCATGGCACAAGGACCTTCTCCCCTCACCATGTCCGGACACGGGAAGATCGGGCCGCGGCTTTTTCCGAAAGGTGCCACAGAGTCTGCCGGTGAGAGCTCCTTTCCCAGGATGCCCCTGACCAAGTGGACCAAGGGTGATGCCACCCGCCTGCCTGGCACCGCCTGCAGGGCTTGCTTGGGCCAACGCGTCTCTCTCTCTTTCCTGTCTGCTTTCAGATTGGCGCCTCCCTCTTTGCCAGCAACATCGGGAGCGGCCACTTTGTGGGCCTGGCCGGGACAGGGGCAGCCTCGGGGATCGCCACCGGAGGCTTCGAGTGGAACGTAAGTGCCTCCGTGCCCAGCTGGAGACCACCGAGTGGTTTCGGACTCACAGCCAGGCGTCAGGCTCACTGCCCAGCTTCCTGGCGCTTCTTGCTCAGAAGGTGCTCCCTGACACGCA
The DNA here is from genome assembly GCA_029204185.1 of Lerista edwardsae. Lineage (NCBI taxonomy): Eukaryota > Metazoa > Chordata > Lepidosauria > Squamata > Scincidae > Lerista > Lerista edwardsae. The sequence continues at coordinate 5,285,776 of JAJKFI010000059.1, forward strand.
TGCACCAGTGTGTCATCTTGGGGGGGGGAATCTCTTGATCCATTCTGGATGCACAGAGAACCCTGCCCAGAAGAGCCAGCAGTGTGTGTGTGCGGGGGGGGGGGGGGTCTGTGTGGCTCTCAAGGAGTCGTTGCCATCACGTTTTGGGTGTCTTGGCAGTGGGTGATCTCCGTCTTTGGCTGGTTCCTTCCAGGCTCTGGTGATGGTGGTGATTCTTGGCTGGCTGTTTGTGCCCATCTACATCAAGGCCGGGGTAAGTACACAGAGCAGGCCGCCAGTTTCCGCATGCCTGGTTGATGCCAGTCTCGTTCCCTGGGTAGTTGTGAGAGAGCAGAGCCTGCCTGAGGCCTCCTTGAAAGCCCACCTTGTCCTCCAAGATTTTGGCTCAGCTCCCTCCACCCCACCTGAAAGGAAGCCTCAGCTCCTGCGGCCTGGGTTTGTTCACAGTCTCCCTCCTGGCCCTTCCTCATTTATTGTTAGTCTGTGGAACCCCTTGCCACAGGATGGAGGGAAGGAGGAAGGCTTAAGGGTGCTTTTTTTGCTCAAGGACTTGACTTGTTTCTCAAAATGACTCAGGACTTGATTCAAAAGCTTGACATTTCTGTAAGTGAAATTGCAACAGGCAGTGCTATGATTCGCGAGTTGAGTCGAGGGGACTCTGACTCGTGACTTAGGCTCAGAGTCTCTGGCCCATCGCTGCTGCGCACAGCCTGTTCTGTCTCGCGGGTGACGGCCTCAAGCTCCCGCTGTCCCTCCCTCTGCAGGTCGTGACCATGCCGGAGTACCTGAGGAAGCGGTTTGGGGGCAAGCGGATCCAGATCTACCTATCCGTCCTTTCACTGCTCCTCTACATTTTCACCAAGATCTCAGTGAGTTCGGTTCATTCCTTCATTCCAGTATTTGACCCCCTTCACATTTTGGGTCCAGTTCCGTTCTCTGCAATAAGAATCACACCCATGTTTCTGCTCTGCCCGTCCATCTGCACCCAAGGGAGACCCCCCTCCTAAGCACAACGCAGCCAGCCAATCCAATGACAAATTCTGCCACCCGTCCCCAAATTCTGTGAGCCCCCGGCCGACAGTGTGTTGTGCCTTCCCAATCATCCAAAACCTGATGATGTGCATTGACAATTTGAAGTGCCTTCTCAGAGCGCAATCCTAGTCTGGAGTTAGGCCGGCATAGTTGGGCCAGTAAAGTTTGGCTGGCGCCAGGGCCACCATAGAGCGCATTTGGACCACACTTGAGCTCGGGGAAGATGGCGCACGTCTGTGTGCTGGCCTCCCTGACTCCGAGAGTGGTTCAAACATACTGTACTTCACGATGTCCCTTTGCTGGCCGGACTTTGCTGGCCTAACTGTGCCAGCCTAACTCCAGGTTAGGATTGCGCTTTCAGTGTGCCATGAGATGAAAGATTTGGAGAAGAGTCGCTGCCCCCCCCCCCGTGTCACTGGGTTAGGAGCTGTTTGGATGTCCCTGCAGGTAATTCACTTGGGGGGGGGAGGAATGAATCTTTGGCTGGAGGTGCAAGTAGGGAGGAGCTGCTGGTTGTTGGCAGGGAGGGTTGCCCAGCTCAGGAGCAGCGGTGCCAATGTGGGGCATTCCCCGGGTCCCCCACTCACCAAGAAGAACGCTTGTGGTGCCAGGCTTTGTGTGCAGGGCACAACGATGTCGCTGTCAGCTGCTTCCAGGTGGCCAGTTTTGGGCAGCTCAGGGGCAGGTGGGAGGGCCCAAGGCGAAGCTGCTCTGCTCACCCCACTGACCTCCAGCCCACAGAGAGCCCAGCTGCAGCAGCAGCAGCAGGCAACGTTCTCGTTGCGCTGGTGCAGGGGCCCCCAAAGTACGGGGCCCAATTGGCTTAAGGCCAGCCCTGGCCCAGCTCCACGGCTCGGCTCAGGCAGCCCCAGGGCTGCTTGTTTTCGCACAGCAGTTGCCATGGGAGGCTACTCTTTGCCCTCCGCAGAAAGAGCTGTGAGATCAGTCCAGCAATTAGCCTAAAAGGCCTGGCCTTCTGCTCTTCCTTCCCACCGAGCCGGCAATAACTGATCGCTATTGTGGTTACTAATTAAACAGTAATGGGACACGCACGCACACACAGACACACGCACCAGGCCCCCCCTCTCCCGTGCATCATGCAGTCCCTCCCCTCTCCCGACTCCAGTGATGTTTATCAGGGTCGGAGAGGGAGGGAGAAGATGCCTTTTTCTCCCCCAAACTGGGGTCTTGACATTTGAGGCTGGCTGGGCCAGGGATTAGTCTGGGGCCTGCCCTGAGCGTCATTGAGCCGTGCCTCCCAGGCTGCCTGGCAATACTGCAGTGGCTAGGAGGGATGGTGTGGCCCCCCACTCAGTGATGTCATGCAGGGGGAGCGCGGGGGAACTCAGTTCCGCTAGTTAAAATTAGGGCTGACTCCGCCCACTTCACTCTCCCTCCCCCCCTCCCAATTCCTCTGCAAAGAGCTTTTCTTTTTGGTGGGCCGGCACTCAGAGGGTTAAAGGGAGCGACTCCGGATTCCTAGGGGGGCAAAGGCAGTGATGTCATTCAGGGGGAACGGACCAGAAGGGGCGTTCCGGATCCTAACGGGCTCCGTGGCTGGTTCCGGGTTCCCGACAAGTGCCCATCAAAAGTGAGTTCCTGTTCCTAAATCATTTGAATGACACCACTGCCCCCACCCCATTTTGGCCTTGGCTCAAGAGCTCTGCCAGGTCGGGAGACAAACGTCACTGCGAGTGCAGGGGCCACGGAGCCAGAGCTGCCCACGGCTTTGATCTCACGGTCCTCCTTCCAACATCCCCCCCCAGTCTCCCTCCCCCTGAAGCACAAGGCTGAGAGCGAGAGAGAGAGAGAGAGAGAGAGAGAGAGAGAGAGAGAGAGAGAGCGCCACTCAGCTGAGGCCACCGTGGGAGTGGGCAAGGTTTGGACCGGGGGTGCTTCCTGCTCCAGCCTCAGCCAAATTACCGTATTTCCTCAAGTATAAGGCGCACCCAAGTATAAGACGCACCTTAATTTTGGGGCCGGCTGCTCTTTAAGGCAAGCGGGAGCACGGAGAACGTTGCGTTCTCCGTGTTTCCGATTGCCTTAAGAGCCGCCGGCCTCCCGCCCTTTAAAGAGCCGGTGGGAGGCAGTGGGAACGCAGCGCTGCCCGGCACACCCCTTGAATAAGACGCACCCAATTTTTAGCCCCCGGTTTTTTGGGGGGAAAGGTGCGTCTTATACTTGGGGAAATACGGTATTCCATCTGCAACAATTAATTGGCTGGTTTATTAACCACACTCACAACTGATCGATTTTCAGCAGTTAATTTTTTGCTTCTGGCCAAGGGTGGCTGACCAGGACGAGCCTGGTGTGGGGTCGTATGTGCCGGGCGGAGGGTCCCCTCCTGGTCCCCAGCAGATAATTAAGGCTCCGGGGTGGCCAAATAACAGGACACCCTCTGGGCAGCCTTGGAAGGAATGGCTGCCCTGCAGCGCCAAAGGGCGTTTCCGTGACAACCTCTGGGACGGGGCTGCAGCGGACCCCAGGAAGCCCCAGGCCCTCGTGCTCCCCTGCACCCTTCCTCGGCTGCCCCTCGCGCAGGCAGGCTGGGCGCTGGCCACGCCCACCAGAGGCCCCGCCCACTCGAGCTGGCCCTGAACCCACACCCTGGGGACAGCGGAGCTTCGCCCTGCCCTGCCCGCCCGCCCCAGCTGCAGGGTGCCCTGGCCCCGAGCCACAGCCCTGCACACCCCGAGGGGAGATAAGGCCACGGAAAGTGCCCAGCGAAGGGGCAATTAATAAGAGCTGCAATTAATAAGGGCTGGACTCCCAGCCAGGCGGCCTTGAGGAGCTGCTCACGCGGCTCTGGCGCTCAATCATTAACCGCCCTGCTCGCTCTCGAGGGGTGCCTGTGTGGCGCCTGGTGTCAGAGGGCGCCCAGGCACAGGAGACTCCCCTGCCTCCAGAGATCAGCCTGAGAACATAAGAAGAGCCCCTATGCTGGATCAGGCCAAAGGCCCACCTAGTCCAGCTTCCTGTATCTCACAGCAGCCCACCAGGTGCCCCAGGGAGGCATGAGACAACAAGATGCTTGCATCCTGTGGCCACTCCCTTGCACCCGGTACCAGTGGCCCACCACCTTTGTAAGGAGGTTGCACAACCCATCATTGCCTATAGCCCACGATGGACCTTTCCTCCAGAAATCCGTCCAAGCCCCTCTTAAAGGCATCCAGACCAGATCCCGTCACCACCTCCTGTGGCAAGGAGTTCCACAGATTAACCACCCGCTGGGAAAAAAGGACTTCCCTTTATCTGTTTTAACTCTCCAACCCTCAGTCTTAGTGGATGCCCCCTGGTTCTGGTGTTTTGAGAGAGGGAAAAGAACATCCCTCTGACTCTATCCCTTCCGTGCATAATTTTGTATGTCTCAATCATGTCCCCCCTCAGGCGCCTTTTTTCTAGGCTGAAACTAGGATTGGTGGGATCCCCACTATTTATTTATTTACTTGCTTGCTTGCTTACTTTGATATTTAACAGTCATCCAAAAAATAAGTAACCAACAAAAAAACAGTGGCCAACGTGATGCCGCTCAGCCCAACCCCCTGTGCTTCAGTGCCTGCCCTGGCATTGCAAAAGTGGCACAAGGCACTCCAAGCACCCGCAGTCTGGGCTTACTGCTGGTGCCAGCCCAGTGCCAGGGGGACCTGGTTGGAGGTCCTATCCTCCGTAGTGGGCTCCGTCAATTCTGCTGGCCCCAATCCAGCTCCATGGGGACTGGGCTCCATAGGATTGGGCTGCCCAGCTGCAGTCCTGCCCAGTAACCAGGCAGTAAGCCCCACGGGCTATAATGGTACTTACTTCTGAGTAGACACGCATAGGATTGGGCTCTGAGCTCTGACACATGGAAATGAGAGTAAGACTCCTACTGACACCTTATTGGTTCTCCGCTGTGCCTTAACAGCACCTCATTGGCTCTTGGAACCGTCAGTCTCATCGGTCCGTTTTTGAGTGAAGGAAATCCACTTTTTGTGACGTAAGGCGGTTGTGTTTTTCTGGTTATTTGGCATAGAATACAGATATTTACAGATACATAGAATACATAGATAGAATACAGATATTTCAACAGATACTGTTTCATTGCATTCTGCATGAAATTACCTTCCCAAAGAGGGACAACTCGACAGGATGAGGTTCTGACCTCACAGCCCTGCCTCAGCCCCCCCCCCCCGGGCACCCCAGATCTGTCCACTCTGGGGTGGGTCCTCCCGGAGAGCAATAACACGGAGATCCTGGAGGGCTCCTTCCCTTCCCATAAAGTGCCACAGGACGTGGTGATGTGGCCACCTTTGGGGCAAACGCGTCCACTGAAGGCCGCATCGGCCGCCGGGGCAGTGCTGGGTGCTGGGGGTGACCGCAGGGGGGTCCTCTGACGGGCTCGGCTTGGGGGGCTTCTCAGACCAGCCACTGCTGGAAACAAGACGGGGCGGGGCTCCCTCCGCCTGAGGCCGGCCGGGATGGCGTTCCCGTGCGCTCTTTGTTGGCTGCGCCAGGCAGCAGGACCGGAGGGAGTTCGCTGGCCAACACGGCTGCCTGTTGGAGGCCCAAGTCGGGGTGTGATTTCGGACCCCCCGAGGCAGGTGGGCGCAGCTTGGAGTAGCTCTTCTAGCGCAGCAGTGCGGCAGCAGGAGGGGCAGCCTGCCAGGCGTTGCTTGCTCTGCCGTGCGCTGTGCAACGGCCCTCCCACTTGTGGGGCCTGCGGAGCTTAGCGCCCCCCCTCCTCTGGGCACGCTGCCGGCGCAGGCAGAGGCCTGACCGCCTCCCTCTGGCTGCCCCCCGCAGGCCGACATCTTCTCCGGCGCCATCTTCATCAAGGTGGCCACCGGCCTGAACATCTACGCGGCCATCATCATCCTGCTGACCATCACGGCCCTCTACACCATCACAGGTGAGGAGCCCCCGCAGGTGGACCTTTCCTGCCCGCACTCACCTCCTCCTCCCTCCCTCCCTCCCTGCCTGCGCTGGGCCCTCCTGGGGAGAGGGGCTGCCCCATGGCTGGAGTCTCAAAGGCGGCACAAACTCGCCTCTGCCCTGGCCAGGAGGAGCCCCAGAGCGCCGGTAGAACCTGCTGGGATCAGGTCCAAGGAGCCCGTCTGGTCCTGCACCCTCTTTTCCACAGTAGCCCCCCCCCCAGTTGCCTTGGGGGAAGGTAGCCTCTGCTGTTGCCCCCCCCCAGGAACTGGACCTCAGAGGACCTCTGGTGAAGACCTGGCAAGTCGCCAAGATGTCTTGTCCTCTCCAGTGACTTGGGTTGAGCTGCTGCCACTGGCTCAACCGGGGGGCCACCTGCTGCACCCTCAGGCCACACGTCCCACCACGTCCCTCCGCCTCTGTTGGTCTGTCCAGAATCCCCTTGCCAACCAACCTGAGTGGACACCACCCTCCCAGGAGTGTCACCTGGTGGGGGAGAGCCTGTTCTCTCTCTCCGTCTTCTCCAAACCAGGCATGATTTGAGGACAGTTCCTCGTGTCCTGACCCTTTGTAGTTGCTTTTTTCCCCCAAGTCCGGTTGTGCTGGTTGTGCCCAGACTGTGCGCCACAGGGCTCCAGGGCACCGCAGCAAACTCACAGGGGCTGCAGGGCAGCTCACCTTGTTGAGGGGTGACCCTGTGATTGAATGATCGGGTGTTTCTTTTGTTCTCAGGGCTCTGTGAAAAATTCACAGTACTAAGGCTGGCATCTTGTGTGCATTTGAGCACAGTCCTAACCTGGAGTTAGACTGCTACAGGTAACTCCGAGCGTGGTCCAGAGGAGCTTTACAGAGTCCCTTGTGCTGGCCAAACTTTGCTGGCCTGACTCCAGGTCAGGATTGCGCCTTTTATCTGGGAGAAAGTTCCATTGAACTAAGTGAGCCTTACACCAACTCAAGCGGTGCTCCTCTTAGGAGAGGGAGAGTAACAGTCCCTCTTCACCCCAGCACAGGGTCTTATCTAGTGGCTGCTGCTGGGGGTGGTCTGCATTATTATTATTTTTAGATTGTGAGCTCTTTTGGGACAGGAAGCCATTTAACTTGATTTTTTTTGCCTGTAAACCACTTTGTGAACTTCGTGTTGAAAAGCGGTATATAAATACCACTGGCTTGCTTACCTCTGAGCCGATGTGCCCAGGATGGGGCCCTGAGATGCGACGGGTGCCCTGGACTGCGAGCGTTTGGGGATTTCTGCGGTCGGGCCTTTCCTTGCGAGACGGCGCTGGCAGGGCTGGGCAGAGGGACTCACGCGGCTGTTCCCTTTCGGCCCCCAGGGGGACTGGCGGCTGTCATCTACACGGACACCCTGCAGACCGTCATCATGCTGGTGGGCTCCATCATCCTGGCGGCCTTCGGTGAGTGGAGGGGCTCCTCGTGGGGCAGGGGCAGTTCCGCTTCCAGACCCGCTGCAGGGTTTGTCCCCACCCCAGCCCTCGGAGCCCTTGCGGTGCTTGGACTCCTGCTGCTTTCCCACGCAAGCAGAGGCACGCCTGGTCTCAACTGGGTCACTGTGGCATGTCCCAGAGAGTGCACCTGTGCACCCCCCCTAGGAATCCGGAGTCGCTCCCTTTAACCCTCGGAGTGCCGGCCAACCAAGAAGAAAAGCTCTTTGCAGAGGAATTGGGAGGGGGGAGGAGGGAGAGTGAAGTGGGCGGAGTCAGCCCTGATTTTAACTAGAGGAACTGAGTTCCCCCGCGTTCCCCCTGCATGACATCACTGCCTGTGCTGGAACCACCAGATTGGCGCCGTCCCAAGGCAGGGAGAAGTGGCTGCCCTGCCACTGCAGGAGGGGGGGCAGCGCAAGGGGGCTGCAGTGCTGGAGGGCTCATCGTCCACAGGTGCCCCCACAAGCCCTGGTGCTCTTTCCCAGGCCTAAGGAGGACGTAGCTGTTCTCTCAGCTTATGAACTGAATGCAGGCTGTGGCTGGCTGGTGGCCACATGCGACTCTTCGACACGTGATGTGCGGCTCACGGAAATATGTCGGCTGAGCTCCTTTTGGCGTCACAATCAACACTTGCATTTTAATGCCATGGACTCTCCGTTTATACCCAGCAAATAATTTACAAAGCTTGACGATTTCTCCTTTGCCTTTTCTACGAAGAAACGTTCAGCCTTCATAATTGTTTGCCGGGTACAAACTGAGAGTTCGCCGGATTAAAGCACAAGTTTAACGTTCACGGTGAGGAAATCTTCAGGGAAGACTTCAAAGGCTTCTCAAATAGTGCGACTCTCAAACACCGGAAGTGAACTTTGCGTGTGGTAGTGGCTCTTCCATGGGACCAGTGTGGCCTCCCCGATCTATGGTGACAGACACGGGGAGGGAGAGAGGCCACTCCTTTTGAGTGGGGGGCTCCAACCCCCAATGAGTGGAGTGTGTGGATGTGTGAAGCTTCTCATCCCCTGCAGATGGGAGGAAGCTGGGGGGGGGGTCCACCCTCTCTGTCTCCGCCCTCCCCACACAAGCAACCCCCGTGATCCCCCCCTGGAGCCACTTGTAGGCCCAGGACCACCCATGCAGCCTGATCACTAGCCTGGGGGGGCCCCCTGAGCCTTTTCCTGACATACTTGAGGTTTCCTGGGGGGGGTGCCGGGGCTCCCTGGGGGTCCTGCAGGGGGGTTCTGGAACTGCCAAGGCAAGGCACAGCCTGGAGAGGGGGGGCTGGCCATGTTCAGGGTGGGCATAGTGGGGCAGCTGGCCAATGGCGCCCACGGACTGGCCCTCCCGGAGCAAACGGCCCCCCTGCTCCCCCCTGCAGCGTTCAGTGAGGTCGGCGGCTACGAGGGCTTCGTGGAGAAGTACATGCAGGCCATCCCGAGCAACACCAGCTTCGACAACGTGGTGTACGATGCCAAGTGCTACACGCCCCGCCCGGACTCCTTCCACATCTTCCGGGACCCCATCACCGGGGACCTCCCCTGGCCAGGGCTCATCTTCGGCCTGAGCATCCTGGCCCTCTGGTACTGGTGCACGGACCAGGTGGGTCTCCGGCTCCTCTGAGGAGCAGCAGCTGCAAGTGGCGGGGAGGGGGAGGGGGCGGCACAGGAGCGGGGGCACTGCCGGCCTGAGGGCCTCTCCGTGGTCCCTCAGCCCCTCCCTCCCCCTCCCCCCCGGCAGGTGATTGTGCAGCGCTGCCTGTCCGGCAAGAACATGTCGCACGTCAAGGCCGGCTGCATCCTGTGTGGCTACCTGAAGCTCCTGCCCATGTTCCTGATGGTGATGCCCGGCATGATCAGCCGCATCCTGTACACAGGTGAGGGCCGGCCGGGCAACCTCCCTCCCTCCCCTCTGGCCGGGGGCGCTGCCCTCTCTTCCCTCAGGTCGCCCTGCCAGGGATCCGGGGCCCGGCTCGGGGTCCGGTGCTGCGCCACTGGGGGCGGAGGGTCACGGCTCGGCTGCCTGCTCTCCCCCCCCCAGATGAGGTCGCCTGCGTTGTGCCCAAGCTGTGCAAGGATTTCTGCGACGCGGAGGTCGGCTGCTCGAACTTGGCCTACCCCACGATGGTGGTGAAGCTCATGCCGAACGGTGAGGGCCTCTGGGGGGGGGGCGGAGGGAGCAGGAGACTGGCCAGGCAGGCCCTGGGAGGAGGCACGGGGGGGGAGGCCGGGGCCACTGGGGGGGGGACGGGCACTTGACGGGCCCTGGGAGGTCTCAGGCCCCGGCTGCCTCGCATGCAGGCCTGCCACCGCCCCTCGGCAGGAATGGGGCGCTCCCTGGGGGCACGGCGTTGCAAGGCTTGTCGGGGGCAGTCCCCCTGGATCCGCAGGCAGACAGGGCCACGCTGGCCTTGGGTGCGGCTGGACGAGCTTCCCTTGCAGGCCGCCCCACTGACCCCCCTCTCAGACTGCAGACTGCAGGGCGAGGCGGCTGGGCAGGGGTGGGGTCCTGGGCCCCCTCCCGCCGCAGCCTCCCCCAGCCCTGCTGCTCCACGCTGCGGCTTCCCCCAGCCTCGTAGGTGGGCTTACAAGCCGATTGGTGCAGAAGGAGGGGTTGCCCTGTGCCCCAGTCCCTGCAGGGGGTTGCTGCGGGGGGGGGGAGACCCTGTTCTGCTCAGAGCCCTGGAGAGCTGCTGCACCGGGGGCCAAAGCCAGGGCTGAGCCTTGGCAGCCCCTGCCCCAGGCACTCTGCAGCTGGGGGGCACCTGACTGCCCCTCAGTCTCTGCCCTCGTCTCAGAGAAGGCGCTGGCGACTTCGTGCCCCCGTGCCCCCGCAGGAGAAGTGCCCCTGCGATACTCTGACGTCACTCCTCTGTGCACGAGACTTCTGGCCGCACATGAGCCCGGCAGAGGTGCTCAGGAGGGACTCGGCAGAAGGGCAGCGCCACGCACCCTGTGCCCCCCCTGTGCCTGCCCCCCCGACAGGGCAAAAGGTGTGGGGGTGAGGAGCACGTGGAACACACGCGGTGCCCTCCCTGCCCGGGCCTCTTGGCGGCTGGCGGGAGCAGCCCAGCCCTGATCCGTGGGGCAGCCGTGCCCTGCCCTACAGGAGTCCCACGGTGGGCACCCATGACTGGTGGAGCCGGGAACCTCCTGGGGAGGGCTCAGGGCTCAGGAGAACTTTGCCCCCCGTGATAAAATGCCCCCCCCGGAGGCCCTTCAAGCCGTTGGTGCCCAGTGCGCTTGCTCCCCCCACCCAGGGGTCTGACCTGCCAAAACCAAAATTCAAAATTATTTATTGTATTAGCTAAAAGCCATCACAGTCATAATTAAAATACAAAGTCCAGGTTCAGATTCAAGTACTAAGGGCAATAAAATTCAGATAAAACAGAATAATATAAAATAATATAAAACAATATAAAATAATATAAAACAAACACAGGTATGCACAAACACCCTTCATATTAGGGAGTCTCCTTTGCAGTCTACAGCAATTTCCCCCCAATGGTTAGCTTGGGCAAATAGCGTAGCCAGCACAGTAGCAATCAGAGAGTAGCCAGCACAGTTTCAGTAGGGAGCTCTCCCCTTGTAGGGTATCCAAAATGGGCTTCAGAAATTTTTCCCTAGGATTTTGATAAAGCTGGCAAAAAAGCAGATAATGAGTAATGTCCTCAGTCTGTCCTATTCCACAAATGCAGAATCTTAAATGCCTGGGAACGGACAGATATCTGCCATCTAAAACAGCAGTTGGCATGGTTTGAAAGCGCAGGGTCTGACCCGCCTCCGCCTCCCCCTTGCCCCCCCCTCGTGCGCTGCAGGGCTGCGTGGCCTAATGCTGTCCGTCATGCTGGCCTCCCTCATGAGCTCGCTGACCTCCATCTTCAACAGCGCCAGCACCCTCTTCACCATGGACATCTACACCAAGATCCGCCGGCGGGCGAAGGAGAAGGAGCTCATGATCGTGGGCAGGTGAGGGTGGGCTGGGGGAGCATCTCAGGGGAGGGCTGGCACCGCGGGAAGGGCAAAGGGCCCCCCCCGAGGCCGGAGGAGAGCTTCCCCCTTATCCACAGTATGCACATATTCATAAAGACTCTGAATAGACAGGTTACCAGTGGTGTCATTCAAATGGTTTAGGAACAGGAACTCACTTTTGATTGGCACTTGTCGGGAACCCGGAACCAGCCACGGAGCCCGTTAGGATCCGGAACGCCCGTTCTGGCCCGTTCCCCCTGAATGACATCACTGCGTTCGCCCCCCCTAGGAATCCGGAGTCGCTCCCTTTAACCCTCTGAGTGCCGGCCCACCAAGAAGAAAAGCTCTTTGCAGAGTCAGCCCTAATTTTAACTAGTGGAACTGAGTTCACCCACGTTCCCCCTGCATGACACCACTGTTTTAAACAGAGTAATGCCCAGATCTGTTTACAGAGCAGTATCAGCCTGATTCTGCCCAGCCGGACATGAGCTTCACAGGGAGTGGCTTGGCTGGCCTGGGTCCCCCAAGCAGCTTCTGGCCCCCAGTTTCCCTGGACCCACAGCCGGCTGCTCCACTGCGCACCCACGAGCAAAGGGTGGGGCCCCTGCCAAGCCCCCGGAGGACGGCGACAGAGGATGGCCTTTGGGGCGCTGATGTGGCCAACGGCTCTCGCCTCCGCGGGTTGCCAGGCAGCTGTGAGCACGAAGCCTGCAGGTCGGGGAGTAACAGGGGGGGCTGGGGCTGCCCCTTCCTTCCCCTTCGCGTCTGTGGCTCTGATCTGTCCTTGCCACTGAGCAGAGCCAGAAGGGGCCCTTGTGAGCCAAAAACGGTTCAGGGAAAGGGGAAAAGGCTTGGCCAGGGCACATCGATGGCGCTGCAGAGCCTCCTGGTGGACATGTAGGCTCATTGCATATCTCTCTCTCTCTCTCTCTCTCTCTCTCTCTCTCTCTCTCTCTCACTCACTCACTCACTCACAGAGAGAGAGAGAGAGAGAGAGAGAGAGAGCATTGAAACATTTGTTTAGGGCTGTGCTCTGAAAGAAACCCAAATGTTTAAGGCCTGCTCTAGTGAAGCCTAAGTGACTGTGAGGCCACAAGAAGAGCGCTTCTGGATCAGGCCCAGGGCCCGCCTGCTCCAGCCTTCCTGCGTCTCATAGTGGCCCACCAGACGCCTCTGGGACAACACGACCCCTCTGCCCCTCTGCCGCCACCCCCCGGCTCCTGGCATGCAGAGAACAGCCACCTTTGAAATCCTGACGTTGCATAGAGGCTGGTCGCCTGTGATATGGACATTTCCTCCTCAGACGTGTCCAGTCCCCTTTCTGAGGCATCCGGCTGCCATCTCGACGCCTGTTCCGCAGATTAATTACATGCTGGGTCAAAAAATATTTAAAGGAAATAAAGAAACGGAGATGCCTGGGCCGGAGGGGATGTCTGAAAAGGACTCCCTGAGGGTTTTTAGCGTCTGTCGCAGGAGGAGCGCAGCGAATGCCCCGAGCCTTACGACCAGTGGTGTCATCTAAATGATTTAACAACAGGTACTCTTTTTTGATTGGCACGTGTCGGGACCCGCCCGCCGGAAGTGAGGTCGTGGCAGGAAGTGACATGAAAAAAGCCCTTTTTGAGGCCTTAGACGATTTTAAACTGACCCAACAGTTGCAACGGTATTCCACAGCACCCCCAGAACATGTTAAGGAGGCCTGGCATCATGTTGAAACCCCAGAGCAGCTCATTTTTCAGTGGCAAGGCAAGGGAAGGCTCCGCTCGCTGTCTTCCTGGCTCTGAGAACATGCAGGCAACGCAAACATGCAGGAAATTCAAACGTTGCAGGGGGCGGAGTCGATGAGTGGGTGGGTGAATGGGCGGGGCCAGCTGTAATCCTAGAAACCGGTACTTGCGTACCCCCGCGTACCCCCTGCATGACATCACTGCTTACGACGGCCTGTCGTGCTCCCCGCAGGGTCTTCATGCTGTTCCTCATCGGCGTCAGCATCGCCTGGGTCCCCATCGTGCAGTCGGCGCAGAGCGGGCAGCTCTTCGACTACATCCAGTCCATCACCAGCTATCTGGGCCCCCCGATCGGAGCTGTCTTTTTCCTGGCCATTTTCTGCAAAAGGGTTAATGAACAGGTATGCATGTGGGTGGGGGGAGGGCAGGGTGGCCCTTGCTGAGGGAGAGGGCATGCCAAAGGATGTGCCAGCCCAGGGGCGTAGTGGAGGGGTGCAGGGGGGTGCAACTGCATTGGGCAACAGACTTGGCAGGGAGGCGATAGGCTGAGCTTGACACTCCCTTTGGCCTCTCTGCCCCTTTCGCGACCTGCCTGACTGCTGCGCAGCCTTTGGCGGTCAGGCCTGCGCTGCTCCTGGCCTGGTCTGCCAGAGGGGGGCAGCTCCGGGGCAAGCCTGGCACAAGGCTTGGGACCCTCCCCCTGCCCTGCCGAGCCCCGCCTGTCCTGCAAGGCCTCACCGAGCCTCCCCACGCAGGGGGCCTTCTGGGGCCTGCTCCTCGGCCTGCTCATTGGCCTGGCCCGGATGCTGGCAGAGTTTGGCTACGGCACGGGCAGCTGTGTGCTCCCCAGCCAGTGCCCAGCCATCATCTGCAAGGTGCACTACCTCTACTTCGCCATCATCCTCTTCGTCATCTCCATCATCGTCATCTTGTCCATCTCGTTCCTGACGAAGCCCATCGACGACGTCCACGTGAGTAGCACCCCCTCCCCTTGCACAGGAAGCAGCACTGCAGCACATGTGCCCCCCATCCGCCCTGAGGGAGGGTCCCTGGCTCCCCCTCCCTTTCCACTTCACAACGCCCCTGGGAGGTAGGCCAGGCTGAGCGAGGCCCAGGCTCCCGGCTGAATGGCAGCAGTCCCTGCAGCACTGCCTCGCGTGCGCTTGCATGCTCTTGCTGCCTCTCTGTTGAAGCACAGACCAGAGACTCGCACTTTTCAAAAAATGGGGTGTCTGTGTGGGGTGCAGCACCCCTGAGCTCAGCCTCAGACAAGCTCAGAATATCAGACAGGCCTTTCTCTAGAGGCTGCAAAGGACTGAAGGCAAGTGCCACCCACTGACCATGTGCAGAGTGCCGTTCCTTCTCGGCTGCGACACCCTTCCACCATTTAGCTTTTCAGCCAGCCGGAGGGTGCAGCTGCCAGGCAGGCCCAACTCCCAGCGTTGCCACAGGCGGGAGGGTCACTGGGAGCTCCCGAGAGCTGGCAAGCCGCAGGTTCAGGCCAGGCAAAAGGAGGGGCTCTTTCACGCAGCATGCAGTGCGTCTCTGGAACTTGCTGCCTCCAGATGTGCTGCTGGCCACCGGCTGGGGTGGCTTGAAGATAGGATCAGGCCACGTTGTGGACAGCCAGAGGCCTCTCCGTGTCTGTGAGCATGGCTGTGGCGCTCAGAAGCAGTGTGCCTCTGAACACCATTGCAGGAGAGGGGGTGCAAGCAGTGGTGTCATTCAAATGATTTGGGAACAGGAACTCACTTTGGATTGGCACTTGTCGGGAACCCGGAACCAGCCACGGAGCCCGTTAGGATCCGGAACGCCCGTTCTGGTCCATTCCCCCTGAATGACATCACTGCCTTCACCCCCCCTAGGAATCCGGAGTCGCTCCCTTTAACCCTCTGAGTGCCGGCCAACCAAGAAGAAAAGCTCTTTGCAGAGGAATTGGGAGGGGGGGAGTGAAGTGGGCGGAGTCAGCCCTAATTTTAACTGGTGGAGCTGAGTTCCCCCGCGTTCCCCCTGCATGACATCACTGGGTGCAAGGCTGGGTGCCCCCCTTGGGCCTGGTCCAGCGGGACTTTCCTTCCGCTCTTGCGTTTAGGTCTCTGCTCATAAGAACATAAGGGTTGTCGTCCCCCCGCCCGCCTCTCTCAGCCCAGCCTGCCTCACAGGGTTGCTGGGGAGATAACAGCGCTAAGACACGGCAGGCATTAAGCTGGGTGCCTGGAGGAGTACGAATGGCCTGTGGCGGGTGCGTCCTGCAGGATCCAGGGGCAGGCCTGACCAGGACAGTCCGCTCAGCTCTGCTCTGGGGGTGGGACCCACGTCCTCTCCTGTGGGGGCGCTTCTGGGTCACGCCTGGGCTCTTCTTTTGTGCCACGGCAGCTGTACCGCCTCTGCTGGTCCCTGCGCAACCGGACAGAGGAGCGCATCGATCTGGATGCCACAGAGGAGGAGGCGGAGGAGAGCATCAAGGAGGCCGAGGAGGAAGAGCCAGGCATGTCCGCGCTCGCCCTGCCCTTGCCCCAGGCCCAGCAGCCCTCAAACGCCGTCCGTCCGCCCGCAGGGCCACCCCGGGCAGCGGACCAGGATGGGGCTGAGCTGTGGCCCCTCAGGGCCAGGCAGGATGTGAACCGCACCACTCGGGCTGCGTGTCTGGTGTCCGCACATGCGCAAAGCCAGTGGAGTTCCCCTGGGGGTGGGGTGGGGGCTTTGCCCTGAACACATGTGCAGGGCTACACTGTGGGGTGCCTAAGAACACACCGACAGCCTTGCTGGATCAGGCCAAAAGGGGCCCATCCAGTCCAGCTTCCTGCATCTCACAGTGGCCCACCAGAGGCCTCAGGGAGTACACGAGACAACCAGATGCCTGCATCTCGCTCCCCTGCATCTGGCATTCTGAGGTAGCCTGTTACCTTTGCAACCCCCCTCCCAAGGAAGACACCAGACTGAGGCTGGGGGTTGACTTTAACTTTACTGAGCACAAGTGCACATCATGAGTGTTTCCCTTGCAGCTCCCGACGAGGAGGCCGGCTGCTGCAAGAAGGCCTGCAACTGGTTCTGCGGCTTGGAGGACAGCAAAGGCCCCCAGCTGAGCAAGGAGGAGGAGGCGGCCTTGCAGCAGAAGTTGACCGACACGCGGGAGGACCCCTTCTGGAAGCGGGTGGTCAACGCCAACGGCATCATCCTGCTGGCCGTGGCCGTCTTCTGCCACGGCTTCTTCGCCTAGACCTGGGGCGGGGGCTCCGGAGCACGTCGTGGACAGACACACACGCGAAGGGCAGGAAGGTCTCCCCTGACGAAATTGCACTGGGAGACCTTCGTCCGGATCAGACCTTGTAACTTATCGGTGTCAATGAAGTTGTGATTCACGCGATCTAATCAAATCAATGTATTGCAAAGGTGACCGGGAAGCCTTGAACTGGTGGGTGAAAGGTGGGGGCCTCCGTGCAGTCCCCAAGGCAGTCATGAGGACTAGTGTCTTGAAGAAGCTTCTGTTCTGCAGGAGGTGAAACACACACACACACACACACACACACACACACACACACACACACACACACAGATGGAAGAACCACAGTCAAGTCCTTGCGACCTTGCGATTTTTTTGGACTTTGTCAAAACAAAACGTGATTTATTTTTTTTAATGGAGCTTTTGTGTTTCTTCAGAATATTGTGCTTTATCCTGTTTTCTTGCAAGTGATCAGAAAAAGAGAACATTCGCCACATCTCAGGGGACCTTGAATCTAGCCCGATTCATTGGCTTGCAGCAGAACCTTTTCCCTCTCCTACTTTGTTTTCCGTGGTGGGGGGGGGGGGGCGGGCGCCGGACCCTGGCTGCGCCCCCTGCTCCTCCTCCCCACTTCGACTCCAGGCTTGCTGCTGTGAAATGTCCCAGTTTGAACTGAGCTGTCCTCATTGGTGCAACTGGAGTGTGCTTGGAACGAACCCAGCAGGGGGCGACACCGTCTTCTCCCTGTGGCTGCAGTCTAGGACTGACATTGTCCGATCCGCTTGACCATGGGGGTGACCGAATACTTGTGTGAGAATACAGAGCCTTTATTTTGTACAGAAAGGACTCGCCTGTGCTTGGCTGGAAATTAAATGCACTTCAGGCTCGCTTTCGTTTGGGTTACGATACAGATGCAAACAGGGCCCTTTAACCCTTGTACAGCAGAGGGAATGTGGGCAGCTGCCACTTCTAAAACTCTTCCATGTTGAGCTGCACCTGCCCAGATTCCCTCTGCTGTACAAGGGTTAAAGGCGGAGGCCCTCTCTCCCCAGTTGATAACCTTCGTTTCAGTTCCTCTGAGAGAGATTGCTGTAAAAAGAGGCAGTTTACAGGCCAATGGGTGGATCCTGCATTTTGTCGGCTGAGGCTCTGGGCCGGCTGTTGCATGAGGCAAACTGAAGCTTCTGCCTCAGGCAACAGGTTACTGCTGCCTGCCTCCATCTGCTCCCCTCCGCCTCTTCTCCTGGGGCGGGAAGGGAAGAAGGGGTTGGAGCAGAAGAGTCAAGTAGTGGACTCGATGACTCCCTCTCTTTTTGCGGTGCAAGGAGCAGGAGTGTGGAACCGACAGCGGGTTGGCCCCTCCCAGCTTCGAGCCAGGCCCATTCAGGCTGCAGCTGGAAGCCGGACTCCCTCTGCGCCTGAAGGCAGGCCAAGCCTCTGTCATCCTTGGTGCACAAGGACATGCATTCCAGGGAAGAGGGGTGAGTCCTGCGGGGAGCAGGAGCAAGGGGGGGAACGCTAAGTGTTGCAGGAGCTGCAACACGGCCTCTCTCCTGCCTTCAGAGCCATTTGTAGCTCAAAGAGGAAAGCCTCGCGGCCAGCTGTCCAAGCCACAAATAGCTCTGGAGATGAGGGGGAGGGGCCACATTACACAGGAGCTCAGGCTCCTGCGCAACTTAGCGTTTTGTTACCCCTGTAGGAACAACCCTGGAGTTCCTTCGTGGGGCGACGATCTGGCCAAGAATAGCGTGAACAAGTGAAACTTGCTGGTTGCTCAGCCTGTGTGGGGTTTACCTGAACTGCACAGTACAGGGGATGTGCGCCACAGAGCTCTGGATTCAAATCCTGACTTGGACATGCACAACTCACTGAGCAGGGTTGGGTGCGATTCAGCTGTGTATTGGATTAGCCACTCTCATGTGATCGTTGCAATGATAGTGGAGAACTCCAGTTGTCGTCCCCCCCCCCATGGTCCTTGGGGGAAGGCTAGAAAACTGATGCGGAATTGAGAGCGCAGTCCTAACCAGGAGTTAGCCCGGCACAAGGGACACTGTAAAGTATGTTTGGACCACTCTTGGAGTCAGAAAGGCCAGTGGACTTAGGTGCATCCTCCTCTCTGACTCCGAGGGTGGTCCAAACGCACTTTACGGTGTCCCTTGTGCCAGCCAAACTTTGCTGGCGTAACTGTGCTGGCCTAGCTTCAGGTCAGGATTGCGCCCCCAGACACAGAAAGCCCTTTTGTGTCAAAGGACATCACACCAGGAGTCTCATCCACCCCGACCATTTCAGGCTCTTCAGTTTAGCAAAAAGGAACTCCTTGCCACAGGAGGTGGTGATGGTATCTGGCCAGGTGCCTTTAAAAGGGGATTGGACAGATTGCTGGAGGAAGAGTCCATCACAGATGATGTGATGGGTATGTGCAATCTCCCTGACTGAGATGTACCAAATTATGCAGGGGGTGGAGAGGGGGGGGAGAGAGGCTTTCCCTCTCTCACCACACCAGAAGCAGGTGGCATCCACTGAAATTGAGTTAGAACAGACAAAAGAAAATATTTGTTTACCCAGTGTGTACTTAATCTGTGGAACTCCTTGCCATAGGAGGTGGTGATGGCATCTGGCCTGGGTGCCTTTAAAAGGGGATTGGACAGATTGATGGGGGAAGAGTCCATCACAGACGGGTAGTGCAACCTCCTGGTTTTAGATTTTAGAAGTAGGGTCCTTCGTTCTGGGGTTCTCAGTTCCTGCCCCTGGTTCTAGAAAGCTGCCTCTGACTGCCAGGTGCCGGGGAGCGGCAGCGAGATACAAGCATCTGGCTGCCTTGTGTGCTCCCTGAGGCACCTGGTGGGCCACTGTGAGATGCAGGAAGCTGCACTAGGTGGGCCTCTGTTGGCCTGGCCCAGCATAGGGGCTCTTCTGAGGTGCTTCTGTCCTGAGAGTTGCAGACCTGCAGCCGCCTCCTCTCTTTGCCGCCTTCACAGGCAAACCATGGCTGTGCATCCCGCCCTCAGCCCGCGCATGAGAGGTGTGGCTTGCGGTTAAGTCCTGGCTGCATTAATTACAGCACTAATCACGGCTGACTTGGAGCAACAGAGGGGAGGGACTGCGGCGGGATGTCTGCGGCTTCTGGCATCACTGCACAGTGCGACCCCAGCCCCAGGCCAACCCTGCGCATTTTTAGACACGTCAGGCTTGATTAGGGGGTGTGAAGGTGCCGGAGGCTGACGTGCTAATTGCTGCATTTGCCACCAGCAGCAGGCAAGGCAAAGCCCCCCCCACCCTCGCCTCTCCCCAGATTTTCTGGGTGACTAAGGCGTTCGCAGCCTGATCCCCTCCTGCAGCCAGTTGCAAATCCTCCACGATTTCCGACTCGATGGGACTGTTCACAGCCTCCTGGACAGGGACAGTGTGGGCACCTGGGCAGCAAAGGGGGCTACCATCACGTGGATTAAAAGGGAGGTGGGCTTGGAACCCCCTCAGGCCACAGCAGCAGGCTGTGCAGCCTGCTGGCCACTGGGGTAGGGCCAGTGGTGTCATTCCAATGATTTAGGAACAGGAACTCACTTTTGATTGGCACTTGTCGGGAGCCCGGAACCAGCCACGGAGCCCGTTAGGATCCAGAACGCCCGTTCTGGTCCGTTCCCCCCCGAACGACATCACTGCCTTCACCCCCCTAGGAATCCGGAGTCGCTCCCTTTAACCCTCTGAGTGCCGGCCAACCAAGAAGAAAAGCTCTTTGCAGAGGAATTGGGAGGGGGGGAGTGAAGTGGGCGGAGTCAGCCCTAATTTTAACTAGTGGAACTGAGTTCCCCCGCGTTCCCCCTGCATGACATCACTGGGCAGGGCGCTGAGGAGCCTTCGCTCCCAGTCTGGGGCAACTTGTGGGCCCTGGAGTGTGGCCAGTGGGCAAGGCCTGGAGGAGACACTCGGGGCCACACACACTGACCCATCAAGCTGGGAAGGAGCTACAAAATCGTGGTGTTCCTGCCAGTGGTGTATCTGGGGAAGAAGCCAAGTGACTCCACCAAGTGGATTCATGCATAACGCTGCAGCGGTGCCTGTGGCTGGCCTGCTCTAGTCCTGTGCAACAAGGACCAGTCCTAGAAGCCCCCCTCCTGCCTGGAGGCTGCAGCATTTCCTTTGCAGGCATTTGCCTCGTACTGGAGGTCCCCTGAAACTGGTGCAAAAACCATGGGCTGTGGTGCGGAAATGCACCATCAGTAGAATATGGGTAAGCCCGCATCCAGCACCCCCTTTCAACTGGTGCCCTGGGCAGAGGTCTCCACTTTCCACAGGCTGGCCTCAACCCTGACACCCTGACGGGCGATGCTCCAGCTTTTGCTTGATGAATCCTACACCCGTTCCCCAGGCCCTGATTCGGGCCGCGCGGTCTCCTCAGATCTGTGCCTGCCGTTTGGGGGGGGGGGTTGCTCCAGCACGGGGCTGCTGCCTCTCCCAGCCCTCCCAGCAGGCACGGGGTTGGGGGCTGGGGGGTTCTGGGTGCTTGAGGCAGGACACACAGCGGGGGAGGTGCTCTGGCTGCCCCACAGCGGCCCCCACTGCAGGCCCGGCCGGGGCGAGTGGGAGTCCCTGGGGCTGGTGCAGGAAGACGTCTCCGGAGCGTCTGGGCCTGGGCCCTCCACCCCCTCCCTCGGTGGAGCTGCACACTGTCGTCGTCGTCCCCCCGGCGGCTGCAGCTGTGGCACTGCAGGGCCCCCCCCCACAGGCATCTTGGCAAGAGAGGCAGAGGCTGCTGCGTCTTTATTTCCGGCCACCAGGAGCTGCGGGTGGGGGGGCCCCGGGGGGGCGGCCTTGCTAGGGCTTCCACTCGATGACCTCGATGGCGATCTTGGCGGCGTTCTGCACGGCCTCGCTGGGGTCGGCCAGGTGCTGCTGGAACTCGGGCACGTGGAAGAGGAGGGCCCGGCGGCCCTCGGGGGCCTCGGCCAGCATGGTCAGGGCCTTGATGCTGTAGAGGCGGACCTTGCTGGTGGGGTCGTGGACCAGGGGCAGGAGGCAGTCGATGCCGTCGTTGTTGATGGCCGCGTACTTCCCTGGCGGGAGAGGGGAGAGGCGGTGGGCGGGGGAGGCGGCGGGGGGCTCCCAGCCCACGGGAAGGCCGGGAACGGCCCCAGGAGGATCGGGACCCAAGCCCCAAAGCTGCTGCCTGGCAGAGGGGACTGCAGGGGGCAGGGAGGGGCAGCCCCCCCAGGCTCCAGCCCCCCCCCTCGTGGCCCACCTGCACAGCTGCTCCTCTGCCCACCCCCTGGGCTTGAGAGGGAGGAGGGAGGAGCTGCGTGGAGGAGCCCCCTCTGCTCTCCTGCTCTGTGCCCTCCTCCGTGCCAGGGCGCAGGGTGGGGAGGAGACGCCGAGGCAGCTGCTGGCACTGTGGGTGGGGTGGGGGCTCTGTGCTCTGCTTCTGGTGCTGGGGGGTCCTGGGCCAGTTCCGGAGCTGGCCTGCTTTGGCCAGGGGGCGGACTGCGCCGAGACAGGCAGGCGGAGGGTGCGGTGGCGAGTCAGCCCTGACGCTCCCTGCCAGCAATGCCCCAGCCCCAGCTTGCCCCTGAGGGCCCCCCATGGGGGCGCACTGCACGCCTGCCCCTGCTTTTGATGCTGCTGCTGCTGCTGCTGCTGCTGCTCAAGGGGTGGGGGGCTTCGGGCGTCCCCTCTCAGCCGCCACAGCCGCAGCAGCCAGGGCCTACTCCCCAAAGGCTGGGGGGGGAGTATCGGAGGAAGGCCAGACCGCCCAAGACCCCCCCCCACTCTCCCAGACAGTCTGCCCCACTGCTGGACGGCTCTTGTCGCCTCAGGCCCTTCTTCCTAATGAGGAGGTGGTGGGCACGACCTGCGGGGGCTCTGTGGCGCCCTCCAGCCCCCCCTCTGGCCTGGGGGACCTCGGAGAAGGGCTGGCTGCTTGGGGAGGGAGCCGTGGGTCTGGCAGCCCAGCCTCCCGCTGCCCTTGGGAGGGCTCTCGGCCGGGGAGCTGTCCTTGGTGCTGGAGAGCACGGCAGCCCCCAGCCACTGGGACCTGCCTGGGCTCGTCCCGCTCCCTGAACGCTCAGCCTCCCTCCCCCGCAGGCCGTTCTCAGCACCTTGGAGCAGCCGTTCCCAAACTGAGCACCAGGCTCGCTTTTGAGAAGCACCATCTATTGCAACCCACTGGACAAAAAAAAGAAACACGTATGAATGATAGGGCTGCTACGGACCTTCCATGTGGCATGTGTGTGAAGCAGGGGCGGACCTAGTCAAAATGGCGCCAGGGGCACCCAATAGAAGTGCGCCCCCATGGGAGCCCAGGTCTACCCATTAGAAACAGCCGCGGGTAGACCTGGGTGCCCTTCGAGGGAGCCCAGGTCTACTTGCGGCTGGTCCCAATGGGTAGACCTGGGCTCTGGAGCTCAGGTCTACCCGCGCAATGTTGTGGGGGCACTGGCGCCCCCCCTAGACGGCCCCAAGATGGCGCCCAGGGCTCGTGCCACCCCTGCCACCCCCTAGATCCGCCACTGGTGTGAAGCCATTTGCTGGTCCCGGACTGTGGCCCCCACCCTTGCGTCCGCTGCTCGGCCCCCAGAAGGCGGAGCGGGAGAGTGGGGGCTGGGGACTGGGCAGCCGGGGACTGCCAGGCTGGGCAAAAGCCTGGAACTGGGGTCAGACACGACCTACTACGGCCCACCAACTACCGGAGGAAATCGGAACGTGGGGCGTTATAATTTGGGGGTACGAAGACACTCTCGCACCAACTAACAGTTTTCTTCTGTAAACCGAGCAAAGGGGCCTGCAAAGTGTTTCTAAATCAATCAACCAACAGGTACTTATATACCGCTTTTCAACACGAAGTTCACAAAGCGGTTTACAGGCAAATAGTAATAATAAAGTTGAATGGCTCCCTGTCCCAAAAGGGCTCACAATCTTAAAAAAAGGCAGACCGCCAGCAACAGCCACTAGAAAGACTGCGCAGCGGTGAAGAGGGACAGTTACTCTCCCCCTGCTAAATATAAGAGGAGCACCACTGGAAAAAGTGCCTCTTGCCCAGTTAGCAGGGGTCAGGATGTTTCCATCGGCTCGTGTCCTGCTAGGGGGTCCCAGCCCACCCTCTGGGAACTCGGGGGCCTCCTGGAGCAGAGCAAGTGTTCGCAGTGGCCTGGGGGCCAGCTGCATCGCTGTGCTGCCCCAGGAGGAGGAGAGAATGGCTGCTCCCAACAGCCCCCCCCCCCGGCTGCCGTGCGGATTGTGCGGTCCAGGCACAGCGAGCGGCCGCGTCATCTGCACACTGCGGGGTGGGCCTGGCGTTTGGGGGTGGCCCCCCCATTACTGCCCCCTCCTCCTCTGGCACTCACCTTGCGTGGTGACGGCTGCGTACATCAGCGTGCCGGCCGCGTTGGCCCGGACCTCGGCACTCTCGTCGTCCAGCAGGGAGACCAGGTCCGGGAAGACGTCCTCGTCGAAGATCATGTTCTTCCCCTCCAGGGGGACACTACAGGGAGCAAAGCGGGCGCCGGGTGAGCACTGGCGCGCATGACGGGGGGGAGGGCGCTGGGGGCAGGCAGGGGGCCAAGGAGGGCGTGGCCTGGCTGGAGATGAAGCGGCCGCGTTGCCCAGAGGGGCCTGCCAGGGGCGCTGTGGGAGGGAGGGCAGGACTCCACCCCCCTGCCTGGCCACAGAGCTCACCAGGGGTTCTTCCCACAGCTCTGCCTGGGAGGAAAAGGGAGCCAGCTCTGGTGTGCAGCCTGGATCAGGGCCCAGCGAGGTCTCCTCCCACCACAGAAAGGCAGCAGCACTGGCCCAGGGAACTCCCCACCACCGCAGTCCTCTCCCCACTCCCTCCGCCTTGGGCTGCCCATCCTGCACTGGGGGGGCAGCAGATGAGTGAGCAGCCTTGATGCGGGGGTCCCCTCTCAGAGCCCCACCCTCACCTGATGGCCATGAGGGCCTGGGCCACCCGGCTCCGGATCTCCACAGAGGGGTGGTTGAGCTTCTCCTTCAGGATGCGCACGGCCCCGCTGGCCAGGGCCTCGAAGGCCTCCACCTGCAGGCAGCCCGTCAGGGTGTCCAGGATCAGCTCCTGCACATCCTCGTGCTCCACGGTCAGCTTGCGCACCAGGGAGGGCACCAGGCCGCTCTCCACGATCCCCACAGCGCCTGCGGAGGGAAGAGCAGGTTGCACCGTGAGAAATGTGGCGAGAGGGGCGGGGCGGGTGGTTCTCAGACCCAGTCCTGGCACCTGCTGAGCAGCTCTTGGAAATAATAATAATAATAATAATAATAATAATAATAATAATAATAATAATAATA
>JAJKFI010000059.1:5310368-5354220 GCA_029204185.1 Lerista edwardsae
TAATAATAATAATAATAATAATAATAATAATAATAATAATAATAATACTTGGATTTATATACCGCGTTTCTTAGGTCACCAGATTTCTCTAATGACTATAACTCAAGGCGGTTTACATGGGCAGACTTTATTCAGAAACCCGAAGGTTTTTACAATTTATACAGAAATGTTCTATCTTCCAAGAACTACACACACAGAGATGGATCTTTCTGGATTTAGTCCTTCTTTCTGGCCACCCGTTTGTCTTCTTGCTGGCTGATAAGAAGCTTCCCTGCTTCCACCAGAGAAGCGGCTGAACTTCGGCACAACTCCCCCTCACACAAGGCAGCCGAAGCTCAGCTGTTAAATCAGCCGCAATTCACGAGGTCTGCGCTCACAGAGACTTCCGGCTGTCCCGAACTGGCGACCTTCAGATCTTCAGGCAAACGGAGGCATTAACCCTCTCGACTAAATCTTCTGCCCCCCAAAGCCCCTCTTTTGACCCTCCTGCAGAGCCGTGTCTACAGCAGCACTTCTGAGGAGAGAAGCAGTTTCAGTTTTTATTTGAAAGACAGCTGGAGTGGGGCACGGGGGGGGGGGCTTCAGAATTGGTAGTCCAACTAGGGGGGGAGCGGCAGCTACCAGGCGCGAGGGCTGGACTTCCCTGTGGGTGCTGGTGGGGTGGGGGCTGCAAGGAGGGCCCCCAGAGATTGCAGGGTCAAGGGATGGGTAATTTAAGGGTCCGGAAAGGCGTCTTCAGCAAGGTGAAACGAGTCGCCACAAGGCGGGCCTGGGGAGGCGGGTTACTGGAGACTCTGGGCTCGAGCGATGTAGGAACAAGCACTCTAGGATCAGACCAAAGTGGGCCTATTAAAAGTCACGATCCTGCTCCCAACAGCCAACCTGACCACTCAATAAACAGATAAAAGGAAGTACTTTTTTTACCCAGCCGGTAGTTAATCTGTGGAACTCTTTGCCACAGGAGGTGGTGATGGCATCTGGTCTTGATGCCTTTAAGAGGGGATTGGACAGATTTCTGGAGGAAAGGTCCATCGTGGGCTACAGGCAATGATGGGTTGTGCAACCTCCTTACATTAGCAGTAGGCTCCTTCAGAGTGCCGGGTGCCAGGGAGTGGCAACAGGATGCAAGCATCGTGTTGTCTCATTCCTCCCTGGGGCACCTGGTGGGCGTCTGTTAGATACAGGAAGCTGGACTAGGTGGGCCTTTGGCCTGATCCAGCAGGGCTCTTCTTATGTTCAACATTAGAGCTGGAAGGGATCCCGAAGGCCATCTAGTCCACCCCTGCTCAGTGCAGACGCCAGAAGAGCTTCAAGGAGCAGGGCACCAAGGCAAGCCAACCCCCTCCTGAGGCTGCCCAGCGGCCACCATCACACCCTGTGGCAGCCAGTTCCGCACCAGATGGGACGTGCACCAACCTGACGGCAACTGTGCAACTTTGGTTTCCTTAACAGTGTCCCTCATCTCGGAAGGTGCAGGTGGAGATCAACCGCGCTGACAAGACGAATGGGCACAGCAAGCAACACAGTTATAAATACCACAGGGAGCCTGGGCACCAGAGACTGAGGATATTTTGAACGGTGCCCTGGGAGAGCAATCCTCTGGAAACAAAAGCGCTGCGTTTTTTAAACTAAGCGTCTCTCCAAAATGTCCTGCTCTGATCCGTCGTGTACTAAAAAGCGGCACCGAGTCTTTCTATATATAACTAACCCAGATCTGCGCTGATCGCACAAAGAGGGAGTGAGGCAGCGGGCGGAGGAGCTGGGCAGGCGGCTGAATGGGGCCGCAGGAGGGGTGCCGGGAGAGGGAAGGGCCCGCTCCGCAGGCCTGGGCTTCGTGGCTCTGCGTTCGGAGGCCTGGCAGGCAAAGCTCCAGCACCCCACAATGCCTCAGCATGCAGGAGTCCAGGCTGGGCCGCCAGCTGGAGCCGGCTGCTGGGCATCGCTGGGGGGTTCTGCTTGCCGCCCCGGTGCAGGCCCCTCTCGGGGCAGGGCCTGGTTTGGCCAACTTGCCCTGAGTGCTCCTTTGGGTCTGAAGTGCTGCTTGCCGCTGCCGCCCGCCAGGAGTCTCTGGGCCGCACCAGGTCGTTGGGGGACGGAGAACGGACTGTCAGTCAGCTGCAGCCGACACACGCGGGCAGTTCCCCCGGGGCCTGGTCACCCCCCTGCTTCCAGACACGGTCCAGTGCAGCTGCTCCGCCCCCATGGTGACGAGGGGGCCTGTTGCCGAGTCCCAGTGGCGTCATCTAAATGATTTAAGAACAGGTACTTTTGATTGGCACGTGTCCGGACCCGCCCACCGGAAGTGACGTCATAAGCCGGAAGTGAGGTCGTGGCAGGAAGGGACATGAAAAAAGCCCTTTTTGAGGCCTCAGACCATTTTAAACTGACCCAACAGTTGCAACGGTATTCCACAGCACCCCCAGAACATGTGAAGGAGGCCTGGCATCATTTTAAAACCCCAGAGCAGCTCATTTTTCAGTGGCAAGGCAAGGCAAGGCTCCGCTCGCTGCCTGCCTGCCTGGCTGGCTCTGAGAACGCGCAGGCAACTCAAACATGCAGGAAATTCAAACGTTGGAGTCGACGAGTGGGTGGGCGAATGGGCGGGGCCAGCTGTAATCCTAGAAACCGGTACTCGCGTACCCCCGCATGACATCACTGCCGAGTCCACTGGGAAACGGACGTGTTGCAGGGCCCAGCTTTGGACGGAGCTCAGAGGGCTGCTGCTGCTCAGCTGCCGGACCGCGGGGGCTTCTTCACGCTGCTCGTGGAGGGGAGAAGGAGAGTCGGCAGCCTGGTCCTCCTCGCCTGTATCTAAGCCAGGGCTCTCCTCCGAGGCCTTGCATGGCAGAGTCGAGTCCTCCTTCCCTGCCCAATCGGGATGGCTAGGACGGGCCGTCTTGGTAGTGGCCCCAATCAGTGATGCCATTCAGGGGGAACGGGCCGGAACGGGCGTTCCGGATCCTAGCAGGCTCCGTGGCTGGTTCCGGGTTCCCGACAAGTGCCAATCAAAAGTGAGTTCCTGTTCCTAAATCATTGGAATGACACCACTGCCCCTAATCTATGGAACTCCCTGCCCCTCATACGCTCCCCCCCCCCAGCTGAGCATCTCTGGAGACTGATTAAAATACTTGCCTTGCGCTGTGTCCCTGATTGCGCATCATTGCACTGCTTTCAGATCGAACCACTTCGCTGAGTTTTCTTATTGCTGCGCTGTTTTTTGTACGAATTCAACTCAGGGGTTGACTACGTACAAAAAAATGTCACTCGATAAATTAAAAAGCATCCGTAACATTTGAGGAAACAAATTCAAGGCTTATTTGCACGTGTGCACGCAGAGTACGGCGTAGAGATGTCCCAGCCCAGCCTGGAAACCTCAGCATCTTGTCACTCCCAGCAGCGCTTGGAGGCAGTGCTGAACTGGGGGGGGGGTGAAGGCTCTGCAGCACAGGCCGCTCGAAAGGGCTGGTTTCCGGCACCACCTGCGTCTTTTCCCGTGCAGTGACTGGGAGGATGAGCAGCAGCAGTGATGGCTAGCGGGCAGCACCTCCTGAGGCAACCTTCTCAGTCGGCCGCCTGGATGGGCTGGCCCTGTCTGGGAGCTGGCCTTGATGGATCCTCCAGATCCAAAGGCTTGGCCCAGCCTCACACAGTCCACACCCAGGGGCACCCATCACTCCTCCTGGGAGCAGAGCCACACCCCCGTTCAGGTGATCTGCCGTGAAGCATCCGGTTGGACCGATCGCATTATGGTGTGGACCGACACCGTATTTAAACACTGTCACATTCTTAGGCCGATTTAATGGACCATCTTTGCATTGCCAGTCTTGCCACCTTAGTTGCTGTTAGGTTTCTCTTTTGTGATCTTGTTAAAATGAGGAAACCATGTTAATAAAAGCACAATTAAATATTATTAATTATGTGGAGAGAGACACTTTCTGTCTCCCACACACTGCCAACCCTGAAGGCCACTTAATGCAATGGAAGACCCAATTCTGCACTCCAATGACGCCCATCCGAGGCACAGGGTGGGGTGGGGGTCCCTCAGATGTGGTACACTGTGTTATGGGGGGGGGGCAGGGCAGGGCAGACGTGTGAAATTCTCTCCTCCCTCCAGGCCACGCTGGGTGGTGGACCAGGAGCAGGTGCCAGCTGAACCTTTTGTGGTGGATGGACTCAAGGGCAGCCAAACTGGGGGTGTCCCCGCCCCCCCCCCTTGTGCGGATGAGAGTCAGGCTAATTCTGCAGCCTGTCTCCGGTTCCAGGGCAAACCCCTCCGACAGGGAGCCCCTCTCTCAGGGAGGAGGAGCACACAGAGGGGGGCTTTGGGGGTGCCCTCGTGGCGAACAAACGGGTGCCCAGCACCAGCCACGGCAAGAGCAGACAGCTGGCCCTGCGGACCCCCTGGATCGCCCACAGACTTCGCACCAGAGCGACTCCGCACCCGCGACTGCCACGATGCCCGTTGCCGTCGGACGCGAGGACCAGGCAGCCCAGCATCTCGAAGCGCGGATGCTGCGAACTCTCTGGCGTCGCTTCCACAGCCCCTCCCCCCGCCCCGCTCTTCTGCGCGCTGAACAGCGGACTTCCCGGGGCCGGTTCCTTCCTCCCAAAGCACCCTGGGGAGCCCTTCTGACGACCCGGCAGCCCATCTAGGCATTCTCACGTGCCCCTCGCACTGCAAGGGCGCGACTGCCAGAGGCTGCCTTCGGCCCGCGCTGCAGCCGCTCTGCCTTTCCCTGCACAAGGCAAGACGATCCCCGTGAAGGCCGCAGGTCGATCACGCGCGTGCAGGTTCCGCTGCAGCAAAGCCCCGCGCCGGGCCTCTCCTGACGCCCCCGCCCGGACGGAGTCACTGGGGGTCGGGTGCGGTGCGGTGGGCAGCCCAGGGGCGCCCTCGGACACAACGGCTTCCTGGGCAGACACAGACACGCGCACTGGCCCCCTGCCACAGGGTCGCTCTGGGCTCCTCCCGGGGACTCGGCAGTTGCGTAACGTGGGAAGCAGCCGCCGCCGCCGCCGCGGCAGGAGCAGCAGGTGCCTTCGTCGGGCACTCGGAGAGCGCCAGGCGGCTGCGCGCGGAGGGCGAGGACCTGCAGTCGGGCGCGCCTCGCGGCGGGCACCCGAGGAAGGGCGAGCGGGCGCCCCCACCACGTGGCGAGGTCGGAGCGCGACGGGCGGCAGCCCCCGTTGGAGGCCGGCGCAGAGCCCCGCCCGCCTGCCCGGGCCTGCGCTGCCATTGGCGGGTGGGCGCGCCACTCGGGGGCGCGGGCGGCCAATCCGGGAGCGCGGAGCCCCTGCGCGCTCGCCAGCCCCGCCTCCGCCCGAGGCTCCGCAGCGTGCTCGACGGTCCTGCTCGCAGCTGGCGAGCGACGGAGGCCGGCCGCGGAGCCCAGCCAGCCTCGTGGGCTGCGTCGGGAGCCGGGCGGGCGCCATCGCCGCCGCGCGACTCGGCCCGTCGGGACCGGAGCAGCAGCAGCAGCAGCAGCAGCAGGATGGGAGCCCGGGCGCCGACGGAGCCCAGCGGCGAGGGGGGCTGCCCGCTCCGCCGCGGACCGCTGTGAGCAGCCGGAGGAGGACGCGCCGAGGTAGGTGGGAGCGGGGCGCGGGGCCCCCGCTTCGCCGCCGAGAACTGGGTCGGGACGGAGCGGGGCTGCTGCGCGCTGGAGGGCTGCGGGGCAGGGAGCCGACGCCGCGCCGCGCGCGTGACCTCCGCGGGGATCGGGGCCTGGCGGCGCCGGGCGCTGCCTGTGCTCCAGCGGGCGGGCGGTGGTCCCGCGCGGCCCCCAGCCCAGCCCAGCCCGCGGCTGCCTCGGCTCGCAGGGGCGGCTGCCGTGCCGGGGAAGGAACCCGCGGACAGCTCCCCGCTGCGGCGAGCGCCGGGCTGCTGCGGAGGCCTCCGGGCGCGGCGTTTGCAAGTCACGGCCCGGGCAGCCAGCCTCGCTCCCTCGGAAGTCTGCTGCGGGCGGCGGCGCTTGCGCTGGGCGACCCCGGCTCGGGCTGAGGGTCATCCGCGGCATGGCAGGGCGGTGCGTGCTCCAGCGACACGCCGCCGCCGCCCCCGTTCGCACGATCGCGGTCCCACCCTGTACGGTGCGCCTCCGAATGCGCGCCGTGTTGCGGCGGTCGAGCCGCGAGCCCCACCTGTGCTGGTCGAGTGAGGCGGGCGGGCGGGCGGGCCTTTGGCCCTCGCTGGCTGGGGCTGTCGCCAGAGCCCCGAGCCTGAGACAGCGCCCGCCTTCGCTCCCGCGCGCGCAGCGGCTTCTCGCTCCCGCAGCATCGCATCTCTGGCGGCGCTGGAGATGCTGCCGCCGCCGCCGCCGCCTCTATGGCAGCCGCTTTCTGCTTCCAATATGGCTCTCCCCGCCGCCTGCCAGGCGAGGACGGAGCCTGCCCTTGGTGGAGGACACCTCCGCGGGCAGGGGCTAGAAGGGGGCAATGTAGGGGAGGGGGCCTGGCTGCCCCAGCCGGAGAGGGGGTCTGTCCCGGGAGGCCTCCCTCCCCCGATTCCCCCCTCGATCTCGGGTGCTCTGCTCTGGGCACAGTCTCTGCACATAACGCAAGCACAGCCCCCCAAAAGGAGCACGTGCTGGCTGGCTGGCTGCCTCGCAGGAGACTGTGCCCGCATTCTGTGGGCTTTGATCGGGCTCTTCTTGGGCGAGTGGGGGGGGGGGTCGCAGGCAGCACTGGCTTGAGGCCGGCTTCTCTGGCTACAGGGGTGTCGTGTGGATGTTGGATGGTGAGAAAAGGCTGGTTTTGAGGTGCTCAGGCCTTGGGGGGACGGACGGACGGACCCCGTCTCCGAGTCCTGTTTCCAGGTGCCCTGCTTGCTTCTGCTGACAGGCCGGGCTAGAAATAGTCTCTGGACAGAACCAGGAGTTGGGACTTGGCCCTCCTCGTTACAGGAACTGGGTCGGGAGGAGATGATGACCTTTGGTGTGGTTTGGCCATGGGGGGGGGGACACGCCCTGGGTCCCAGCCGCTTCCTCGGTAGTTGCCACCAGATTGCCCCAGCTGGGTATCCAAGGGCCGTTTGCCGGATGCCAGCAGAAGAGGGTCCCCTTTCAGGCGGCCGTGTTGAGCAGCGAGGCAGTGCCAGGCTCCTTTGCCCAACCACCAGTCAGCCTTTAAAAGCCAGGGCCGGACTTTCTGCCTGGAAGTGGCACTTGAGATCAAAAGTGCCTCTCTGGAGGGCACAAAGAGCTGCTTGTAGGAAAATGGGCCCTGCCAGTGAGAGTTTCCTCGCCGGGTTTGATAGAAGCTGGGCTGCAAGACGGGGCTCCTTTAGTGCAGGCTTCAGAGAGGCCACTTGTTTGGTGACCAATTCCACTGCTCTGGCCTCGTGTCATGAGTGCTGGCTTCCAAGCCGTCAGAGAGGTCTGTTTCAGCTTCTGTGGAATGTGTTGCGTTGTTCCTCGAGGTCTGTGGTGCCCACACCCTCCTGTAGCAGCTGTTGGCGTGACGGCACTGCTGGTTGTCAGTTCTTCCTGTGAAGAAGCAGGGGGATGCTTGAGTGCAGACGCTGATACCCTGTGAGGCCCCTGCAGCCCACCAGAGAGCAAGCCGTGCCCTCAAGCACAAGGCGTGCTCTGCAAAAGGACTGCTCTCTTCTTGGCATTCAGACCGTCCACGTTCCGTGCCTCAAGGAATTGCTCAGAAAGGAGTGAGCCAAGAGGACAAATGTCGGAAAGCCAATGGAATAATCCCTAATCGGGTTCTGGTTGATAAAACAACCTGTGTAGTTTAATCAACAAGGAGGCTGTGGCCACAGTCCTGTGCAATGGAATAAAGTGGCTCAGACTAACCTCATAAGAACATAAGAACATAAGAAGAGCCCTGCTGGATCAGGCCAAAGGCCCATCTAGTCCAGCTTCCTGTATCTCACAGTGGCCCACCAGGTGCCCCAGGAAGGCATGAGACTACAAGATGCTTGCATCCTGTTGCCACTCCCTTGCACCCGGTACCAGTAGCCCACCACCTTTGTAAGGAGGTTGCACAGACCTCCTACTCAGTGGGTGAAGAGGCACCTTCCAAGGGGATGACTCTCTTAGGCTGAGGAGGGGGACAGCCCCTCCTCTTTCACCCCAGCAGAACCTCCCTCCCACTCCATCGCATTCCTTTTTAGACTGCAAACACCTCTGGGGGCTGTGGGGGTCATATTCTCCTTCCTTGTACTTCACAAACTGCTTAGAGAAAAAGTGATACAGAAATCTTCTGAGTAACTTAATTGTAAGTGGCTAGAGTTGAATATTCTGGCAAACTTTGGTCTGAAATATGTCGGAAACATTTAAACCTGCAAAGCAACAGTGAAACAAAAGTTCAGCTTTGCAAACGGTAAGGTATCTGCCTGCACCCAAAGGCTTTTAATTTTATGGCAGTTAATTCCCACCTTTATACAAAATTGAAAAAGTTAGATTTTCCGCCAAACTCCGTAGAAACCACAAAGCTGCCCATTACATTTAATGTACAATCTGCAATATTTTTGTTAATATCCGCAATGAGTGAGTTTAGGTTCGGAGCATTGCTATTGCACCTTTAATACTGAGGCTAATGGAGCTTGCAGGACTTGCACTGCTACCAAAGGTTTTGTATTAAAGGTGCAATAGCCTTTTGCTGATAGGGACGTAGTGGCGCAGCGGGTTAAACCGCTGCTGCTGGGCTTTCCAACCGGAAGGTTGGGAGTTCAAGACTGCGCGATGGAGTGAGCTCCCATTGCTTGTCCCAGCTCCTGCCAACCAAGCAGTTCGAAAGCACATAAATGCAACTAGATAAATAGGGACCACTTCGGTGGGAAGGTAACGGCGTTCCATGCGCTACGGCATAGAGTCATGCCGGCCACATGACCACGGAAGCTTGTCCTTGGACAAAACGCTAGCTCTACAGGCTTTGAAACGGAGATGAGCACCGCCCCTTGCATTCGGTCGTGACTAGACCATTCAGTAACCTTTACCTTTAGTCTTTTGCTATCCAGAGGGCTCAAAACTGAAGGCCGTGCATTTCATATTTTGACCTCTTCTTCCTGCCTTCCTGATGAACTTGAACACAAGAACTCCACTAAATGGATGGTGGAAATCTGCACAGGTGGCCTGCCATTTCTAAGAGTTACAAAAAATACTTTTCCACCTTAACAGGAGTTAAAAGAGCAGTTATTTACTGAGCACTGTGAGAACAGCTTCAATGACCTCTACGTCCTTCCTGGTCGACTGCTTCGTGTGTTTGTCCCCCACAGTGTTTCCCAAGAACCCTCCAGGTCTGGATATTTGCAGTTGTCTTTGTGTAACTGTAGACTTGTGCTGGCTCGCTGGCTCCTTCCTGAATGTTGGGCTTCCTGAGCGACCGTCGACTCGCCCTGTGTATATGACCACACGTGCACTTGACATACTGCTCAGGGTGGCTTCCTTCCCCCCCCCCCGAGTTTTTATACTTTCTAAATGGAAACTAGATCTCTTATTATTAAACGTATTTATGTATTGTGTTGCTCCAGATTCCCTCCAGGGCCTCTGAGACTGAACGTGGCGTCTTTCATAAGAGAGGCCATGCTGGCTTTGGGGAGCTTCTGTAGCTTCTCCCTCGCTGAACGCTTGTCACTCCCCTGAGGACAGCAGCCGCTACTGCTCAAGTAGGGAACCTGCCCCTCTTAGGAAAGGCCTGAATCTCTGAAGGAGCCGACATCCATTTCTCTTCCAGCCCAAGCCCAGCATCTGGCGTGCAGTGCTGTGCATGTCTGTGCATGTCTACTCAGAAGTAAGAGTGCAGTGCTGTGCATGTCTACTCAGAAGTAAGCCCCCCTTGAGTTCACTAGGACTTAGGTAAGCGTCTATAGGATTGTAGCTCAACAGCTCAATTCTACGCATACCTTCTCAGAACTGTTCTATTGTGTTCAGTGGGGGGCACTCTCTGGAAAATGTGTGTAGGATTTGAGTCTTACAACCCAATCTTACTTTCCAGCACCAGTACAACCACAATGCAGCCTCAAGGTAAGGGAGGAATGTTCCTCTGGGACCCCCTCCCCCCAAGAATGCAGCATGCATCCCTTAAAGTTGATTAGGATTGGGCTGCTGCAGCACAATCCTATGCATGTCCTGTTGTGCTCAAGGGGCTTACTCCCTGGGAAGTGTGGCTAGGACTGCAGCCTTAGGGCCCAACCCTAACTAAGGTTCCTGCTGTCGAGGTAAGTGGGCAAACGTTTCCTTCAGCCTCGGTGACGGCCCCCTCCCCGCAGGAGGAGGTGCGTGTCCCGTTGGCACGGCAGCATCAGTGCTGGACCGTTGGGTGGGATTGGGTCCCTTCTCTCTGAACCTGTGTTGCGGCCGTGCAGCAGGGCTGAGCGTGGTGAGGCTGGCAGCTCAGTCCCACGCAGGGCTGGAGGGGGCAGGTCTCCTGATCTGCAGCCATAAGCCCCAGACGGGCAGTGTGAATACCAGGCTGCTGCTGCTGCTGCTGAGAGCTGCTGGCGCAAACAGCCGGAGGCCCCGTGTGTAGGACAGCCCTCCAGGGTGCCCTGCCGGAGCGGGTGGCTCATGGGCAGCTCAGGTTGGAGAGCCAGCCGGGTGGGCCAGGGTTGGGGAGGGTCTCAGCAGCTGCTGTGCAAGCCAAGATCATAAGACGAGCCCTGCTGGATCAGGCCAAAAGGGGCCCACCTAGCCCAGCTTCCTGCATCTCACAGTGGCCCACCAGGTGCCTCAGGGAGCACACGAGACAACAAGATGCCTGCGTTTTGTTGCCACTCCCCTGCACCTGGCAGCCTGGAGTAGCCTACTTTTAATGAAAGGAGGTTGCACAACCTGCAATAGACTTTTCCTCCAGAAATCTGCCCAGTCACCTTTTAAAGGCACCCAGGCCAGGCACCGCCACCACCTCCTGTGGCAAAGAGTTCCACAGATTAATAACCTGCTGTGTAAAAAAAAAATTCCTTTTATCCTTTCTCCCCTTCCCAACACTCAATTTCAGTGGCTGCCCCCTGGTTCTGGTGTTGTGAGAGAGGGAAAAGAACATCCCTCTATCCATCCCATGCATAATTTTCCCCCTTTCTAACCCTCTCCCGCTTTCTCTGCCCCAAAGCGTCCCCTGAGTCTCCACTGCCAGCGGAACGGCTAGCACAGGCTTGAGAAGACCCACTGGAGGTCTGGCAGACTGTGCGATGGTCAGAGGAAGCTTTCCGTGCTCCTCCCGGGGGGTTGGTCACCCCACTCCCGCGGTGTGCAGCGTGTGCTCCGTCGGCAGCACTGCAGCTGTGGGGAGTGGGGCTGGGCCCCATGGAGCACAAGGCCACATGCTCTGGATGGGACTCCTGGGTGGAAATAATGGGTGTCTTGCGCATCTAAACACAGCCCACATTTTCTCCCGGCTGCTCATTCGCAATGCAGTTGGCCCGTCTCGTCTACGTGGATGCCGACCCCGTGTCAGAAGGGCCTCGAGGACAAAAACGTTGTCCCTTTTGGAGGCCTCCCTGCGCTTCAGGGCACCTCCCAGAGGCGCTTGGAAGGAGTGTTCAGTGCTGGGCTCCAAAGTCCTATGGCACACCTGCAGGCCTTGCAGGGCACACTGCTTGACAACGGCTGCATTAAGCAGCACCCACGCCAGAATTGGTTCACTGGGGTTATAAGAACATAAGAAGAGCCCTTCTGGATCAGGCCAAAGGCCCACCTAGTCCAGCTTCCTCTATCTCACAGCGGCCCACCAGGTGCCCCAGGGAGGCACGAGACAACAAGACGCTTGCATCCTGTGGCCACTCCCTTGCACCCTGACGTAGCCTACTACTAATGTAAGGAGGCTGCACAATCCATCATGGCCTATAGCTCACAATGGACTTTTCTTCCAGAAATCAGTCCAAACCCCTCTTAAAGACATCTAGACCTGGGAACGGGCATCTAGTCTGGGACTAGGTATCTACTCGTCGTCATCTGGGACTAGGCATCTAGTCCTGGGAGCCGGACTGAGCCTGGCTCAGGGCTTGGATGTGGAAGGGGGGAGTTGTGCAAGGGCTGCCTGCGGACGCAGCAGGACGGCAAGAGGCGCCTGCAGAGTGAACCTTTGCGCACTCCACCACAGGGGGAAACCGCTGCAGAGAGGCTGCCGGTGACCTGCTGCTGTGCTGGGCTCAAGAGCCGCGGCTGAGATTGAGACGGGCTGAATGGGGCTCTCTGCCCTTCACCACGGTGGATCAAGGGGTCCTTGTCAAACAGCAGGACAGTTCCGGAGGCAACTGGCTGGCTATTATGGAAGACAAGCAGGTGTGCCCACTGGACTTGTGGCGTAATGTGGCAGTCGGGCTCCGTGGAGTTGTCCCTCTGATGGCCCCATCATGGTGCGGGACAGGAATGGCGTGATCTCAGAGCCCAGCGGGGACTAGCAAGGATCCCTCGTCCCCCGTTAAAAGCAAGCGCCCAGACCGGTCCTTGACTGCTCCGGTCTGCCTCCTGCTGGCTGTGTGGTGCCTCGCAAGAAAGGTGGGCTTGAACCCGCCTTGTCCGTAAGGCCACCCTGAGGAACACTCTTGTCCTGACTCTGAATTGGGGGCTCTGTTGCATTCTGCCTGGGAAGGGAGGCCTGGAGGCGGGGCTGAGCGAGGGGCCTGTCACTCATTAACAGAGCCTGCGGTTCTTGCCTCTCTGCCACCCTTTGTTCTGCGGGCAGCAGGCTGGTCAGGTGCCCCCAGAGCCCTTTTCGTTTTTGCAGTGTCTGCAGTTGATGCTCTCTCTCTCTCTCTCTTTCTCACTCACTCACTCACTCTTAAAGATCCAGCATGAGGCCCCTTGGCCAGGAACTGTCCCTGAATGAAGCCCCCTCCCCACCCCGCTTTCTCCTCACCGGATCCCTTGTGGAATAACACGGACCTGCCAAGTTCTTAGTTCCTCTGTGTGAGTGTGTGTTTTGGGGGGTATTTGCTTTTCACAGACATATTAACTAGCTGACAGGTTTCTGCAGAAGCCATGAATTCTGGAAAGCAGAGAGAGAGAGAGAGAGAGAGAGAGAGAGCGTGCGTGCGTGCGTGCGTACGTGCGTGCGTACGCGCGTTTGGAGCAGAAAGAGCTGGGCTGCCTACAGTTGCACCAAAACAGTCGCATTCAGGCTTGATCTCACTCAAGGCTCAGATTTG
Organism: Lerista edwardsae; assembly: GCA_029204185.1. NCBI lineage: Eukaryota > Metazoa > Chordata > Lepidosauria > Squamata > Scincidae > Lerista > Lerista edwardsae. The sequence goes on from JAJKFI010000059.1 coordinate 5,323,465, forward strand.
GAGTTCTGCTGGGCAGGCCTTCTGGTAACCTTCAGTCGGTGGGCGACAGGAGGCTGGGAGGAGTTGAAGGGCCTTGTCACGACACCAGCTGATAGCTGCGGAAGAAGAACTGGAGGGGTGGAAACAAGAGCCGGAAGAAGAACTGGCAGCTCCTGGAAGAAGAAATGTGCATCTCGTTGCCACTCCCCTGCATCAAGCACTCTGAGGTAGCCTAACTCTAAAGTAAGGAGGCTGCACTAACCATCATGGCCTGTAGCCTGCGATGGACTTTTCCTCCAGAAATCTGTCCAGTCCCCTTTTAAAAGCATCTAGGCCAGATGCCATCCCTACCTCCTGTGGCAAGGAGTTCCATAGCTTAATTACCCGCTGGGTAAAGAAGTATTTCCTTTTATCTGTTCTCACTCCCCCAGCACTCAATCCCTCTCTCCACTTTACCCATCCCATGCGTAATTTTGTAAAGAGTGGGAAGAGCAGACGCTGGCACATCATTGCGTAAGGGTTTGGCTGAGCAAGGATTTGAACCTGGTGCTTCCAGAACCACAACACCCCACATCTGTGCAGACGAGGACCTGAAGGCTCACTGTGGTTTGGCGCTGGTGATCATCGATTTTGGAAAGGATGGCGCAAGGCTCCTTCCTGCGCATGTGCGCGCACGGACAGACGCCTGCGCGCCCAGATTCGGTGCATCGTATTCCCACAGGCGGTGTGTGTGGTCCTGCTGGTCCTAGTTCCTTGTTCATGCGGCAAGCTGGAAGAATTGCAGCACAGCCCGTGTGGAAAAGCGTTGCTTCGAATCCTCCACAGCAAGACGCCGCCAGATCATGTGCTGAACGTCAGGAAATGGACACCCACACGAGAGAGTTCGGGCTCAGCTCCTGACGGACACCTGCAGGTTCTGGAGGTGCTCTGTGCACCAGTGGGGAAGCTGTCGGCCTTCACTTGGCGAAAGGAGCCCTCCTCTGGCCTGCAAAAGGTCCGCTCTGTGGCGCACCAGCAGCAGCAGCAGCAGAGTCGGAGCTGGCCAAACTCTTCTGGCGTTCCTTGGGGCAGACTGGCAGTGAGGGTCGGGATCTGGCCTTGGCCCTGAGAGAGCAGAATAGAAGGGATGCTGCCAAGACCAGTGGCGCAGCCTGGCTCTGCACACCAAATCGGTGGAATTCCGCTCCCCTTGTATTGCCGCTCTTGGAGAAGCAGCTGGCTGTTAGACACAAGATCGCGGGTCTGGCTAGCCAGAGACCAGGGCAGGCGGTGTGCCATTCATTCCACGTGGGGCACTGCGCTATGGAAGACGTGAGCATGAGCCGAGCATGTCCTGAACTGTCTCCTACTTGGAGCAGTGGTGCCGTGACTGCTGCCGTGTAGAAGATGGGAGGGGGCTGCACAGAGAAGTCGGAAGAGCCCCCCTGGATCAGGGCCAAGAGAGCCCAGCTAGTCCAACTTCCTGTATCCCACAGCGGCCCACCGGATGCCTCGGGGAGCATACAGGGTTGCAAGCAATCAGGCTTGACTTCCTGGAGGATTGCCGGTCACCGACTTCCAGAATTCCTGCTGAGCACAGCAACGGCGTTGAATTTCCCTTGACAAAGAAACCTCAGTGTTACTCGGTGCAGAGATTTTTCTGCCATATGGATAAAAGGTGGCTTTTGCCACAGTAGTTTTTAGCGCACACGCAAGTTGTGTGCAGGCACTAGCGGTTTCCATTCTGAAGCGCCACATTTTTAGAGTCACTCACACACTGTGCTGTTCAGCTGCCGAATCTTGCATGTGCTTCTGTCCGCCTTGTTGTGTTGCATTTCACGCTTGCGCCTGGTTTCCCCAGGGCAAGGGTCAAACACAGTGGTGTCATTCAAATGATTTAGGAACAGGAACTCACTTTTGAGTTCAAATTCAAATGTTGAAAAAAAACACCAAAAAAAACCCGGAAGCAGCCATGGAGCCCGTTAGGATCCGGAACGCCCATTCTGGTCCGTTCCCCCTGAATGACATCACTGGTCAAACAGCGTGTCCTATTAGACGTGTCTCTGGCCCTGATGTGCTCGACTGAACACAGCTGGGGAAAGATACCCACCACTGCAGCATGGAGGGAGGGAAGGGGGCTTTAACTCTTGCTCTGCAGCGGCCCTGAACCAGATAAACGCCAAGTGACTATGTGAAAATAAGTGACTGCAGGTTGATAATGTTGGGGCCAATGACATTCTCTTGGCCCAATCCTGTCTGCCACCACTGGCGTGCCACAGCCGAGTGTGTGGGGCCTCCAGTGGTGGTGGAGGGCAATCCGAAGGTCTGAGGAAGATAAGGAAAAATGCACTTTGTGCACCTCTCCATAGACGACCTGGTGGTTTATGGGTAGCCTTGGATCTACACCAGCTATACTGCGAGTGCATGTCTGTGTAGGTGGTGTATTCAAAAGGAGAAGAATGGGATCGAAAAAGGGGGGATGGGATTGGGCCATTCGCTGGTGTCGCCAGGATGGGCCCCCTGCTCTTCCCGCCCCCCACCTCCAACTTTTAGAAGTGGGCTGCCCCTGAGTGCTGGGCGCAAGGGAGTGGCAACAGAATGCAGGTGTCTTGTCCTGGGTTCTCCCTGAGGCACCTGGTGGGCCACTGTGAGATGTAGGAAGCTGGACTTGATGGCCCTTTGGCCTGATCCTGCACAGGGGCTCTGCTACTGAGAGCAGTGGCGCTTCTGGGAGGTGCAGCTGTGCCCGCGGCTCCTCTGCCTGCTTGCAGCAGCAGCAGCCTGGCTTTTGCGCTGTGCCAAGGGCCTTGTGCTGCCGGGAGCGCATGTTTCAGCAGCGCACGTCAGAGACAGGCTGGGGCTGCTGACATAATGTGCAGTTTCGCCCTCATCTCCAGGCACTTCCTGCGTGTATTTCCTCCTTCTTCGCCCCAGAGTTTCAGGCTCCAGTAACTGATTCATAAAAAGGGTTGAATGCCTTGCAGTTCCAAGCGCAAATGTTGACCCATCCCAATGAATTCGATGCAGTGTGCTGGCAAAAAAGCGGGTGCCCAGCCTCAAGGAAGCCGCGCACCGTAATAATGAACTAGGCAGGCTCTGTGGCTGTGAAGCAGCCGGGCTTTTACCTCCTGGAGGTGAGCTCGGCAGGGTGTCTGGGCGCAGGGTGCCAAGAGAATTCCCCTGTACTGACAGAAGAAGGGACGAGGCTGGGCTAGGGAAGGAATTTGCGGCTGTGTGAAGTTCTGCCGGAGCTGCCCTGTGCCCAGAGGGACCGAGATGGGTCAGCACTGACCACCCAGACTGGCAAGGGCTCTCCAGGTTCCGGCCGGGGGCAGCTGTTTTAACATTTTTCGTATGAAATTTTGGACCCGCACGATAGGGATTTTAAGCCCGCAATTCATTGTTGTTAAAACGTACGGTTTTAATTTTGGGTGTGTGTGTGTGTGTGTGTGTGTGTGTGTGTGTGTGTGCATGCAAGAGCTGCCTTCAGGCTTAGGCCAAAGATGGGGCACAAGTTCTTCAATAAGTATTCTCACCTGCCCAGTGCCGTGAGGTGTGCCTACCCTTTCCAGTGGTGCGCAACAGCTGTAAAGCAGATTCCAGCCCAGTTTGTCTATGGGATGGGAAAGGATTACGCCACTGAGCTGTGCGGACCTGGCCACAGTGACCCATGCCCTAGTGACATCGAGATTAGATTATTGCAATGCGCTCTACGTGGGGCTGCCTTTGAAGACGGTCCGGAAATTACAACTAGTACAGAACGCGGCGGCTCGGGTGGTTGCTGGGGCACGTCGGTTTGACTCTGTCGAGCCGCTGCTTCGGCGACTACACTGGCTGCCGGTTCTGTTCCGGGCCCAATTCAAGGTGCTGGTTTTGACTTTTAAAGCCCTTTACGGCTCGGGCCCAGGGTATTTGAGGGACCGCCTCCTTCCATATAATCCTACCCGTACTCTTAGATCATCTGGGGGGGGGCCCTTTTGACTGTGCCGCCACCAGGAGAAGTGAGAGGGGCGGCAGCCAGGAAGAGGGCCTTTTCGGTGGTGGCCCCCCAACTTTGGAATACCCTCCCCTTCGAATTGAGAACAGCCCCCTCTTTGTTAACTTTTCGGCGGGGGCTGAAGACCTTTTTATTTCAAAAAGCTTTTTAACTGTTGACAGGTTGGCTGGCTGGCTGGTTATACTTTTATACTTTTATATTTTATGATCCACATGGCTTGTTTTAAACTCTGTTGTTTAATTTTTTTGTTTTATTGTATTTTAATATTGTTTAAATTGTTTTTAATGTTGTTTTTATATTTTTTATTGTTGTAAATGCCGCCTTGAGTGCCTTCGGGCAATAGGCGGGGTATAAATTCAATTAATAATAATAACAATAATAAATAATTGGTGCCATTGACCAATTAGTTTCCACAGATTAAAGACGGTGCTTGGCTCTAATCCCGTTATCTAGGCTCCACTGCAGCCCGAACCGCAGCCGCCCCTGTGGAAAATGCGGGGAGTGTCTCAAGGACCGGAGAAACCACTTCTGAAGGGGAGGAGCAGGCGGAGGAGGAGGGTGCCGGGGGGGAAGGTGAGGCTGGAGGACTCGGCTGGCGTCGTGCAGTCCTGCGTTTCCCTGCTGGGTGGACTGGCTGAAGCATTGCGGTTCATGCGCTGGCAGCAGGAATGTGGTCCAGGCAGGGAGTGCTGTGCAAATGGCGGGTTGTTCCGACTGTTCTTTCTCCAGATCTCTTTTGGGGAAGGAGGTGGCCTTGCTTGGCACTAGGAAGTAGTTGCCCCTGTTTTGTGGCATTCCCCGCGCCCAGATGCGGGCTCAGCCAAAGGTCCGTCTCAGCTGGACATGCCCATCCAACTCTCAGGCTGGGTGGATGTCTGGATTGGATGGCCTCAGTCCAGTCTGGCCGAACTCTGGTGTTAGCCAATTCAGGGTTTATCTTTGTCGCCCGTTATCTTCCTTTTGCGTAGAAGCTCTTAAGATGCCGTTTCAGGCCTCGTTTAATGCTGTAAAGCCTCCCAATTGACCGTAGCACAGGGGAAAACCCACTGGCGTCTCTGGGGAGAAGTGACCTTGACCGGCTTGCTCTTCTTCAGACTTCTGTCATGCTGGGAGGGGGGTGTGTGAGCAGAAAGTGCCCACCTTGGGTCTTCTAAAAGGCAGTGCAGGCCAAGTGGAGCTGGGGACTGATCCTGTCCTTTCGAACGCTAGGGAGGCTGGCTGAGGGAGGGCGTCGCTGAGTGGCCTCGGCATCGAGGAGTGGGGCTTCTGTCTTGGTGGGCTTGGGCTGGTTGTGATGCTGGAGCTTGGGCTGCCGGGGGGGGGGGGCGGCTCCCTGTGCTGCCGAAGTGGTTTGGGAGAAACCGGCGACAAACCTCTCGTTGTGCAGGGCAGCAGGAGGAAGCCACGAAGCAGCCCAGCAACAGAGTGGCTGTTTGGATGAGCTCCAGGGGCCCCTCGGGAAGGCTGGCTTTGGGCTCGCTTGGAGGCTGTCTCCAAAACACAATCCTTTCGGGGTGTGTGTGTGTGTGCTGGGAATGGCTTCCTTGTAACTTCCTGGCGCTGCAGAAGTGTTGATCCTGTTTCACAGCGGTGTCCTGAAGTGGGAGTCTGGCGAGGCTGCGTGCGGGGGGGGGGAAGCCCCCTCCCTTCGGTTTTTGGGGGTGGTTCTTGGGCTGCAGACTGGGCTGGGCTGAGCTGGTGCGGGGCCTGTGGCAGGCACTGCGAAGGAGCTGCCCCCGTCCTGCCCTGCCTCTGCCCCTTGGCAGCGGGTGCCGGCTTGAGCTCTGCGTCAGGTGGCTGCAGGACCTTGCTGGCCCCCAGTGACCCCCTCTCCACCTGCCATGTTAAAGGAAACGGCTCCGGCAGTGCTGCCTGGCGGAAGAGCCTTCCTTGCAGGCCGGTCCCTGAGACGGTTCGTCCTGGGAAATTCGTTCCGGGCCCAGAGGGAAGGAGAGCCAGGGGGAGGGAGGGAGGGAGCGAGGCCGCGGAGGGGGTCACGTGCCGCGCTGTGCTCAGGAGCAGGCCCCACTGGGCGGCAGGGAGTGTGCTCTGCTCTGGGCAACCTGGCCGGAGTGGGGCTCTGCAGGGGAAGGAGCGCTGCCCCCACCCCACCCCCAGCTCTGGCTGCCAGGGGAGAGGGAGTTGGCAAACAGCTCCGCGGCACTGTTTGCTTTCCTGTGTGCTCCGGCTGTAATAAAAACAGCAGGCTGGGGAGAGGTGGGGGGGCGGTGGGTTCCCATTGTGCCAGGCCGGCGTTTTCCAGGGCTCCTCGGCCGCTCCGCACTGCTCTTCAGTTCCAAGTTCGCCACTCGGTTCACTTTCCAGCCGCCTGCTCAGATGTTCAGCGGCGCTGGAGATGCGCGTGGCCTCCCGCTGAAAGCGCCAAGCTCCTAGCCGCACCTGTTCAGTCTCCCTCTTTCTCTCTCCGCAGGTGGAGGCTGCAGGTTGGCAGATCCGAGCTGGGGCCGGGCCCGGAAGGGTGCGCGGAGGGGACGCCCGCTGAATCCCGCGCAAGGCTGCACCGGCGCTTCGGCAGCACTGGGGGACGGCCTCGCCGCCAGGACCGAGCGGGAAGCGGCACTCCAGGGCAGGGGAGGCGACTGCAGCTCCTCCAGTTCCTCCCGGACAGAGCAACAAAACTATGAGGGCGGGCAAGGGGTACTGGACAGACGGGGTTGGCTGCCCGCGGTGGGGGAGGGCAGGCTCTTGCGCCTTGGCAGCGGCATGTCCCAGCAGGAGAGCGCCATGAGGTGTGTTGGCCCAAGCGTCCGCCGGGGGGGTGCAGTGCGCGGTGTGGGCCGCCCTGTCCGTGTAGGGCCGGGGGGGGAGCATCCCGCAGTGGCCGGTGTCCTTTTTCTCCCCCTCTACCCGCACACGGAGGAATCAGCCAGCATCGAGGATAAAGATACTGCCCCCCTGTTTGGAGGCAGAGAGGAGAAGAGGGGGGCGAGGGAGGTTCTCCTCCACGCCTCCCCCTCCCGCCGGACCATGGGATGCCGGCAAAGCTCGGAGGAGAAAGAGGCCGCGCGGCGATCCCGGAGGATCGACCGCCACCTGCGCTCCGAGAGCCAGCGGCAGCGGCGGGAGATCAAGCTCCTGCTCCTGGGCACCAGCAACTCCGGCAAGAGCACCATCGTCAAGCAGATGAAGATCATCCACAGCGGGGGCTTCAACCTGGAGGCCTGCAAGGAGTACAAGCCCCTGATCGTCTACAACGCCATCGACTCGCTCACGCGCATCATCCGGGCCCTGGCCGCGCTCAAGATCGAGTTCCGCAACCCCGACCGGGCCTACGACGCCGTGCAGCTCTTCGCCCTGACGGGCCCCGCCGAGAGCAAGGGCGAGATCACGCCCGAGCTGCTGGGCGTCATGAAGCGGCTCTGGGCCGACCCCGGCGTGCAGGAGTGTTTCTGCCGCTCCAACGAGTACCACCTGGAGGACAACGCCGCCTACTACCTGAACGACCTGGACCGGATCGCGGCCCTGGACTACATCCCGACGGTGGAGGACATTCTCCGCTCCCGGGACATGACCACCGGGATCGTGGAGAACAAGTTCACCTTCAAGGAGCTGACGTTCAAGATGGTGGACGTGGGCGGGCAGCGCTCGGAGCGCAAGAAGTGGATCCACTGCTTTGAGGGGGTCACAGCAATAATTTTCTGCGTGGAGCTGAGTGGGTACGACCTGAAGCTGTATGAAGATAACCAGACGGTAAGTCCGTGTTGTGTCGGCCGCTCCGTTGCTTGAATCGGTCATCCATGTGCTCCTAGGCAGGCTGCTCCAGATGTGATGCTGGGATCCTGGTGCCCAACATCCGTTCTTTCCTTGCCACAGGCTAGGATGGCCACGGTGAGAAGCCAGTGGTGGCTCCTAAACTACAGACCCCTCTCCAAAGGGAGATTCTAAGAGCGGTGTCTTTGCTGCTTTCCTTGAGTCCTCCTCTGTCTCCCACCAACCATCAACCCCTGGGTGAACTCTCTTTCTGTGACCCTCGCAACTGTGGTGTCTTGATTTGTTGCTCGTGATGTTGTTGCCCCTTTGCATAGTTGGGAAAAGCTGCGCAAAAGTATTTGAAAGAAATATCAGGAGCCTTCTACGTAGCTCAGCACCTATGACCAGAGCAGATTGATGGTTTTTTAGGAGAGGAGAGCTCGAGCAGAATGCCTCTCTCTGAGAATGCCTCTATGGCTGTATTGCCTCCCAGCTCAGCGATGTTGACCAGGGCTTGGGCTCCAGGGCCTCGTCTGTTGAGAGACACCATACATGTGAAGTCTGTTAGGTAGTGTGCGGCGGGCCAGAAAAAGCTCTGCAAAGTATACTGGGAATGCCTTAGCAGTGGAAATGCCTGCCCTAGAAAATGTTGCTCTTGATTTTCAGAAGCGAGCTCTATATTTTTGTGCTGTGTTCAGAACTGATTCTGCTGGCCCGAGTTGGTCAGCTTGGCTTCTGGGCGGGCCTTCCCTTTGCAGGCTCTTTGTAACGTAAATACCAGCCTTCCGTTTGCTCAGGCCAACAGATAGATACAGCCGCGATGGAAATGCTTGCCTGTGTGCGCACTCGCGCATGTGCATGAATTCATTTGCATTGAGTTCACCTTCACTGTCTGTAATACTTGTATTTTCCAGTGTCTTTCCTTAACAAAGAATTCACTGGAGATGGTGAAAGGCACCTGGGGTGGGGGGATATGATTGAGAAGGACAATCATGAGATGCAGTGGGTGGAGAGAGGCGTGTTCTTTTCCTTCTCACACAACACCAGAACCAGGAGACATCCACTGAGATTGAACATTGGGAGAGCAAGGACAAACAAAACAAAATATTATCCAGTATGTCATTCATCTGTGGAACTCCTTGCCACAGGATGTAATGATGGTACCTGGCCTAGATGCCTTCAAAAGGGGGTTGGACAGATTTCAAGGCGGAAAAAAGTCCAGCAAAGGTTCCCAGCCATGATGGGTATCCACAACCTCCTGGTTCTGGAAGTGGGCTGCCTCCGAATGCCAAGTGCCAGGGAGTGGCCACAGGATGCAGGGGTCTTGTCGTCCTGTGTGGCATTGGGTTGGGCCACTGTGGTACACAGGAAGCTGGATTAGATGGGCCGCCTTTGGCCTGATCCAGCAGGGCTCTTTTCTTCTTGTGTTCCATGTCAACCCTGGCAGAGCTTGCTTTGGAGCATGTTCTCTGCATGGAATGGATGGCACCAGTGATGTCATGCAGGGGGTATGCGGGGGTACGCGAGTACCGGTTTCTAGGATTACGGCTGGCCCCGCCCATTCGCCCGCCTACTCGTCGACTCCGCCCCCTGCAACGTTTGAATTTCCTGCACGTTTGAGTTGCCTGCACGTTCTCAGAGCCAGGCAGGCAGGCAGCGAGCGGAGCCTTTCCTTGCCACTGAAAAATGAGCTGCTCTCGGGTTTTAACATGACGCCAGGCCTCCTTCACATGTTCTGGGGGTGCTGTGGAATCCTGTTGCAACTGTTGGGTCAGTTTAAAATCATCTGAGGACTCAAAAAGGGCTTTTTTCATGTCACTTCCTGCCACGACCTCACTTCTGGCTTATGACGTCACTTCTGGTGGGCGGGTCCCGACGCGTGCTAATCAAAAGTGCGTACCTGTTCTTAAATCATTTAGATGACACCACTGGATGGCACCCAGTTGCCAATGGACTGACTTGGTTCTGAAGTGTTCTTTAAGCATAAACAGCATCTGATCCTGTTCAGGGTCGCTGCCCATATTACAAGTGCTCAGCCGAGTTCGGTTTTGGTTGGGCTTTGATGAGAGATGAAGGGGACCTGTCTCCCGAGTTGCCTCTGCAGGTGACCCTGTCCTTGTGCCCACCTGTTGACCGGGCTGCCAACAGCCAGGACCAAGGCAGGAAGAAGAGTCTGGGAGCAGGGAACAGCTTTACCTTCCCTGCTTGTGTAAACCCCCCCCCCCCCACCTGAGGTGTCTCGGGAAGCTCTTTGGGAACTGGGAGAAGAGCTCCGTGTTCCTTACAAGAAGAATGTCGTTTGGTGTCCATAGAAACTGAGGGAAAGCTACAAGCCGGTGCAGTTTGAAACAAAGCACTTTCACATAATGGGAGAAATGCACCTTTTTTCTGTGGGCTGCAATTAAATAGTAATACATGCCTCTATTTATAATTGATGAGCCATTATGGAGAATGACAAGCCGCTCCCGTCCGGGGCCAGAGCGCGTCATTCAGACAGAGCCTGCTGCTGGGACTCATATGCGGGGCGGGGGGGGGAGAACATTGTCGTCTGAGCCGCTGCTACAAATGGTGACTGTGGCTTGGGGAGGGGGCTGCGTTTTTGCCACAGTTGTCTGGGGAATTGCAGAGCAGGCCACGGAGGGTGTTGCTCAGCTGCGGATCACTCTGTGAACTCAGAAAATCATACTGAGACTTTCACCGAGTTGACTCTTGAAGGTGGGGAGTCCTCTTGCCACAAAAGAGCCGAAATGAGATGAAACGCGGGTCCCGACAACCAGCCCACCCCTCCCTTGCAGGGACATAATCCCAAATTGCAGGTTTACCAGATGCGGTTGCTGAAAGGTCCCTCGAGAGCCGGCTGCCTGGGGCACAAGGCTGGTCCTGGAAGAGCCCACCAGGTTCAATACAAGACTTCCCTCCCCTCTGGAATCCGCCTCAGCCCAGCAGGGGGTGTTTTGAGAAGGGGCCGGCCAATTGCCTCCTGCACAGCCCCGCCCCCCCCCAATCCTTCCGGCCCCCCCCCCCCCCCCCAGCTGCGGCCAAAAGGCACGTGCTGATCCGGTGGAGGAGCGCAGAGTGGAAGGAGACGGGGGATTTGAATCTGCTCCACAAGGGGTCTCCTTGAACCCGCGCCAGCCATTTCACTGGCACAAATCTGCGGAGCAGAAGGGGGTGGGAAGGCTGCTGCTGGAGGGGATACTCGGGGGAGGGTGCCACTGCTGCTGGACCCACCCCTTCCCGCAACCTCCCCACCCTCCCTGCCCACTTGTGCCCCCCTACAGCTCCCCCGCAGGCATACCTGCTCCAGTCTGGCAACCTGCATGGCAAGGCTCTGGCCTGCCCTCCCTCGCACGGCCCAACTCTGCCAGAGCGCACATTGAGGCTGCTTTTCAGCAGCCAGAGCTGGCAGAGGGTGTGTTCTGCCGGAAGGACAGCCCAACAGGATTGGGCATCCTCTCTGCTACCCCCGCCCCCGAGCAGTAACTGACTACCACCAGCAGAATCCCAGCCTCTCTCAGGTGCCCTGGCATCTGCTTGACCTAGCTTCCACTCGCTTGCTGTCTTCTGCACAGGCTCAGAGGGACCTGCAGTCTCCTTTCTATATGCTAGTGTTGCTGTTCAGTCGCTAAGTCACGCCCGACTCTTCGCAGCCCCCTGGACCACAGCACGCCAGGCCTCCCTGTCCTCCACTAGCTTCCAGAGTTCGCCCAATTTCATGTTCTTCCAGTTTCATATCGTTTAGCCTTTTAGTTTTGTAATCCATGGGGTTTTCTTGGCAAGAGTACTGGAGTGGGTTGCCATTTCCTTCTCCAGCGGAAATATGCTACTAGTCCTGCCCTTCAGTGGCTCGCAGTTGTAAAGGGAAAAGTAAGTGGTTTGGGGGAATTTGTTGTTGTTCAGTCGCTAAGTCATGTCCGACTCTTCGCAACCCCCTGGACCGCAGCACGCCAGGCCTCCCTGTCCTCCACCAGCTTCCGGAGTTCGCCCAATTTCATGTTCATTGCTTCGGTGACACACTCTAACAATCTCATCCTCTGCCACCCCCTTCTCCTTTTGCCTTCAATCTTTCCCAGCATGAGGGTCTTTTCTAAAGAGTCTTCTCTCCTCATGAGGTGGCCAAAGTATTGGAGCTTCAGCTTCAGGCTGGACTTCCTGGAGGATGGACCGACTGGATCTCCTTGCAGTCCAGGGGATTCTCAAGAGTCTTCTCCAGCACCATAATTCGAAAGCATCTATTCTTTGGCGCTCTGCCTTTCTTATGGTCCAGCTCTCACAGCCATACATTGCTACTGGGAAAGCCATCGCTTTGACTGTGCGAACCTATGTTGGCAGGGTGATGTTTCGGCTTTTTATTAAGTTGTTTAGGTTCGCCATAGCTTTCCTCCCAAGAAGTAAACATCTTTTAATTTCATGGCTGCAGTCACCAGCTGCGGTGAGGTTTGGGGGAATAAAAGAGGCCAAATGAATTCAGCGTGAAGGTGTAAACCTAAAATATAAATGGGGGGAAACCACACACAGCCAGGATCATGCAGTTGGTTCCGGTGCCTTTCCAACACTGGTAGCCCAGATGAATTGGAAACGCTGGAGGCTATGAGGACCCGCCTTCTTCAGGGCCGCCTCTGCCCCTGCCCCCCCCCAGGACACTGAGGAGCTGGTCAGTGTGCCGGGACCCCTGTGAGCCCCGGCTTCAGTTGGGTCTTACACACTTGCTAGGGTGCCAACACCACTGGACATCAGTTGGACTCTCCTGTGAGAAAAGGCGCATAAGAATTGCACTGCTGGTGTCGAGTTCGGTTTGGGGAGAATGTCAAGCTGGGGGTTTCAGTGGGGACGAGGCTCAGTGCAGCCTTTCGGCTGCGATGCTGTTTTTGCCTGGGTTCCTGAGCCGAGCGATTGTATTTCGCCACAGGCCTGGGGGGGGGGGATTTGGGTGCGGTGCGCCTCGCCAATACTGGTTTAGCCAGCGCTGGTGCTGGGAGCACTTGAGCGGCAGCCTCCACTCACCCGTGTGGCAATTGCCCCCGCCTGCCCTTGAGAAGGGGCAGCTTGAAGGTGAAGCCACAGATGGAGCGCACTGGAGAGCAGCCACCGCTTGGATCGGGGGGCTGTTCATGGTGGTGTTTTCCCGCCCAGCCCTCTCCCGCCTCGTCAAAAGGGCGGCCGTCCCCGATTAGCAGGTGCTGCATCCGACGGGAATCCTCAAGGCTCCTGGCCAGGCGTGTCGAGGGCGAGGCTGGGAGTCGGTCGTAATGCGCATTCAGTGTGCACCTTCGCGTGCCAGCAGCCCACAGTGCTGCAAGTAACTTCTTTGTGGGACGAGGCAAAGGGTGGGAGCCGGCCGTCGCATCGAGTCAGGCCCTGGAAGGGGATCCGGACCCGGCCACCGTCCAGACACCGGGAAGTGCCCTGCATCCAGTGATCAGAGCAGGAGGACCAAACTCGTTTGGTGCAGTGGGCTGAATTCATGCCGCTTGCTGAGGGCCGGGGTGACGTCATGAGGTGGTGTCATTAGTCAGGTCAAGGCCAGGAATGAGCACTTTGTTCTCACACAGAAACTCAGCTGCAAATGACGGGGCGCAGTCCTAAACTGGAGTTAGGCCAGCATAAGCCAAGTCAGCAAAGTTTGGCCAGCACAAGGGCCACCACAAAGCATGCTTGGACCACTCTCGGAGGCAAGGAGGCCGGCACACAGACGGGCACCGTCCTCCCTGACCCTGAGAGTGGTCCAAATGCGCTTTATGGTGGCCCTGGTGCTGGCCAACCGTCGCTGGCTTAGTTTATGTCGGCCTAACTCCAGTTTAGGATTGCACTCTGTGTCTTTTTCACTGCTCAGTCAAGTATCCCCATCGTATAAATGTTCTTCTGTAGAAGTTGGGATGCAGAACGAGGCTAACCTGACCTATCAGGATCATCCTAGATGCTGTTCGTGTCCTGCAGAGCAGCATTTCCCAAGCTGTGGGTCATGAACCCCTGTCCTGGGCCACAGTGTGACGCTGCCTCTGTAGTGCTGCGAAGCCTGCTTGCAAGTCCCCAGAGGCTGCTTCCGGCTGGCGTCAGGCCCGTGACCCGCTCCAGCGACCTCCGCAGGCCCCAGAGCGCCCCGCGGAAGTGACTAGGAGGGCATTCTGGGGCCCGTGAGGCCAGTGGAGTGGGTGGTGGGCCCAGCCCAACCCAGAAGCACCTCCAGGGGGCTCTCAGGAAGGCAGGTCAGTGCTCCAGGGAGCATCACCTTGTGACACCCGCGGAGGACATGGTGGGACCCAGCGCTCAAGGCTTTGGGAACTGCTTCTCTAGAGCAGCTCTCCCTAAGCTGTGATTTCTCAGAGTTTGGAGAAAGCCACACACACACACACACCCCGGGCGCAGCGCCTACTGTTCTGCCATGCTGCCGTTCACCTTGCCACCAGATCGGGACAAAGGGACACTCTGGACAGTTGTGTCTGCCCGGAAATCCTGGGGCAAACCCGGCCTGCCGCGATGCTGAGCAATAGACGTGACTGCCCAGAGCACCCCTTTCCCCCAGTCCGGCGGCCAGGATGCTCGGCGGTGCAGCAGGACGGGAGGCGCAGTTTGGGGACGGCTGCCTTCGAGTATCAGCCGCACCGCCCAGTTTGCTGCTGTCTGCACCCCCACTGCGCCCTCGTCTGAGCCACGTGCAAAGCTCCTGAGGACTGCCAGGCCCTGAGAGACCCCACGCGGCACTTCCCTTCAGGGGGATCCAGGTGCATCCATCGAGCCGGTATAGTCTGCAGTATGGTTTGAGTACAGCTTGCAGTGTGAGTATGGTTGGCAGCCAGCCATCAACCCCCCCCCCAACAGTAGCGTCATCACCTCCCACCAACATGTCCACCAGCACGTCACGGGCAACCTTGTCAAAAGACTTAAATCCAGACATGTCCAGAGCATCCGCTTGATCTGCTGAGCTCATAGATGGAGGACAAGGTCTGTCTGGCAAGACCCGTTCTTGGGGAAACTGGGCTGGCTCTTGGCAATCGCCGCCTTCCTTTCTAAGTGCCCACAGACCGCCTTCTGCCACTTGCTTGTTCCCCCTGCAGCGTGCCTTGGTGTGGAGGCACTTGAAGCCAAAGGTGGAACAGCTTCTCCATTTCATCCCATGCATTACCCGCCGGCCCAGTGGTCTCCTCTCCCCTCACCCCCTTGCAAGGCCTGCCGGGCCCCGCAGCCGCGCCTGGTGGGCCTTGAGCCAGCCTAGTGGGTCCGCCGTTGTGCCAGTCTCTGCACAGAAGCAGCTTTCTGGAGAGCTCTTCTAAAAGCAGGTCTTGGCAAAGGCACTTCGGGGTGAGCGTGGCTCGGCCGGCCAGCAAACCACAGCGCGCCAGGCCTGCCTCTGGGTGGCAAGGGGCCCCTGCTCCTCGAAGACCCCGGCAGACTCGGGGTGGGAGCACTCGGCCTCTTGGTGCGCGTGACGGGAGCAGTGCGCCTGTGTTCCAGCGTGGAAGACGAAGCCAGGAGCTCCCTCAGTGGAAACGGTCCCAAGTTCTTTTCCTCTCCCGTTGCCATAGCAACGTGCCCTCTTACTGGAGCAGATGAATGCGCTGTGAATTTTTCCAAAGCCGGCCCTGCCACAGTCGGCTGAGTGAACGCGCCAAAGTTCTCGCGGCGGAGTCGGGGAAGCTGGTGGCGCAGAGGCAGGTCCTTGGGGGGGCATTCCCAGGCCACAGGTGGGGTGGCTTCACTGCCGGGACCGCTGCACGGCCCTCCCCGCTCCGCCAGTTTCACATCCAGTTGCGCTAGCTGGGCCTCGGGCACATCGTCGTCAGACGTCACCTTGTCCATCTCCTGCTTGCTTGCTTTGCCTCCTCTTTACTTCCACGTGAGCAGGGAGAGCCGGGGGCACGTCCAGGCGGTGGACTTGGAACGCTGGGAGGGGAGGTGCGGTAGACTCAGCCCCTCCCCCGTGCGGCCTCTCAGGCAGCAGAAAAGGGTCGGCAAGGAGTAGAAAACGAAGGTACTTCTCAGAGGCACATGTAAAGGTGTGCTTGTGGCCCGGAGGCAGTGATGTCATGCACCCACTACGCACCACTACGCGAGTACCGGTTCCTAGGAGTTGAGCTGGCCCCGCCCACTCGAAGCTGGCCCCTGCTATTTAACCAGGGAACAGCTGAAGCAAAGTATGTCTATACACATCTCTAGAAAGCAAAGCAATAGAGGTTAAATCAACACTAATCACAAGCTGAAGTTATTACAAACATGATCACATCCATGGCGACAATCATGACCTCACTTCCGGCTTATGACGTCACTTCCGGTGGGCGGACCCCGACAAGTGCCAATCAAAAGTGAGTACCTGTTCCTAAATCATTTGGATGACACCACTGCCCGGAGGGTTTCCGTGTTGAACCTCGTGTCGGCATCATTTAGCGCAGGAGTATAAAACGCATCTCAGGCCGTGGGCCGAATAGCATTCCTTATGCGTGCTGTGGGGCAGAACTGACATCTGTAAGCAGATGATGGCCCGAAATGTGCACGTTTTCTCTTCTGTCGTTGGCAGCTAATGAGTTTCTGCATGGAAGTGCCTTGTTTTCTCACAGAAGCTCACTAGCTGCCGAAAAGAAAATGTGTAAACCTTGACCGTAATTTCAAGATATGAGAGAGCCCAAACATCATGTGGGGAGAGCCCAGTTATAATTGGGGGGGGGGGCGAGAATTGCTTATATAATTGCTTCCAGGGTCTGCGTCTGGCCTGCAGGCATTATATTTGACACACACACACACACACCCCGGTTTAGAACAAAGACAAATGATCCCAGGCTGGGTTTTCCAAAGAGTGTCCATTTCCCCCTCACTGGTTCAGTTCAGCAGTGATTTTCCACCAGTGTGGTACTGCACAGGGGTGTGACACTCCCCAGGTGTGCTGTGGGAGTTTGGTGCACAGCTGTTGAAAATGGCTGGAAAACGTTCCTGGGTTCTGCGCCTCCGTTTCTAGGGCGTCTGTAGTAATGAGGCCAGCGGAGGAAGAGACAGTTGCCCTGGAAACGGAGCTGCATCCCGGAAGAGCATCCCAGAAGCTGGAAGTGGCCTCACAAGAGGCAAAGGCTGGAATGGAGATCACAGAGTGGAGGCTGCCAAAGTCCTGCTCAAAGTTTGGGAACCCTAATACTTCTAGAACCTTTATTGGCATAACAAAACGCATAGAACAACCACAGCGATGTAGGGACAGAATACAAGAATTAATATAAATATGACAAGGTAACTTTGAGAATTTCAGATAAATAGCCAGCAACAGCTGCAGTCAAGAAATCACAAACATCACTCTTAAACTCAGAAAGAGTAACATCAGAAGGAATCAAATCTGGTGGAATCCAAGGTGCAAAATAATGATTACGGATATCAAGGTGAGCTGGACAAAAAAAAGAATGTGAAACAGAGAATCAGGAGACTCACGACGAAAGAAACAGAGCCTTTTATCCCGCGGGATACTAATAAATCGGCCAGCATGGACTGCCGAGGGGAAAACGTTAAAACAAGCTAACGTAAAGGCTCTTCTGTGCAACGGGTTGGTTAATGAATAAAAGTAGCATGGTCTAGGGATGGAACTAAACAAAAAAAAAGAGGGGAACAGGTAGGATTGAGATTGTTACATAGATAGTTAAATTCAAATAACAAGAGTTTATCTTTTATTAAGGAGTAGGCTCTTGGGAGACTCATATCCGCCAAGGATTCCAAAGAGAGATCAAGTGAAGCGGGTTTGTTGTCTAATAAACGAAACCAGGAGAAAAAATATGAATCACTTGGGAACCCTGCAAGTACTTGTGGGGAGGGGGCAGTAAGATCAGGGTGATTGTGCTACTGCTGAGGAGGGGTTTTTCAAGCTCGCCTAGGGGTCGCCATTGCTCTCTGGAGGGTCCAGGGAGCCTGCGACCCCCTCCGCGGTTCTCCACAAGCCTCCAACTTACCAAAGGAAAAAAAACCGCTTCCTGCTTTTGTCGTGAAACTAGAAGTGTTTTTTTTTTCCTGTTCAGAGAGGTTTTGAGGCTTGTGGAGAGCTGCAAAGAGGGTTGTAGGTTCCCTGGACCCTCCAGAGAACTATAGCCTCTCCCAGGTAAGCTTTAAAAAACCCTCCCTCCTTTGCAGCAGCACAGTCATCCCAGCCCCACTGCTGCCTTTAAGGGGGACGGCCCTTGGCTGGCTCCCCTGGTGGGTCATGATGTCTGTGCACCACGAGAAGAAAAGGGTTGACATTCACCAGGTTAGAGCATGGCTTTTCATCTGACCCAGGAATTCTGGCAGGTGCAGGTGAGACCCAGGTGCCATTCCCTACACAGGTGCAGGTGCTCGGCATCAGTGGACACTGCTTCTGGCAGCTCTTGATGGTGCACCCCATCCCTTCATGAGCAATCCAGCCCTATGAAAAATGCCCAACTCTTTGTTGATGGAATGGGCAGTGCAATCCTATACCCCTCTTGCGCTGGCGCTAAGCTCTTGCGCCAGCCGAACACTATCGCAAATCTGCCGTCAAGTGTGTCTGCATCGGTGCTGTGGCACTGGACTGGCACGAGCAGCAGTGCTGTCGCTTGGGCGTTGGCAGCGCTGGCCGTGTGCCAGTCAAGCATTGGCATCGCTCGGTTGGCGCAGGTCCTCCACGAGGGTGTTCCAGATGCGCTCCAGGGGCATAACTGGGCGGCGCAGTGGGCGGAGATGGCAGTTGTGACGCAGGACGGCCATAGTGCTGTATCCTAACGCCCGTCGCTGGCCATGGCGGCCCCGATTCGGGCCGCTTCTGTGCACGTTCCTCTGCACCTGCAAAACAGCAGGCACAGATCCGAGCAGGCCCATAGGGGCAACCAGGGCTTACGCGGGTACAAGGGGAAAACCTCCCCTTGTCCTGGACGTTGCTGCTGCTGCCGCCTCCTGATGGGCTTTAGGATACAGCCCTGCTATGTTGGCCTTATTATATAGGATTGTGCTCTGAAATAGGTCCTGGAGCTTATTCCTGGGGACAAAGTGACCCATGCTGCCCTTCTTGCATTATATTAGGGGACTCTTGTGCCTAGAGGCGTGAGTTTTCAGTGATAACCAAATAAAAACACAGAACACTTTTTGCATTTCTCACTTTTGTAAAAAGAACAAAACACACGCCCCCGAACCTGCAAACAAAATGAAACAAAACCCCTCTACATATTGGTCACTGTAGGCTGGCTGGGCTCTATCGGGGGTGGGTGGGGGTGGGGGCTGAAGTTGCTGACACTGTCCCACCTTCCTAGTACACTTTTAAAGCAATCACCGTTCATTAAACCGGGCGGGGAAGATGGCGAAACGGAGCGGTACGCAACGGGCGGGCTGCCGCTCACCCGTTCCTCCCGCCCAGCGTTCCGGCTGAATGACGCCGCTGGCCGGTTCACACATGGCCCTGTGAGGGGAAAGGAGGAAGGCACTGGCATGAGGACCCCCCCCCATCTCTGCAGGGGAGGAGCAAGTCCCGTGTCTTTGCTTACAGCGCCGTGCAGCCAAAGTGGTCTTTGAGGGTTGGGCTGCCTGTGGCACTGTTTCTCAAACTGTGGGCCAGGAACCGCTTGGTGGGCCGTGACCTGAGGTCAGATGGGTCGGGGAAAGCAGGGAGCTGTCATCTTGGAAATTGCAGGCCTTACTCTTGTTAGATTCCTTTTGAGAGTGTTCAGCTCGAATTTTCAAGTGAGGTGTTTTTTTTTTTTAATTTTCAGGGTTTGTTTTTTTTATAAAAAAAA
This sequence comes from Lerista edwardsae, assembly GCA_029204185.1. Taxonomy (NCBI): domain Eukaryota; kingdom Metazoa; phylum Chordata; class Lepidosauria; order Squamata; family Scincidae; genus Lerista; species Lerista edwardsae. The sequence continues at coordinate 5,342,836 of JAJKFI010000059.1, forward strand.
TATTCAGTGCTCTTCCATAGTATTTTGTGCTTCTCTTGCTTTCGGTCGGCTGTTTCCTGGCTGCAATCTTTGCATTCCAGGCTGCCAGTTTGCATTCCAGGAGTTTCCTGGCTGCCAGTTTGCATTCCAGGAGTGTCATTTGTTTTACCTCACAATGATTGCGATTCCTGCTTGATTATTATATTTCCAGCCATGACATCACTACGAGGCTAGTGACATCACTTCTGGTGGGCCCCGACACGAGTGCCATTCTGAAAAGGGCCCTGGCGCTAGAAGGTTTGAGAACTTCTGGCCTAAACACCGAGCCCCATGCCAAGCATTTAATGACCCGAGACGGCCTGGTGCCCTGGGCGATGCACCAAATATGGGCCCAGTTCCACCACCACCACCCCTTTCTTTAGTGGGCCGTCCACCTCTGCCCCCTCTCCTCTGCCCTGTGCTCTGTGGATGCAAAACGGAGGAGGGCAGCGGAGTGTGCTGGAGAGCCGGCCGTTCTCTCGCAGGCCCTGCACTCCGTCTCTGCTCTGTGCAGGTCTTGTGGGGCGCAGTGGGGGGGGAGGAGGACCAGTGGAGGCAGGGCACGGGCTGCCTCCAGCCCCTCTGCTGCCTGCGTCCTTGCGCTTGATCTCACGTAAGCGAAGCATCAGGGCACGGTGGGCTGTAACTGGAAGCCTCTATGGAGCAAGGCGTGTCTGCTGCTGCCGCCGCCTAGTGTGGGCCCATTTCTGGACCCCCCGCAGATGCCAAATTCTGGAGCTAATTAAAACTGGGGGAGGGCGAACCAGCGCACAACAGGAAGTGCCTCTCCAAAGCATCCAGGAGGCCTTCCGAGGGATGGGACCGCCTTGCACAGAGTCAGGCCCAGGGATCTTGGCTACAGGCCTGTCACAGCCTTGTTCAGCTGCTGTGAGCCTGAATTCTATACTGGTTCCTGTGACTGATGTAGAGGAGGGAGAAAAGTGTTGTTTTTTCGCAGTCTTCATTGTTTTCCGAAGGCTGGAGTGCAGAAAGTGGTGTCAGGTTCCAAGTTTACATTGTACCTGTCAGTTATACTCGCTTTAAGAATGCCCTGAGTGGGCGGGGCGCTGCCAGCAGAGGCAGCTGGCGTTCAGGGCAGAGGCCTGCTGAGGCGGCGCCTCTTTCTGGCTGCCTCTTTCTCTCTCCAGCCACTGTGCGGCACCTGCTTGCCTTGGTGGGGGGGGGCAGGATCAGTCCAGCGCTTAGCATTGCTCCCGGAGGAGACTGGCAGCCCGCGAAGCTGGCATGGAGGAGGAGTTCCACGCTGGGCAGGAGTCCTGCCCTGTGGCCCTTGGCACCAGCCGGGTGCTCTGCATGCTCTTCAAAGGGTGCGGCCTTAGGACTGGCCAGTCTTGACAGTGCTTAGAGGCGGAAGATCTCACGCGCAGGCCAAGAGGCACTGGAGCAGCGGGGACGGCGACACCTGCGTCGGGATACAATCACGGAAAAGACGGGGGACCTTCGCCTTTTGCCCCCACCGAGGTTCTGTCCTTACTGTCGAGCCCCTCCCCCCACCACCACTGCGCCTCTTAATGTTCGCTAAATTTCCATTGATGTTCAGTTGACGTTTTTAAAAAATCGGAACGGGGGGGTGCAGGGCGAGGGAGCTTGGCGCCAAAGTGGCGCGTCAGAGCAGTCGAGCCCTCTTCGCCCCTTTCATGGTGGTTTGCGCCCCCCCCCCCGCTGTTTTTTTTTTTAAATGAACAAAGCAAAGGGGCAAGGCCACATTCCGCCTTCCGCGCAACATGTGTGGTAAGCCCTAAGGGATGCAAATCGCCGCCTCTGGAAACGGAGAGTGCAGAGCTTGCAACCTTTGCCTGTCTTGGCTGGGCTGAGAGGTGCTTCCCCCACCCAAGGAACGCGAAGACACTGCGCTGTAGCGGATCGCAGTTGCTCAAGTGTTGGGCCGCCACTCTCTGCAGAAAGGCCCACCCCACCCCACCCCCGCAATGCCTTTTCTGCCTGGGAAACCGTCTGACGTGTGCAGGGGGACGCGAGCGTTTGCGTACAACCCGGGCGTGACGCTCCTGTCTCCGTGCCTGCCGCGCAGCATCTGTCACGTAAATAATCTGCCTCTGTGTTTCTGAATACATTAACACCTATAATGCCCTCGTACTTATTTGCTATTTCCATGGAAACCCAGAGAGGAACTTGACGCGACTGTGTTCGGTTGCGGCGGTGAGACCAGGAAGCCCGTCTCCCGGCCTTCCCCTCTGGGGCTGCAGGCTGGCCAGGCGGGGCCAAACCAGCCACTGGTGGAACAGAGTTTACACCTGCAGCGTGTTGTACGTGGGGCTGCCTCTGAGGATGGTCCAGAAACCGCAGCTAGTGCAGAGCGTGGCTGCCCAAGTGGTTCCTGGAGCATGTCAGTTCGACTCTGTGACTACGCTGGCTGCCAGTTCATTTCCGGGCTGAATTCAAAGTGCTAGTTTTGACTTTTAAAGCCCTTTACGGTTTGGGTCCAGGTATTTGAGGGGCCGCCTCCTTCCGCACAATCCTGCCCCTCCTCTTAGGTCATCAGGAGGGACCCTTCTGACTGTGCCACCACCAGGAGAGGGGAGGGTGGCGGCGGCTGGGAAGAGGGCCTTCTCGGGGCTGGCCCCTTACTGATGGAACTCCCTTCCCCTTGAACTGAGAACGGCTCCCTCCCTGGAGACCTTTTGGTGGGGCCTCGAGACCTTTTTAAAAAATAAATTGGTGTGACAGATTCCTTACTACTTAGTAAGTAATACTGCCTTGTCTCAGCTGCTTGAAGCAGGGCACAGTTTAATAAGAACATAAGAAGAGCCCTGCTGGATCAGGCCAAAGGCCCATCTAGTCCAGCTTCCTGTATCTCACAGCGGCCCACCAGGTGCCCCAGGGAGGCACGAGGCAACAAGATGCCTGCATCCCATTGCCACTCCCTTGCACCCAGTACTCTGAAGTAGCCTACTACTAATGTAAGGAGGTTGCACAACCCATCATTGCCTATAGCCCATGATGGACCTTTCCTCCAGAAATCTGTCCAATCCCCTCTTAAAGGCATCAAGACCAGATGCCATCACCACCTCCTGTGGCAAAGAGTTCCACAGATTAACCACCCGCTGGGTAAAAAAGTACTTCCTTTTATCTGTTTTAACTCTCCCGACCCTCAGTTTTAGCGGATGCCCCCTGGTTCTGGTGTTTTGAGAGAGGGAAAAGGACATCCCTCTATCGACTCTATCCCTTCCATGCGTAATTTTGTATTCTCGACATGTCCCCCCTCAGGCGCCTTTTTTCTAGGCTGAAGAGCCCCAAACGCTGCAGTCTTTCTTCATAAGGGAGGTGCCCCAGCCCCGTCATCATTTGAATTCGTAATCATTGAATCAGTTTGAATTCAAATACAGGGACGCTCTTAAACTGAAACAATATCTACAATTCTCCAAGGAGACGACTTCGGACAGCAGGACCTCAAAGCCTGGAAGCTGCTGAGCCGGCAGTGGACCCTCCCTCCAAGCTTCTGGACGCGCCTTTCCCCAGGGGACGCCTTCCTCCAACCCCCTGTCTGCAGCATCTGGACATCCTGCCCCCCCCAAATGCTCAGGGGACCCAGAAGAGGCAGGAGCGTTGGCCTCCTCTTGCGCCGCTGCAGGAGCTCGGTGCCACGGCAAGCTGCAGCTCTGCAGCACCAGGGAATGTGCAGTGCTACGTCACAGTTTTATTGCTCTCTCCAAGAGAAAAATGTGACTTGCACAGCACAAGCAGACAAAATGGAAGAGGCGCAGAGGGACGCTTCCCTGCAGAGCTGCGCAGCGTTTTGTGGCCTCGCAAGCCACTGGATTCCTTTTGCGACCCCCCGTTGCTGGTGACCTGGTAGGAAGGCCCCCCTCCTCCTTCCTGCTGCTTCAGTCGCAGAGCCGTTAATTAGGAGCGCCCCCCCCCCCAGAGAACATTCATCGGCAGGGGCTGAAGCCGGCACTAGGTATTCTGTCTGTAGGAGCACCAGATGCACGTGACATTCTGAAGCACTGGGAGGATTAGGTTCATTTGAACGACGCCCCCCGCCCCCCTCCTGAGCCGGGGATGCTGGCTGGCGCCTGACCCTGACACAGTCCTGCTCCACCACCAGTCTCATGTCATGCATGACCAGCTTCCTCGCACTGTTTGAAAAGGCACACATCCTCCAAAGGCCTGGGGTTGTTTTGCAGAAGCCCAGGGAGAGAGGGGGCAGGGAATTTCCACCGTGCTAGGACCACGACCGAGGGGCTCTGCAACCACGCCGTGGGGGGCTCGCCTCCCTCTGAGCAGGGACTGTTAGGAGGGCTTGTCCTCCTAGCAGGCAAGTGGGCTCCTGGGGAGAGGAAGGGCTGGCTGCCTGATGCCACTTGGGAGAGGGGCCAGGCTCCCACGTTTCTGAACCACCTGCATCACCTCGGAAGGAGTGAGGAGCAAACCGGCTGGCATAAGCTCGTCTTACTGCAGAAGGATGTCTCTACTGCAGGGAAACAGGAAGGAATGGCTGCCCTAATGCATCTTTGGTATGCGTGGGGGAAGGACGCCTGGAACTTGGAGGTGTCAACAACTCTCTTGCTCGGCAAGGAAAAGACATCTAATATTGGGGCTCTTGCCAGGACTTCTGCCCTGGCTGCTGCTTCCAAATGAGCCTGTTTACTGCTTTTCCCTCTCTCTCTCCCTCGCCTTGCCAGGAGCAACTGTAGCAGAGCTGAGCTTAGAATCGTTAGTCAGGCTGGAATGGTCCAGGGCGTGTGACGTCTTCCCCGGGATGCTGCCACTGAAGACTGTCGTGCTGGCAGACCTCCCGCTTGTTGAGTTTGGGCTCCGTTCAAGCCCAGGAGAGTAAAAACTTATTGTGCATCCTGTCCATGCTTTTATGACCTGATTCCTTGGGGAACCCAATTTCTGTAGCCTGGGATGACACAGGACAGGTCTGAATGAGGGACAATATTTCTTTCGTTATGTGGTGGACTTTCCTTCTGAGTGGGCCCTGGCCAGTGGTGTCATCTCAATGATTTAAGAACAGGTACTCACTTTTGATCGGCACGTGTTGGGACCCGCCCACTGGAAGTGACGTCATAAGCCGGAAGTGAGGTCGTGGCAGGAAGTGACATGAAAAAAGCCCTTTTTGAGGCCTCAGATGATTTTAAACTGACCCAACCGTTGCAACAGTATTCCACAGCACCCCCAGAACATGTGAAGGAGGCCTGGCATCATGTTAAAACCCCAGAGCAGCTCATTTTTCAGTGGCAAGGAAAGGAAAGGCTCCGCTCGCTGCCTGCCTGGCTCTGAGAATATGCAGGCAACTCAAACATGCAGGAAATTCAAACGTTGCAGAAGGCGGAGTCGACGAGTGGGCGGGCGAATGGGCGGGGCCAGCCGTAATCCTAGGAACCGGTACTTGCGTACCCCCTGCATGACATCACTGGCCCCGGGGGTTTGTGGGTTTTTACTTCAAACACGATCATGGACGATGCTTGCGCCCAGCACTCTGCTTTGGGCCTTTCTGCTGACCACGGCCCAGAGGGAGTCTGGCCTTTTTTGGTGTGGGCACCGCCTGTACGGAGTGCCCCCCCCCCGGAAAGGCCCAGCAAGCCTCTGTGCTGTGGACTTCCAGATACCAAGCCAGGACCTGGCTGCCCAGCCTGTTGGGTTGCTCTGATGGTCAGTTGCTGTCAAAATAGTATCGGTATTTAATTGCACTTACGTGGACTATTTTAAGAGTTGTTTTTGTTGGGTTGTTTTATAGAGATGCGGGGGAAAGGTTTTAAAAACAAAATTAGGAAGACGATAGCCCACTGGTTTCAGCAAGGTTTACTTCTGAATTAAAAGTTCAGGCTCATAAGTCTCATCTCTTCTTTCCCAGTTGAAAGTTCTCCACTTTTGATAGCCCTTTGATAGTTGTCAATCTTTGCTGTGCTGTGAGTTGCTCCCTGGGATTTGTGTGCTACATCTGTACATTGCATCCCTCCTCCAAGGATTGGCCTGCCTCTGTTTCTGCTAGTAATCAGGCCCTGTAAAGATCTTAATTGCTCTTATTTGCAATCTCTCTCTCTCTCTCTCTCTCTCTCTCTCTCTCTCTCTCTCTCTCACTCACACACACACACACACACACACACACACACACACACAGACAGACAGACAGACAGACAGACAGACAGACAGACAGACAGACAGACAGGAGAGAGAGAGAGAGAGACTTTGAGCCATGAGTTTGCATTTCCAAATTTTGGACTCTTCCTTAACAGGTATATACTCCAAGATGTAGCTTTTGCACATCTGAGAGAGTCAGGTTGTGGCAACATGCAAGAGCTGCTTAGATGGAATGCAAACAGCCCAAATCCTGCCTTGAGAATATTTGCCTTCAAAAGAATGCCCTGAATGGGGTGAAGCCGGGCACTGCCTTGGGTTCAGCCGGGCTGTTTGGGGTTCAGTGCAGATGCGCCGCTTAGCTTGCCGCAGCAACGCTTCCCTGCCCTGGTTCATTGCACAGCAAACAGCTCTGTGGTGCACAAGTCCCAAGATGGAAGTGCCGCAAGATGGGTTGCCGTAAATCAGGGGTCAGGGAACTTTTTTACCTTTTACCCCAAAATATATTTAGATACGCCGACGGTCAGCAGCGCGACCGTCCATTACCCCCAGGAATTTCATTTTTACCCCATTTGGGGTAATTTACCCCTGTTCCCAGACCACTGCCTTAAATGGGTTGTTCTGAATGCAGCTTTCTGCTCCTGGTCCAGAGCAAGCAATCCAATCCATTGCGAGCAGCACATTTGTGTGGCTCTTTGATTCATATTCCAGTTCCTTTATTTATAGCAGAAATACTCTTTTTTATTCAGCTCTGAGCACCTAAAAGTTTAGAATCTCTCTCTCTCAATCTCTCTCTCTTTTGGCTGGCTTGTGTTTTAGGCTCTTTCAGGAAACGAGCAGGAGGCCTCCTCCTCCTCCTCCTCCTCCTCCTCTGAAAGATCATCCAGATGGCAAGTTTGGGGAGTTCTGGCAGTAGCTCCATTCTGACAACACCCTAAAGTCCATCTGTGTTTTCTCCCTGTGGGGGCCCCGCAGTCGGCCTGCTGGGTTTGCACCCATTTCTCATAATCTATAACAGCAACTTTCAACCTTTTCCGTCTTGGGACACACTGAGAAGGCACTAGAATTGTCCAGGCACCCAATCGGGTTTTTTTAAAACTATCAACAAGGCCCACTGCAGTGCCACCAAGGGGCTCACGTCCCCCCAATAGCCCAACTAATGGATTACCCTCCCCCACACTCCCGTGGCACACCTGTAGATCACTTGCCGTGCACTAGTGTGCTGTGGCACAGTGTTGAAAATAGCTGGTCTACAAGGACATGCCCTGGGAATGTGCTGACGGTATCCTGGCTGCCTGGCAAAAATTGCACCACGTAATGCAGTGAATGCCTGTGAAGACATGCGCCGCCATGCAGCCAAAACGAAGCACTTTCAAGCCCCATCAAGCATGTGCTTAATCCCCTCAATGAAATGAGTGGCATTTAAACGTCCTTCTCTGCGGTGGGCTTTGCTCGTAGTATTTGGGTTCTGCTTTCCATGAACGGCTTAAACGTACTTTTCCACACTGATAGAGTAGTTGTTTTGAAATCCTTACTGGACAACAGAAGTAAGAGTCCTCTGCAGATAAGATATCCACTTTCTCCCATACATACCTGTTCGCCCTCTTAGATCATCTAAAGGGGCTCTCCTTCAAGTGCCCCCTCTGTCCCAAGTTAAAGGGATGGCAAATTGGGGATGAGCCTTCTCTGTAGTGGCTCCACAAATTCCCTACCAGAAGAACTAAGAACTGAACACTCCCTCATGGCCTTTCAGGGAGAGCTCAAATCATACTGTTTAGTCAGGCCTTTGGATGACTGTGTGGCTGTCTGCCCTCTGTCCCTCTGGTATATTGTCATTGTCTGTTTCACTCCCCTGGTCAATATGTCCTGATATGGAGAATTAGGTCTAGCTTTCATTCCTGTTCACTCTCAGTGTTCCCATTCATGTTTAATTTGTTGTTGTTTTAATGTGTTTTACTTACAATGTTTTACTTATTATGGTTACACTGTATTTTGTTTTGTTCTCTGCAAGCTGCTTTGGGCATTTGCTTCAATAGGAAAGGTGGGGTATAAATTCTTCAGATAAAATAAATAAATAAATAAATAAATAAGATGCACCAGGTGACATTTGGACAGCTGAGGACTGTGATGAAAGAGTGTAAGTTGGCAAAATTAGTATTGGGACTCATTGGTCATGAGGCCAAGTTAGATGTTTGCATTTACGTTTGGGACTCCAGTTGTATTGTCTGAACACTGCACAAAAGATGCTTTGGCTGCACCACTGTGAGGGTACCATGGACAGCTCCATGCTGCCGGCCACAAACAATAATACAAAACTGTCGGCTATGAATTGCTGCCATGAGACAAGTCTAAATAACTGGCTTTCTACACTGAAAGCAGGAAAACTGTGTAAAATAGCATATATGGCAGTGTAGATTTCTGCTAAGTTTATATAGTGTCTTGCTTCCAAAGTGTAGCAAAATTTAAAATAATGCCATACAACGTCATAGACATGGTAGAAGACAGGAAAGGGGTTGGGAAGGGAGGAAGAAAAAATAAGCACATACTTCCATCTGATTCTTAGATGGAAATCCACATGCCAAGTGGAAGGCATTAAATGGATACTTGAAAAGTCATTGCTTTTGTGTTAACATGTTGAGTGGCAAGCATCACTGGTACCTGCCTCTGGGGAAATTCTGTCCTCCCCTTGAGGACAGAGCGTGCCTTTTGAAGTTGGGTGGGTGTGGGATAAGACTGTCTAGGTGTCTGAAATGCTTTCCATAGGAAGACTTGTCTGGTGCTAGGTAAAGACCTTTCAAACATTTGGTCGAGTTGCCTTTTCCCTGTTCCTGTGTGTCTTTCATTGGTTTTGATCAGTCCTGGTGTTCCACAAACATACTGTTGGCGTGGTTATGGCTGCAATCCTATCCACACTTACTTGGGAGTTAGTAAGTAACTTCCTTACAATAGAGCTATTGATTAATCTATTGATTAATAGGACTTCTGAGTAAGCGGGCACAGGACTGGGCTGTCAAGTTGGGTTGAATGTTTGCCTGTTTCTATTACGAATCCTGAGAGCGAAAATCTGGATGCAATGTCCTCCCAGTATTTTCTAGAAGATCTAGAAAAACATTTAGTATAAAGCTGTGCTTATGCTCGACTCAGAGCTCACACCAATGGCCAGGATCACAGTAGAATCAAAAGAGCTACTTTAGACATGCTCAAGTGCTTGTCATCGCCAGCAAATGGTTAATTTTTTAATGTGGCAGACAGGTATGTATTGGGGGTGGGAAGGGAAATGCCTCCGAAGTAAGGCACGTTAAATTCAGTTACTCCCAGGAAAGTGTACGTAGGATTGGCAGCCTTATAACACATACAGCCTCCCAGTGAAGTTCTGGGCTGCTAAGAAGGCTTCTCCCTTGGAGGGATGTTGGGAGGATTACTTGAAGCAGAGCCACAGACTTGGAGCTCATGGAAGTGTGTCGGACTCTGAGGTCTACATCTTCGCATCCGTAGCAGGGTTGTAATTTCCCATAAAGCTTAAGAGCGGTTTTAAATGGAAAGAAAATTACTATCCAACAGAGTTGCTAGTTTAAAATGCATCTATTTTTTCATGGTTGGGGGAATTAAACCCTGGAGTGTAGTCTAAACATACGCATTCCACATTTTGAGCATTCCATACCTGTATCTCTTTTTATTTATATAATATATATATATGTGAGTGAGTGAGTGAGTGAGTGAGTGTGTGTGTGTGAGAGAGAGAGAGAGAGACCTGTGACTTGTAAGGATGTGTAAATTAAGGTTCCACCAGTCTAGCTCTTTGGAGAGACAGATAAAACTTTGTTCGCTGACTCGGCTGTGACACAATACTGTCGCTGACACACAATGTCCTTCCTTGCAGAGTCGAATGGCAGAGAGTCTTCGTCTTTTTGACTCCATTTGTAACAACAACTGGTTTATCAACACTTCTCTCATCCTCTTCCTGAACAAGAAAGATCTACTGGCAGAGAAAATCCGCCGCATTCCGCTGACGGTCTGTTTTCCGGAGTACAAAGGCCAAAACACGTACGAGGAGGCAGCTGTCTACATCCAGCGCCAGTTTGAGGACTTGAACCGCAACAAGGAGACCAAGGAGATCTATTCACATTTCACTTGTGCCACTGATACCAGTAATATCCAGTTTGTGTTTGACGCGGTGACAGACGTCATCATTCAGAACAATCTCAAGTATATTGGCCTTTGCTAAGGGTCCATGCAGAGGAGTCGGGTTTCTTAAAATGATGCGAGAGAGGCTGACCACCTCCACACCACACACACCGTGGAAACAACCCAGCAGCACTTGGAAGACCTCGTCGTGGGACGGAAAAATCTGTCCACAGGATCCCCTCGGCTGCCTACGCGTACGTTTGCAAAATCAAATGTCTTGGAGTCAACCAATCTTCTGAAATGGTGAGGTTTGGAACTGTGTGGAAACGTGTTTCACTCCTATTAACACATCATTGGCTCATTCTGTCTGTTTTATTTATTTTTCCTGAGATGGCTGAGCTGCCGTGTTCCGGGTGCCAGGCAGAGCGTTGTCTTAATTGTCCTAGAAACTGTCTTAACTGTTGGGAAGAGGCGGAGCTGCTGAGTGGGGGGGGGAGGGCTGCGTGCAGCACCCCCCGCCCCCACCCCAAGGAAATCCTCCTGTAGACCAGAGGCCGGGGAACACGCGTATCTCAGCAGAGCGTTCCTTACTCACACCCCCAAAGCGCATACACCCACACTGAGCATCAAGTCTATGCAGGCACATAATTGCAGCAAACGCATGCTAGGTGCGCGTGTCGTCCTTGCAGCCTGGCTTGCCGTGAGTGTGCTGCGTGTGGAGGACTCTTGACAGTGCACACCCTTCTGAGAGTGCCTGCCTGGCCCACACCCTTTCTGCTGCTCGGACCTTCACGATATATGCAGCAAAACACAAAGCGGGACGGAATTGCTCAGTCGGGGCCAGGCCAGGCTGCGGCCAGTGTTTCTTCTGCGGTCAGTGGGGGATTTTATACATCGAAAGTCTTCTTTTACATCCTTTTTTTTGCCAAATATGTGTGCTCTTTCACAGAAACTCTGGAAGTTTAACAAGTGGTTGAGTGTGTGTGGTTTTTTTAAAATATAAAAAGCGTAAGAGGTTTTTTTAAATTATCGTTTTGCGTCTGGATTTCCGAGCGTGCCAACGGACAGTCCTTTGCCATTGGTCCAGGGAGCTCCTGAGCAGAGTGGAGCCTGGAGCAGCGGCCACTGTCTTGAAAGAAAGAAAGAAAGAAAGAAAGAAAGAAAGAAAGAAAGAAAGAA
>JAJKFI010000059.1:5354230-5372611 GCA_029204185.1 Lerista edwardsae
AAAGAAAGAAAGAAAGAAAGAAAGAAAGAAAGAAAGAAAGAAAGAAATAGAAGAGCCAATGAAACGGTGTACAGTATAGCCTTTTCAGTCTTTTTTTGGGTGTTTATTTTTTTAAAAATGTGCTGTAATTATGAAGTGAACAGACGAGTGATATGAACAATACCTAAATGTCTTGATATTTAAAAGATTTTTAAATTAAATTTGCAGTTCAGTGGGATTAAAGAAATGGAAGCCGGGTATTCCTCAGCTCCCTTTCATCCTGTATGCAGAGAATACTGGGGGACATATTTATTCTAGCAAATTTGAAGTCGGTGTCGATGCCTGTGTGACGGGGAAACTCCCGTGGGGTGGCGTGCAGCTCTCCCCTCCCCTCCCACCCCCTACAAAAGACTCTTTGCAGACTTCAGCGTAAACTTAAGTGTGTAAATATATGTTCAAGTATTGTAAGCACATAAATGCACTCACGTATTCTCTCACTCACACACACTCTCGCTCTCGCTCACGTTGGGGAATGCCCCCCCCTCCACCTCTCCTCTTTCACCCTCTGTTCCCCGGATGAAGGTCAGTGAGAATTCACAGCCAGGGGCTCTAAGGAAAACGCAGCGTGAATGGCGTCCAAGGGTCAGGCTGTCTACTTCAAGGAAATAAATAATCTGAACGATCTGAACTGGCTTGTGAGTTGCTCATTCTTGCGGGGTGCTACAACGCGTCTCCCGAGTCCCTATTTCGTCAGACACGGCGACGGCAGCTCTGCGTTCTGAGGACATGAAGACCGTTTCAGCCTCAAAGAGTGGAACGGGAGCGTAGCCGGAGCGCGGCTGGTTAGTACCGCTGATGCCACAATGTGTGGCAACACAGTTGCCATCGCTGCCTAGAATGGCTCTGACCGCGAGCGGGAGAGGCTGCTTACACAACGCGTTGTGGTGCCTGCTGTCCTTGCCACACTCCTCCGCCTCTGCCTCTGGCTTCTAAGTGTGATGCTTCCGATACTGTCCCCAACGTGATTCCACCCAAGGCAAAGCCGGGACGATACTGAGCGTGACGTTTGCTCAGGAGGAAGCAGTTCAAGGTTGAAGGTGACCAGTGGCGTAGAGATGGGAAATTCCCCCCCCCCGGAATGTGTTGCTTTAATGCACCTCTCGTTAGCCCTCTTTGCAAGTGCCATCTTTAAGAGACGTAGCCATGCCGTCTGGAATTGCTGGCCACTAGTGCGGGTCTAACGTAATAGAAAATAGAATGTTTTAAATAAATGAAAAATAAAAGCATAATAAGCATGCTCAATGGTTTTAAAAGAAAGGGGGACCGATACCCCTCAGACAGCCTTAAGGGGCCGGATCCTATCCAGCTTTCTAGCACTGATGCAACCGGACCAATGGGGCATGGGCTGCATCCTGAAGGGGAGGGGTCAGGAAGGCCTTCTCTAGGTACGGGGATGTCTGCCCGCTTTGCCTCTTGGCTACACTGAGACTGCATCAGTGGTGGTAAGTTGGACAGGATTGGACCCTCAACTATCAAGTAAATGTTGAGCCAAATGAAGGCAGTGCCTTAACTGGGCTGATCCTGTGCCCTGCTGCTGCCAGGAATGATGGGATCCGGCCCTGCGAGGCTTGGACCACTTTCCAGTCCCTTTATTCGGCACCTCCTGAGCTGACCTCAGCCTGCGAACGCGAGGAGGGCAAGAACAGCCCAGCTGCCAAAGGCGACCAGGACTGAGGAGCAGAGTTTGTGGGAACTGTGAGGGTGCCGCACCTGTGCAGCACGCATGAGGGTTAGGGTTCAAACCCGGGTACTGCCAGAATAAGCTAGGAAATGCCTTTCTCTGCCTGAATCCTAGAGAGTCTTTGCCAGCCAATGGGGCAGATCTGAGCTACCAGCCCAGCATCTCCTTAGGGCAGCGCAGCTATTCACAGCTTTTTAGGGAGACTGGCCTGCACGTGAATTCCTTTTATTTAGAAATGCAGTGCCGGTAAATGTATTACACGCTGGTGTTTTGATGACCAACAGCTCAATCCTATGCATGTCTACTCAGAAGCAAGTCCCTGCAGTCGTGTAGCTGCCTATGGGGCAGGGTGTCCCAGATGCCATCCTCAGAGGGGGTTGTCACCATTGGATCCCAAGTTTTTAAAATCACAGTTTTACAGAATACCATTATGCTATATGCCGTTCAATGCCTAATGCCACCAGGAATTCAATGGGAAAAGCCAGAGTGTAATATCTTCATTCTAGAAAGCGTTACGGCCAAAAAAAACAAAAAAAAATCCTGAAAATACAGTCCGCAGACCTGCATAATGAGCCTGTGAATGTGGCCTGCAGGACCTTTTTATCTCCCCCGCCCCCTGTTGCTTTCCTTCTCTCCTGGCCTCTGGCAGCAAGCACGCAGCTTCAGCATCAGAAGGAGCTGAGAGGAAGAAATGAAACTCTCACCAGCGAAGGAACAGAGGAAGGCTAGTGCAGGAATGCAGAGCAAGCAAAACCTTGTAAAAAGCAGCTCTCTCTCCCTCCCTCCCCCCCTCCCTCCCTCTCTCTGTGTGTGTGTGTGTGTGTGTGTGTGTGTGTGTGAACTGAGCAATGAGAGTGTGTTCTGAGAGCTAACAAGGTGTTATTATGATACAGGATGGAACCAATAGGTTCTTGCATCAGCTCCCTTTTCCATGAATCAGAGCTGATACTAGAACTCTCATTCCGTTGTGTGAGCGTCATTACGTTGGCCACTTCTTTGTTGGTTATTGATTTCCTGGGTGACCTGTACTGTTCAAATAGCTAAATAAATAAAATTACTAAGGGTAACGCCATATGTAACCTCACCAGGTGACACAAGCCCTGGTGATGTCACTGATGGGAAGTTTGGGTGATGTTGGTCACTGGCTTAGGTGACTTTTAAAGGAGATTCTAAATATTCATGGTGGATTATAGATCTATCAGTGGTTATTAACCATGATGGCTACATTGAACCTCCAGATGCAGGAGGTCACTGAGTGCTGTGCGCAGGGGAGCAACAGGGGGGGAAGGTACAGATGTTCATCCATTGCTTGTGGAGAAATTTTCACTGCATTTATTTTCTGGCCATTATTATTATTATTATTATTATTATTATTATTATTATTAATGGCATGACTATTACTATCAGCCTCGCCTCCCATACAGGGCTGTTGTGAGGACAAAAGAAGTGGTGGATCCATGCGCACGGCCCTGGGTGCCTCTGAGGAAGGGTGGTATAAATGTGAATGAATGAATGAATGAATGAATGAATGAATGAATGAATGAATGGAGAGAGTCATGGCGAGGGGGTGTCAAAAATTTATGGGCCTCGGATGTCAAATGACCCAGCTATGCCACTGCGTCCCAGTACAGTCAATGGGGCTTACTCCCAGGTAGGTGTGGATAAGATCGCAGCCCAAGACTTGCAAATATTAAGAAAGACACTTACTGCCCAATGGTTTTTTACCAGCTTAGCCCTAAGGGGCTGTCGCTGGGATGCAGACGGGATCAATCAGCTCATGAATGTTCTTATTCTCTACATGAAAACCAGATTGGAGTTCAGCAACACGGACCTCAGCTAGGCAGAACCCAAAGCCTGGGTCCTGGTACGCAAGATAAATATTTCCCACATTCCTTTGTCACCTCCATGTACTTTACAACAGTTGCAGTAATCCATATAATACTGTCCTCCACAGACTTCAGACTAGAGAAATTACACAAGTGCCAGCCACGGCCCCACTTCAAGCTTGAAATGTACAAAACAGATGAATCAGGCGGCTGCATGACTCACGGTGGTGGTGGTTTTAATGCAGAAGTTGCTTTTATTTTGGGTCTCTCTTTGGGCTTGAGTTTCTGAATTTGGACATTGGACTAGCTAGTGGGCTCCGCCCCAAAATGTTCATCTTTTTGATGCAGCACCACGCCATAAAACCGACATAAGGGCATGGTGGCCGCGGTGGTGGTGGTGCGTGTGTGTTTTTAATATATGTATTTTAAATCTATTTCTTTTTCTTGGCATTGCTGGCAACTAGAGGGAAGTGTTACCTCTTGGCCAAACTGATATTACTGCTAAAGTATCTGTCACAGTTTGGGGCCAAAACACACATCAGGTGAAATGTGCTCACTGGGGGTCTTATTCAAACTCCTCTCTCTCTCTCTCTCTCTCTCTCTCTCTCTCTCTCTCTCGTGTGCGCATGCATGCGCGTGTGTTTTAAAGGCAGCTGCAGTGGGAGGCTGTGCATTGGAGCATTCCTGCTCTATTTCCCAAAATAAAATAAACCCAACCGGGCAACATTTTGCTTTTCATGTAACCTGTGATTTGGCCCTAACTGGGCTTCCAGTTGGCAGCTGTGCTGGCAGCAGTCAGTTTGGTCTTGTGCCAAGGGGCAACTTTCCCTAGTTACAACAGGTGCTAGCAAAAAAGGAAAGATAGTTTCAAAGGAATATCTTCGTTTTGCTTTAAAAAGAGAGGTGGATAGCGACGGGGGCAGATCAGGTCCCGGGACGGGAGGAGGTGGGCAGGGGGTCCCCACTCTCGTTATTTATTTGAACCACAGCACACACCAAAAGGTTGAAGACCACTGCGCTCGAGTCCAAGTCCCGTAGAAGCCGCTGCCCCATCTCCTCCAGCCGGGGTCAAAGGACTGTCCTCTGCACGGAAATTTTTACCATGAATTATTTTCCGGCCCAAGACGCCTGCGCGACATCCAGCACTCCAGGGACATGGATGAGTCTTAGCCAAGACCTTCTGAGCCAGGAATGGGGAGAGGAGAGGTTTGCGGTCATTTTAGCAGGGGGTCGCATCCATAGGGCGCAGCTGGGCGCACAGCAGAGGAAAGCCGCCTGGAGCTGGGCCCTCGTGCCCCTAACGCTCCAAAACAGAGCAATCCCGGAAGCAGGGGACGTGGCACAGAGGGAGGGGAGGGGGGTCTTTCGTCAGCGCCCTGCCCCAGGCGCAGTGAGAGCTGCTCCGGCTCTGCGTTCTGGACCCTGCTGGTCAGGAACGCGCTGCAGAAACCAGCAGTGAACTCCGTTCCATGCAGAAGTTCTGCAAGACCCTCTGTGACGTTCTGTCACCCCAAGAGATGCGGGAACCAACTGCTCCATCAGATCTAGTTCCTAGGTGAATCGTTGTGGATCATTTATACAGCGCCGTTGATGCGTGCTTTCCATCGTGACATAAGCAAAGAATAAATCACTGTTGTCAGAAACTTTGCTGGGGTGGGGTGGGGTGGGGTGGTTAGTGGGTGGAAGGGGAAAGAACAACAAGGAATGACGGGAGAGGGCAAAACTACGTACAGGAACGCGCAACACAGCAGGGCCGACTCCACTGAAATATGACTGCGTGTTTACACAGACAGGCAGCCCAACCCTACGCTGCCCATGCGCCAGGAGGAACGGCAGTCGCCAAGGGGCTGCCACTGAACCCCACCAGCACCGGGCAGGCACCAGAGGCTCCTTGGGGGAAGGGGAGGTTTATCGCCCTCCCCCAGGTAAGGGTGCAGGGTGGGCCATGGGTCTCTCCGTCTCTGCGTCAGGCCACACGGCCCAACACGGAGGACAGGATCCAGCGGCGGAGGTCACTGTCGGTCCCACCCCCACTCCACCTATCTATCCCCCCGCCCAATTCCACCCCCCCACGCCCCACACCGGAATCGGCGCACTGCAGGTGGACTCAGCACCTACTGGCCACCGAGGTCACGCGGCTCGCTTGAAAATTCAAACTGTTAACACTAACAAAAATAATACAGCACGAGGCAGGTCTGCAGTTTCCAAGATGGCTGCTCCCAGCTTTCCGCAACCCACCTGACATCAGGTCGCGACCCACCAAGTGGGTCCCGGTCCACAGTTTGAGTAACACTGATCTACAACCATGGCAGACCCGCTATGACCCCTAGACCAGTGGTTCCCACACTCCCTTGATCTGCTGGGCCAATGGCCGCAGCTTCCCATTAGGACGACAGTCCTATACTTGGTACAGGGTTGTGGTGTTTTTCCAAGGATCCCGGGGGGGGGCTCCTGGCTGGTTTCCACAGCACCCTGCTGAGCCACAGCTCTTAGTTTGGGGAATCTTGCCCTAATGGCCAGTAGGAGAGGCTGGAGCTGAGTGGCTCAACTTAAGGACCACTGTGGGAGCTAAGCAGTGGCAGCCCTGAAAAAAGGCTATTGGGGAGCACTTGGGGAAATGTTTATTTCAGGCGAATGAGCATGTATTCAATTTTGAGGTGGTGGTGGGAAATCTTTCAGATTAACAACTTTGATCCAAGCGTATTTTCTCTAAAGTAAATATAGGGAACTAATTCCCAAGTAGGCAAATTTAGGAGTGCATCTGTATTTAAAATTCCCAGTTTATGATTCAGCAATGGGGGAGCAAGCTACTTCCCTCCCCCCCCCCACAGGCCCAACTTTGGTGCTGCCCACCATGCTAAGATCTGAACTAGGCGAGACTTCCAATTTCTGGCTGATGACCTTAATCATCACAGAACCGCATCACGGCACTAAAAGCAGGAGAAGTTAATTTCACATGGATAGGGGTGTTTAAAAATGGTGTGGGGTTTGTTGGTTTGTTTGTTTGTTTGTTTGTTTGTTGGCAGATTTTGTGATTTGAAAGGCAGAAATCAATCAATCAATCAAGGTACTTATATACCGCTTTTCAACACGAAGTTCACAAAGCGGTTTACAGGCAAATAGTAATAATAATAAAGTTAAACGGCTCCCTGTCCCAAAAGGGCTCACAATCTAAAAAAAAAAGGCAGACCGCCAGCAACAGCCACTAGAAAGACTGCGCAGGGGTGAAGAGGGACAGTTACTCTCCCCCTGCTAAATATAAGAGGAGCACCACTGGGAAAAGTGCCTCTTGTCCAGAAAGCAGTGTTATGTTTTAAATCTGTTCTCATTCTCATTTGTATTAATTTAAATGCTTTAAAAGTGTACTAGGTAGGTGATACAGTGGCAGCGGATACAGCCATTCTAACTATTTCTAACTGGAAAAGTAATTATTTTAGTTTTTGGAGTATATCTTAAAACACCGAAAAGGAAGTGCTTTGTATTTTTACGTGTTTTTAACAAAAACAAGCCCACCTCTACACATGAAGAATCTGGAAAGGTAACTAAACCCAAACAGATAACAACGGTTGTGAAATGGAGCCGAGCTGCACCAGCCAATCACAGGGCTGCAGGCTCAGAGAGGCATGTTGACGTGGCAGGCTTTTATTGGCTGGGACCTCGGCCTTGAGCCCTTCTCACAGGATGTCGGGTTCCCTGGGAAGAGGGCAAGACTGCTAAAAGCCCACTCCTGTCCAATTTTTAGCAGCCGTGCCAACTGACTGTGTTCTGCATGGTGCGGTTGGGGGGGGGCAGTCATAGAGGCCTCCTCAAGTTGTTGTTGCCTTACCTTGGAGCTGCATTGCCCTTACCCTGGTGCTGGGAAGTGGGTTAGCATTGCGCTCTCATTCTCCACCGTAGAATTAGCTCCAGATGTCTTAAGCCACACATTGAAGTGGAGAAGCAAAATCAAATCTAAGGGCCCAATCCGAACCAACTTTCCGGTGCCAGTGCAGGCGCAATGCAGTGCCAAGGAAAGGGAATAAACCTGGTTGCCTTACCTGGAGGAGGCCTCCCTGACTGCCCCCCCCCCAGCTTGCTGCATTGGCACAGCTGCACTAGAGCTGGAAAGTTGCATAGGATTTGGGCCTTTAGTCTCTCGCTAACTCAAGTGGGGTGAAAACATCTCTCGGACTCCAAATAAGACCATGAGAAGGCCCAGATGCATGCCTGAAAAGCCTGACCCTCTGCACGCATGCAAGAAACGTCACACCGTAAGTAACATAACCATCAAGAGACCAGGTGCATACATTCAAACAAGGACTTTTCAAGAGGGTACGGGCAAAGCCAACAGCCCTGTGTTCCCAATATTCTGAATTGGAATTCATCTTACCGGAAGGCAGTTCTGACATGAGCTTCAGTGCGTAGTGCATGTTCCACCGACATATATCAACTGGATCGTCCAGGAGCTGCGCCAGAGCAGGGATGACTCCATGTTCTAGAAAAGCCGTCCTAAATACAGGTTAGAAGTTTTTTGATATAAGCTCATGAAATGCATCTTTCTGGCACCTAAAACATCTTTTTTGCAGAATACAACTACTTGACTTTAACCAAATGTCTACTCTATAGCAAGAGGTGTTTTGTTTCCAGTAAGACAGGATTACAGACTAAGGGCCCAATCCTAGCCCATTTTCTAGTACCAATGCAGCTGCAGCACAACCCCTTGGCAAGAGAACAAACATTCCCGTCCCCACACACACTTAAAAGGTAAAGATTTCCCCACGACCGAATGGTCTAGTCGTGACCGACTGTAGGGGGCGGTGCTCATCTCTGTTTCTAAGCCGAAGAGCCAGTGTTTGTCCAAGGACACGTTTCCGCGGTCATGTGGCCAGCATGACTATATGCCAAGGTGCACAGAACGCCGTTATCTTCCCACCAAAGTGGTACCTATTTATCTACTCACGTTTCTACATGCTTTTGAACTGCTAGGTTGGCACACACACTTACAGCGGTGCAAACTCTCCCAGAGAGTTTGAAAACTGCTGCCTTACTTTGAGGAAGCCTCAGTGACTGCCCTCCCACGGCTAAACAGGGCCCGCCTAACTATTAAAACCAAACTTTGGGAAGTAGAAACCCAACAGCTCCTTTCTAACATTAACCCCACTTGTTCTCCCCACTATTTTGGTTTGCCCCCCTCATTGGGCCGCCCGCTTAATTACTTCAGGGAATTGATCAACCCTAGCAAGAGGCGAGCATTTATGCTTGCCAGACTAAACATTTTCCCTTCAGCTGTTTCAGCTGGAAGATTTCAAAATATCTCCCGTGACTGTAGGCTCTGTAATTTCTGCTTCTCCAAACCGGACACAGTTGCTCACATCTATTGCCCCGCTCACCAACCTCTCTGGGATATGTATGTACCTAGAACCACTGCTGTCCACCCTCTCTATCTCTATCCCCCGTGACGAGCTCTCGTCCTCTCTTATAGGTGACAGATATGCAACCATCACAGAATCGGTTGCTGACTTCCTCCTGGCGGTTACAAGGAAAACACTTAACCTGACCTAACCTTTATCTTGCCTTTCCTTCCACCTTGTAACCTGTAGGATTCCAATATGTATTCCACCTCTCCTTTTTTCTTGGTGGTCCTGTATTGCTATTGCATTGTTTTAGGTTTTTTTAAATGCCAATAAAGGTTTTGCGATGCGACTGCCCTCCCACCCATTGGCAGGACTGCATCAGTGCTGGAAAGTAGGGTAGGATTGGGCCCTCAGTCTTACAGTGCAGTGGGCTTTATTCTGAGAAAAATAAATCTACCATTTTCAAACACCTCTATTTATAACACTTTGCATCAAACACTGAACAGATACGTACCTGCCAACACTATGCGTAGCCATTATATACAGGACCTCTGTTGTTTTTCGACGCACGGTGCTGTCTTCATCCAAAAGCAACTTTTTCAAATTTTCCAGAAATCCTGTAAGACATCACAGAAGAAATGTGATATTGTCAGCCATTACAACCACCGTTTTAAAGCAGGCACCTTGCTCAAAGTCCTGAGTGAGCAGATGTATCTTGCAGCCCGTCCCAACTCCAACAGAAAGGGCAGCTAGTGCCTCCCCTGCAAACAGAAGTGCTCAGAGCGCTCCACCCCCTCTTACGCTTTAGAAGAGGCAAAAGAACTATTTAACTGGTATGTAATTAATCTGTGGAATTCCTTGCCACTGGATGTGGTGAGCAAAACAAGGAATCTTGTTCTGAGTGCTCCGCAAGGCATTTGGTATGCCGCTGTGTAATACAGGAAGCTGGACTAGGTGGGCCTTTGGCCTGATCCAGCATAGGGGCTCTTCTAATGTTCTTATGTTCTTCCTCCTTCCTACCCGCCTTGCTTCCGCCACAAAGGTGGGTCTCAGTGCTAAAAGGTGTGAGAGCCACCGCTGTCACTAGCTGAGGGGTCTGACCCAGGGTAAGCCCCCTCCTGTGTTTGAACGGTTTGGCCAAGGGAAAGCACCTCACGGCCACGCCCCCCTCGGCTGACGGGCGCACCTGAGTGAGACACCTTCGCCCCCTGGAGCAGCGAAGCCAGGCGGCCACGGACTGCAGGGGGAGCCGGCTGTGACCCCCCCCCCCTGCTCCCAGGCGGACCGCTGCTTGCAAAGGTTTGCGCTCCAAGCTGCCCCTGCTGCCCCATGATTTAGCAGGAGCCAGAGCGATGCCCCCCCCCGCCAACCCCAGCACGAAGTGCCAAATGCAGCAGGTGGGTGGGCAGGCGGAGGGGCCCTGCAAAAGCTGCACCAGTCCCAGGTTTGTTCCCCGGGGGGGGGGAATCGTCGCCCCTTACCCAGGCCGATGGCCGTGTAGACGTTCTCCGGGTCGTGCACCAGGTCGCAGAGCGCCATCAGGGCCCGCTGCCGGGTCAGCAGCTTGGCGTCTTCCAGCTCCTCGTTGAGCTTGGGGAGGCCCCTGCGCCCAAAGGCGATGGGCGCTTTCGTGGGGTCGATGTCGGGGGGGCAGCTTGGAGGAGATGCGGGGCAGCAGGGCCATGGCGGCTTCTTTCTGTGGCCCCCCCCTGGACGGCTGGAGAGGACCCCTCGGTGGAATGGCTGGGGCCCACACGAGGAGGGTGTCCCCCCTCCAGGAAGTGGAGGCCAAAAAGCGGGGGGGGGGGCAGGCAGGCAAGCAGGGCAGGCAGAGGCGCCTCTCGCTCGCGCCTGTGCTGCAATGGCAAAGGACACGTGTCCAGAAGGCCTGTGTTGCCGCCGCGAAAGACACGTGTCCGGGAAGCACGTGTCGGTCCGGTCGCTTTGCAAAAAGTTGCAATTCAAAAGTGGGGATCTCGGAGGTTAGAGGTCTGGTTTCCTCCCCGGCAGAAAAGCGATGGGGCAGGAGGGGAAGAAGGGGGTCGAAGGAGCCTCCCTGCCCCCCCCAGTGATCCAGGGCAAGGAGGGGCGAACACGCCCCGCTCCTGCCGGGCGCCTCCCGCAGTGCTTGCCCGGTTGCTAGGCGACAGGGACGCCGGCGCGCCCCGCGCCCCGGCGGCGTCTGTGAATGCGGAGCTGCGCACGCAACGCGGCCTCCCCGGACGGCGGCGGCCGAGCGCAAACAGCTCAAGCCACGCTAGTGGCGCAGCGACAGGTGCGCAGCGGCGTGGGAGCGGCGTGGGCGGGCCGCCGTGGAGAGGTCGGGCAAGAGAGGGCCGCGCGGGGTCTCTGGTTGAGTCGCCGGGCGGCGAGACTGTGGGGAGTGCCTACGGAAGCGGGGGGGGAGCCCGGCCTGCCGGTGCATAGGGCCAACTGGGGCAGCTGCCTCAGGCTTCCGCCGACCCCCCTACCC
This sequence comes from Lerista edwardsae, assembly GCA_029204185.1. Taxonomy (NCBI): domain Eukaryota; kingdom Metazoa; phylum Chordata; class Lepidosauria; order Squamata; family Scincidae; genus Lerista; species Lerista edwardsae. Next base: position 5,365,583 of record JAJKFI010000059.1, read on the forward strand.
TTCTTCTCCTTTTCCCTGGCTTGGAGACCGGCGTGGAGGAGAGGGGTGAGCTGGAGCATCGCCTGCCAAGGTGGGCAGTGTTTTGGCCGACTCCCACCGCAGCTGGGCTGGCCAGGTGTGAGCCGACAGGCCAGGTGTGCAGTTCCCTCAGCAGCGCAAGCTTGAAGCCAATTGGGCCTACTGGGCCCCGTGCCTAAGGATGCCCACACCAGAGGAATCTGCTCTTGTGTGCAATTTTATATCAAAATGTGCTCAGATCCATTTGGTCCATTAATTCAAACGGACTTTTAAAGAGCGTATTTCATTGCCGCCCCCCTTTATCTGGTGATGCACTGACTGACAGGAAAGGAGGAGGATGGAGTGGAAAAGGAAGTATGGGGGGGGAGGCTTTCATGCTTTCCCCTTCCAGTCCTGGGGGGGGGGGACCAAACAGAGGAGGAGCAGGGGAGCCTCCCCACTGCCAACCGGCTGCCTGAGGCAGGCTCCTCCGTTGGTCGAAGGAAGGGACTGGCCCTGGTGCCTATACTAGCTCTGAAAGAACTGAGGAGGGGGTGTTCCACGGGGGTGAGGCTGCCCCCAAGCAGGGCCGTTGCTTGGTCACCCCAAAGACGGTCAGTCACCCCCCGCATCCCCCAGTGGTTTTCAGGCACTGGATGGATTCTCCAGGAGCAGGTAGTCCTTGACCCACACCGTGGGTCATTGAAAAAAAACACTTCACTTGAAAATTCAAACTGTTAACACTCACAAAAGGCATATAGCCAGAGTAAAGTCCTGCGGCTTCCAAGATGGCTACTCTGCTCCCAGCTTTCCACGACCCACCTGACATCAGGTCGCAACCCACCAAACACTGCTCTGAGTGTCTGCTCAGGCAACGGCGGGGCTTCCTTTTGGGGGCAAAGCGCGTTTTGTCTCCTGTCCAAACTAGGCTCCAGCCATTTTCCCGATGGACAACCTGGAACAGATACGGCGGTGAACAGTCCTCACCCAGCCCTAGCAGCAAAGCTAGCACAGGGGGCGAGGAGGTCGGACAGACTGGAAGAAGGGCCTGGGGGTCGATGCTGGCTTGCCTGACACTCCGACCAGGGCCAGTCCATCCATGCAGCTGACTGAGAGGGTCACTGCAGCAGCAGCGTGGCCAGGGTGTGCCTGTGTGTGCATGCCCACCTTCCCCTGCCCACTCACCTGCACTGCCACTCCTCCCCCCATTTCTTGGGCTGGAAAAGAAGAGGGGGTGGAGTGAGGCGAACTCCACACCTCCTCTTGCGCTCCGGCCCCTCCTTCTTCCAATCTGGGGGAGGGGGGAGGACCAGAGGCTGGCTGGGCACCAGGAGTTCCTTCTTGAGTGTTTTCTGGGTCTGCGTTCATCGGATCGGGGTCATCCAGACAGCCTCGCCTTCCTTTTGGTCTGCCCTTTGAAGTGGACTGAAGCACTTTCAGTGTCTTTGTGTGGCTCACTTTCACTTCCTTTAGGGCTCAGTACGTTTTCCTATCAGCTTCCCAGTTTCGTGACCTACCAACAATGAGGTTGCGGCCACCGATGTGTGGGTCCCGCTCCACACTTTGGGAAACACTGTGTTAGAAAACACATAAGAACGTAAGAAGAGCCCCGCTGGATTAGGCCAAAGGCCCATCTAGTCCAGCTTCCTGTAGCTCACAGCGGCCCACCAGGTGCCCCAGGGAGGCACAAGACAACAAGATGCTTGCATCCTGGTGCCACTCCCTTGCACCCGGTACCAGTAGCCCACGTAGAGGTGTTAGAGAATGGTGGGTGTTTTTGTTTTTGTGTGGTTTTTTTGTTTTTTTTTGTTTTTTTTGCAGATTTTGGGTTTGTTTGTTTACAACAACGAAAAGTGCAGAAAACGGAGTTACATGTTTTTATTTTGTCATCCCCCCAAAAAACCCCACCTCTACTCCGTAATAAAGAAGGAGGACTTGTGCCCGGGGCGTGGAATTGTGCCACCTTGGTTGTGCCAGCCGGGGACGCTTCCCAATGGCTGCAGCCTTGATCTCACACTTCTAATTGCTGTGCAGAGCTGCCCAGTCGTGGCCGCAGGAGGAGCAGCAGCAGACGGCCCTTTGCGTGGCAACCACCGCCCCGCAGCGTCAACATCCGCCTGCCCAAGCGGCCAGACCCCGTCAGCAGCCACCATCCGCGCGTCCCGGTTGGCTGTGGGTCTGGGGGGGCCGGCTGGATCCCGCAGGTGGTTGGCTGGCCGCCGCGGCGTTTAACCCCCGCCTTCTTATTTGGGGGGGGGGGGGGGAGGCTCGGCGGCTGCACGCGCGTTGCCATGGCCACCTGCAGCAGGCGGAGCCGCGCGCGCATAGCCGGGAACCTGCGGCATCAGCTGCGCACGGTGAGTCTCCTTCTCTCCCTCTTCTTTGCTCACTACACCCAGAAATATGCAGGTCCCTCCTGGAAATGTTGCAGCAAGTGGTCGGTCTGCAAAAGCCCCCCCCCCGTAAACCCCCCCCCTTTGCTTCTTGCACGGCCTCTTTCGGAGCCAGTGGCTTGGCAGCCCACCGCGACCCTGACGCAGACCGGGGTTCTGTCCTGGCCCTTTCTCACGCCAGACGGAAATAACGCGGGCAGCAATACGAACGAACGTGACGCCGACGAGGATGACATTTGCACGTGGGATTGCTCGGCCGCCTGACCCGCGTTCCAAGCCGCATTGGGGATGAATGGGAGCTACTCTGGGGCAGCAGAGGGGTGGTCCCCAGCAGTGGGGTGGTCCCTGGCAGGACTGGGCTTCCTCCCAGGGCAGCCACCCTGCGCAGAGCCAGGGGAGAGGCTTCTGCCTCCGGTGCCACCATCTTGCACCCAGCAGGGCATCAACGCCCCCTCCTTGCTTGGCAGCTGAAGGTGGGGTTGGGGCTGAGGGCCGTTGCTGAGGTGGGGGGGGGGGGAGGATGCGCATTATGTGGCCAAGCTGAGGAGTGCAAGCCCAAGGGTCCTGCTCCACGCCACGCTTTGGTCTGGAGGGTGGAGATGGAGCTGCTCGTGCCCGCCCACCTTCACAGACTGCAGCGGAAGGCCACTGGGGCAGACATGGGGTCATCCGGTCTCTGGCCGCAGCCTTGTCTGCATCCTCTTCGGCTCCGGCCAGTCGGTCTTCCTGGGCTTCTCTGCACTTGCTTGGGGTCTATTGTGGTGTCCCTAGAACAGAAGAGCAGAAGAAACACACACACACACACACACCCCGAGACCAGGTCATAGTGGGGGCCCCCAGTCCAGCCTCCTGTTCCCCACAGGTCCAAGGGGGTGTGGGGGTGCATCCCCCCCCTCAGCTGCAGCTGCTCTGGGTAGCATTAGGCAGGCTGCTGTTTTTCCCATCCGGGGGGGGGGGGCAAGGATTGCAAATGTGTGTAGGACCCTATTTATTGTCGGTGTCTTTCACTGCTCAGAAATCCACCCCGGTCACTCCCCGCCCCGCCCCCCGGCCGTGTCCTGATTTAAATGAGCTGCACATCGCTCCCCCAGTCTTTCCCAGCCTGCCCCCAAACCCTGCTGGAACAGAACCTAAGAAGGTGCGACTGCAGCAGTGCTTCCTTGTGTCCGTTTCCCTCCCCTTCTGCTGTTCTCCCCCTTGTGCTGATTTGCTGATTGGAAGCCCCTTGGGGGCAGGGACTGCTTTTCTCGCACTGTGGTAAGAGTAACTGTGAATAATAATAATAATAATAACAACAACCAGAATCCCCTGCAGGACAATCTGGGCCATGAAGCCCCCCCCTTCTGCACATGGCGCCCCCTGTGAGCCGAGACAGGAGGATCTCCCGCTTCCCGAAGGTAGGAACCCTCCCCCTGGGGTCCCCGTTGCCTGTGGGTGGGGAACTGCCCTCAGACGGAGTCCGTGAGAAGGGGCTGCCTGGGCAGGGCGATTGGCGGTGGCTGGGCCAGGCGGGATCCTGGCTGGAAGGACATCACAACCAGCCACTCCTCTTTGCCTGCCTGCCCCCCCTGCAGTGGTACACCCCGGAGGCCTGTCTCCAGCTCAAGGACCACTTCCACGCCCCGGTGAGGAGCGCTTGCCAGCAGCGGAACGTGGGCGCCGTCGGGTGAGTCTCCGTCCAGCTGGCACAGGGCGGCACTCGGGCCCCAGAGCACTTCGCTCCTTACAGAGCCCCGCCGTCCTCCCAGCCCCATCCCAACCACACTCCCCCCTTCTGATCTGCCACAGGAGGCACAAGGGGGGGGGTCCTGCGTCTCCTCCAGGTAAGGCAGTGATGTCATGCAGGGGGAACGCGGGGGAACTCCGTTCCACTAGTTAAAATTAGGGCTGACTCCGCCCACTTTCACTCTCCCTCCTCCCCCCGCCCAATTCCTCTGCAAAGAGCTTTTCTTCTTGGTTGGCCGGCACTCAGAGGGTTAAAGGGAGCGACTCCAGATTCCTAGGGGGGCGAAAGGGAATACCTGTTCCTTTCCCTTTGGGGATAAGTCTCTGCTGCCTGAACTGGTCTGCTCGGAGCTACACCAGTGATTTTGCTGGCGCAGGTCTGAGTGGGCCCTGGAAGGCGGATCGAGCCCAGGAAGGAGGATCTCTGTGACGACGCTGCCCCCTTCCTGGCCTTGGTCTGCCCCCTGGTCTCTGCCCCTTCCGGATGTTCTTGGAATTGGCCTGGGAGTTGGCCTGGGAGTTGGCCTGGGAGGATCGGGGGGGGGGGGGATTGTAGCAGCTGGGAGGAATCAGCTGTGGGAAGTGGGAGAGAAAAAGGAGAGGTGGGTGTTTGGGACGGGACGGGGGCTGAGCAAGACAGGAAGGAGAAAGTGACCCCCCCCCGGTCATCACAATCAGGCAAGAGGCCCAGGAATGATAGCAAGGCCAACAGCCACCACACGCTCTAATCTGGAGTTGTGCATTGCAGGCTCAAAGTCTCCAAAGTGGTGGTGGTGGGAGATCTCTACGTTGGGAAAACGAGCCTCATCAACAGGTACGGTGGGCGTAAACCCCGGCTTCCAGTTGCCAGAGCTGCCCATTTTCAGTCGAAAAGGTGATGATTGCCACCAGCTGGTATTTTCTAGTTCAGTGTTCTTCAGCCTTGGGGTCGGGGCCCCAATGGGGTCACGAAGCCTCAGTTTTGGGGTCATGGCAACTTACAAGAATGAAGAAGGCTGAAGACCGCTGGACTAGAGCACCCCTGGTCAAGGGGGCTTCTCTGGTGTATCAGGAGAGCAGGTCCCAGGAGATGGCACCCCAGTCCTGCTCAAATTCTTAGGGCACAATCCTGACCTGGAGGTAGGCCGGCACAGTGAGGCCAGCAAAGTTTGGTCGGCACAAGGGATACTGTAAAGTGTTTGGACCACTCTCTGATCTCCTATTTTGAAAAAATCCTCAGTGTTGGGTGATTTCCCTCCCAACAGCCTCCCAAATGGCTGTTTGGCTCCCTGGTGGATTGCATTTTCCTTCTCTCCTACTTTTGTTATGTCTGAAATTTAATTTGCACTTGTCTTGGTTTTAGGGTGCTTTGCATCTATACATTTATGCAATAACATACCAACAAACCAATAACATACAAACCAGCCGACTCTTGGATCAATTATTTATTTATTTATTTATTTATTTAATTTATATCCCGCCTTTCTGCCCCATGGGCACCCAAGGCGGCTCACAACATTAAAATACAATAAAATCACAATTTAAGAATTAAAAACAATACTTAAAAACAAAATTAAAATAATTAAAATTTAAACAATAAACCCTGTGGATCCTAAAATATAAAAACCAGTCAACCTGTCAACAATTAAAAGCTTGTTGAAATAAGAAGGACTTCAGCCCCCGCCGAAATATTGCCAACGAGGGAGCAGTTCTCAATTCAAAGGGGAGGGTATTCCAGAGTCGGGGGGCCACCACCGAGAAGGCCTATTCCTGGCTGCCATCCCTCTAACCTCTCCTGGTGGCGGCACAGTTAAAAGCCCCCCCTCCCAGATGATCTAAGAGTACGGGCAGGATTATATGGAAGGAGGCGGTCCCTCAAATACCCTGGGCCCGAGCCGTAAAGGGCTTTAAAGGTCAAAACCAGCACTTTGAATCAGGCCCAGAAAGGAACCGGCAGCCAGTGTAGTCGCCGAAGCAACGGCTCGACAGAGTCAAACCGATGTGCCCCAGTAACCACCCGAGCAGCCGCGTTCTGCACTAGTTGTAATTTCTGGACCGTCTTCAGAGGCAGCCCCATGTAGAGCGCATTGCAATAATCTAATCTGGATGTTCGCAGCTCCTCAGAAAACCAAGTTCGCAGAAAATCATTGTTCGCAGCTCCTCAGAAAACCAAGGAGTTGCTCTGACTCTGCGACTGGGCAGGGGACGCTTGGGAGTGATCTCATCCAGAAATTTGCCTGTTTCCTCTCCTTCCTCCTCCGTCTCTTTTTGTTTAAAGATCAAAAATTGTGCCATCCACACTTTTTTCTATCCTTTTTCCATGGCAGGTTCTGTAAAGATGTTTTTGACCGAGATTACAAGGCAACCATTGGAGTGGATTTTGAAATTGAGCGTTTTGAGATTGCTGGAGTTCCGTACAGCCTGCAGATGTGAGTTCGGATGCAGAAGCCCATTCAAAGAAAATAATTCTTTGGCTTGTGGCTGGAAATGAGGGGGGAGAGCATAGCTCCCCCCAGGGGAAAGTTCCAGAGTGTTGGCACCACTGTGAAAAGAGTTCTGTCCCAACCAGTCCCCAAATGCAGTGGGGTAGCTATTGGGGGGGGGGTAAAGTCTGCAGGTGCTACAATGCACTGTGTAAGTGGCTCCTCCCTCTCGCTGTTTTGTGGGGCAGAGGCACAAGAACATAAGAACGTAAGCCCTGCTGGATCAGGCCAAAGGCCCATCTAGTCCAGCTTCCTGTATCTCACAGCGGCCCACCAGGTGCCTCAGGGAGCACACGAGACAACAAGATGCTTGGATCCTGTTGCCACTCCCTGGCACCCGGTACTCTGAAGTAGCCCACCACCTTTGTAAGGAGGTTGCACAACCCATCATTGCCTATAGCCCACTGCCGTGCCGAAGCGAGGGAGAACTCACACAGACCAATATGATCAAT
>JAJKFI010000059.1:5372621-5398450 GCA_029204185.1 Lerista edwardsae
TTCCCCCAATCCCATAGTCCCTAGCGAAAACCACTCTCCCCACAACAGCCCACAATGGACTTTTCTTCCAGAAATCCGTCCAATCCCCTCTTAAAGGCATCAAGACCAGATGCCATCACCACCTCCTGTGGCAAAGACTTCTTGATGGTCTGGACCATGCGTGCCACAAAAGACTTCTCAGCCTTTGAGTCTTTTCTCCAGAAAACGGCAATTCACAGGCTAGAGCAGGCGTCTCCAAACTACGGCCCTGGGGACGGACACACACACACACACACACACACACACACACACACACACACACACGATTTCACCCAGCCCTCAGCAGCTTAAAATAGTTGACATTTTTACTCATTATATATCATTTCTCAGTGATATGTGATGCATGACATATATCATGACATAATTTCTTTGTATGACATGATTTCTTCGTAAGTGCAAATTTCTCCTTTGTTGTGAGTCATATCAGGCCAATTACAAAAAAAAAAAGATGCAAGTAAACCTTATTCATTCATTAAGTTGCACTCGTTCATTTATATAACTGACATTTTTTGGCCCGTGAAAATCTGTAAAATCAATCAATCAATCAACAGGTACTTATATACCGCTTTTCAACACGAAGTTCACAAAGCGGTTTACAGGCACATAGTAATAATAAAGCTAAATGGCTCCCTGTCCCAAAAGGGCTCACAATCAAAAAAAGGCAGACCGCCAGCAACAGCCACTAGAAAGACTGTGCAGGGGTGAAGAGGGACAGTTACTCTCCCCCTGCTAAATATAAGAGGAGCACCACTGGAAAAAGTGCCTCTTGTCCAGTTAGCAGGGTGCGGTACTGAATATACGCTGTGGTACTGAAAAGTCTGGAGACCGGGGCTAGAGTTTAAAATTGAGAGGGGGGAGGGGGGGAGAGAGAGAGAGAGAGAGAGAGAGGCTTATGGGGGCTTGTGTGCGCTGCCCTGACATTTGGTCTTTCACTCCCACCCAGATGGGACACTGCAGGTCAGGAGAAGTTCAAGTGCATTGCATCTGCTTACTACAGAGGAGCCGAGGGTAAGGCCGCGCAGGGGTCCCGACCCAGCCAGCAGCACCTCCCAGGCACCTCCCCCCCACCCTCCGCCCCGGATTCTGTGGGCACCTCTGCCCTGTTCAGTTCCACCGACTCCACACATCATATCTTGCCTCTGATAGCCCCTTCTTGCTTCCGTTGCAGCGATCATAACGGTCTTTGATCTGACGGATATCCAGACCTTGGATCACACCAAGTAAGTCGTCCGCATTTTTGTTTTGCAGAAGCTTTTCCCGGGGAGTATGGGATGCGACCCACAGCACAGCTTCGTCTGTGGGCGTGAGCCGTGACTGCTGAACGGAACCTCCAGGTTCAGAGATGGTGTTTCTGTGACTCTCAGTTGGCAGGGAGCCAAAAAAAAACAAACAAAAACCACCCGGCTTGCAATGCTCCCAGAATCATCAAGCAGTATTTATATACTGCTTTTCAACACAAAGTTCACAATGCGGTTTGAAGGCAAATGGCTCCCTGTCCCAAAAGGGCTCACAGTCTAAAACAAAAATGCAGAGCACCCCCAGCAACAGTCACTGGAAAAGACCCTGCGCAGGGGTGAAGAGGGACAATTACTCTCCCCCTGCTAAATACAAGAGGAGCACCACTGGGAAAAGTGCCTCTTGCCCAGTTAGCCAGGGTAATAATCTGGACTGGCGGCTGTCACTTCTGGGAGACTCTTCCAGGTTCTGCAGCTCTTTCCAGGGCAACTCTCTGTACAAATCAGGCTCTGTCGACAGAGGAAGAGGGACAGACAATGTGCTTCTACAGGCAATTGCGCTAGGATCAGCGCCACAGAACCCGGAAGAGAGTGTCAGCTGTTTGCAACCACTGTGCTCCAACCTGCCGCGACACACCTGCGGACCTTTTATGGCACACCAATGTGCCACAGCACGTCGGTTGAATACTGCTGCCTTAGGGTTCCGCTGTGTATAAAATAGAGAGGAAGGGAGAGGGTTTCAGCTCTGCTAATGAAACTGTGGTCTGATTCTCATTTGCCCACCCTCTTGGCGTCCAGAAATAACTTTCACCCACATCCGTATGAAATCAGGGACAGGCAGTTCCTCTGTTTTTCTCTTTTTTGTGCTACAGCGTTGTCTCCATTTAGCATGTGTGCATCTGTGCGTGCCTCTGTCTGTGTGTGTGTGCACGTGTGTGTGTGTGTGTGTGTGTGTGTGTGTGTGTAGGACTTTGCACCTTTAATCACTCTATTCCCCAGAGTATGCCAGCTCTCTTCTGCACTCTCAGCTTTTCCGCCTGCAATGCGTAGCATTAGCTGAATCATTAACCAGCTTTGGTGGGCAGGAAGGAGGCCTCCCAGGGAACTGGTACAGTCTATTTGTCGAGGGGGAACACCATCTGGTGGGTTTTCAGCTTCCTCTGCCCTCTGGCCCTCCCTCCTGTTCTCTTCACGCAGTTCTTTCACTCCCCCGTTTGCTCCCTCCTCGCTCTCATTGGCTCGGCTCTTTCACACACCCCAAGGCCGGCCCCAAGGGGTCCGTCGCTCTCCCCATTGTAGGATGATTCCAGTGGGTCAGCAGGCGGCCTGTTGAGTCCGTGAATGTGTGTGTGTGGGGGGGGGGGAACCACATGTGAACAGGGTCTCCTGATCAGTCTGAACAAGGTCCATCTTGTTCTTGCTCTTTGAGCAGGTGGGGGGTTCTGGGAGGCAGAAGGGTGCGGCGCCCCGCGGCACACCTGCTCTGAGAGAAGCCGCTTGCGGTCATTCAGGTGACCCCTGGACAGTTCTTGTTCTTTGCTGGAGTTAGATTCCTGGAAACCCTGGCGGACAGCACATTTGGAGATAACGAGCCACTGATCCTGTGGGATTAATGGGGATAGGTGCACGGGGTACTCGAAGGGGAGAAGGGGCGGCTTCCCTGCCTTCTGAAGAATCCATTAGCGACCCCCCAGGAAGCCAGCAGAGTGCAGCAGGAAGTGCCCAAAGGTCTCTGAATGCTGCAGGGACCCTTCAGAGTGGCACCTGCTGCCAGGGCAGACTCCTTCAGCGGAAGGCAGAAGCTTCCACCAGCCGTTTCAAAGGGGTCACCGCTGGTCGCAGGTGCCGTTCTGAAGGTCACGGCAGCCTCCGGAAGGTCTCAGCGTAGCGGATAACAAGAACAGAGGCACGGATAACGAGGTAGCGGTCTGTAGCCATTATGCGGTGGAAAGGCGCGCCCCCCCCCCCACTCTTCCTCCTCTCTTTCAGGCAGTGGCTCGAGGATGCGCTGAGGGAGAACGATCCGGGGTCCAGCTTCGTCTTCCTGGTTGGAACAAAGAAAGATCTTGTGGTGGGTGAGGCAGGCGCAGCAGCGCATGAGAGACACGGGGCTTCTTTTAGATGTGGGCTGCGGCCTCTCTCTAGCGTGGCGGGATTCGATGCAGGTGCGGTTCTGATAGGCAGGATCCTTTTCTCCTACCCGCATTTCGCCGGTGAGGAGCTGGTTCTCGGCACAGGGGGCTGGAGGACATGTGAACGAGCCTAGGGCCCTTTTCACCCCTTTTTCATCTTGTGTCACACTGAGAAGGCTCTGAAGTGCGCAAGGCCCCCCCCCCAGTGTGCGGACAATTGGCAAGGCGCACGGCACTGCTGGCCAGGGGCTCACGTGCCCCAGTGGTCCTACTGTGACCCTCCCCCAAAGTCCCACAGCACATGCGCGGACCGTTCATGGCACTGCAATGCGCTGCGGCACATGGGCTGGACACAGTGGTGTCATTCAAATGATTTAGGAACAGGAACTCACTTTTGACTGGCACTTGTCGGGAACCCGGAACCAGCCACGGAGCCCGTTAGGATCCGGAACGCCCGTTCTGGTCCGTTCCCCCTGAATGACATCACTGCCTTCGCCCCCCTAGGAATCCGGAGTCGCTCCCTTTAACCCTCTGAGTGCCGGCCAACCAAGAAGAAAAGCTCTTTGCAGAGGAATGGGGAGGGGGGAGGAGGGAGAGTGAAGTGGGCGGAGTCAGCCCTGATTTTAACTAGTGGAACTGAGTTCCCCCGCGTTCCCCCTGCATGACATTACTGGCTGGACATCCCTGCGCTAGAGCATCAGGCCATCTTTGCAAGGCAGCCTCGTGAGGTGCACCCACAGCTGAGGGGCGGCGGAATAGGGCACATCTCAACCTCAAGCAGAGCTTCTGACAGGCAGCGAGGCTGGAGCTGCTCAGGGGGAAGAACCCTGGAGAGCCTCGACCGAGAGCCGCTGGGCAGTGGCTTCCTCCACCAGGTCTGGCAGCGGAGAGGCGCCTTAGGCTTCTCCAGACTCAGAACCCCGTTGGGGCAGCCCCTTGGGCCTGGCGCCCTTCCCCACGCCCAGTGCAAGCCTTCATCCTCGTGACGGGGGAAAAGTGTGCAGGCGACAGAGGCCTCAGAATCCAGCAGGCAGAGCAGCTTTTGGAGCTCTTCAGCCGAGAAAGAAGGTGCCTGAGGGGGGACATGATTGAGACATACAAAATTCTGCATGGGGTGGATGAAGTGGATAGAGGGAGGTTCTTTTCCCTCTCTCACAACACCAGAACCAGGGGGCATCCACCAAAATTGAGTGTTGGGAGAGGGAGAAGAGATAAAAGGAAATACTTTTTTTCCCAGCGGGTACTTAAGCTATGGAACTCCTTGCCACAGGAGGTGGTGTTGGCATCTGGCCTAGTTGCCTTTAAAAGGGGGTTGGACAGATTTCTGGAGGAAAAGTCCATCGTGGGCTACAGGCCATGATGGATGGTGCAACCTCCTTAGGTTAGAATTAGGCTACTTCAGAATGCCAGGTGCAAGGGAGTGGCTGCAGGATGCAAGCGTCTTGTTGTCTCGTGTGCTCCCTGAGTGGGCAGCTGGTGGGCCACTGTGAGATGCAGGAAGCTGGGTTCAACGGGCCCCCTTTGGCCTGATCCAGCACAGGGGCTCTTCGTTGGCTCTCATTCCTCGTGTTCTGGCCCGTTTGTGTTTCAGTCCGACGCGGCGTGTGAGCGGACGGAGCTGGACGCCATTCGGTTCGCCAACACCATGCAGGCCGAGTACTGGTCCGTGTCGGCCAAGACAGGTGCGGGAGCCGGTTGGGGCGCGGTTGGACCCAGGGTGGCAGCCTGGAGGGGCAGCGGAGGAGGGGCGGGCGGGCGGGCGGGCAGATGGTGGCAGAGGAGGGACAGCTGCCCCCCCCAGGGCTCCCGCGTGCCCCCTGCCTGTGTGCCGAGCGGCCTGCGGCTGGGCCAGCCGTTCGCTGGGCGCTTGAGCGTCTCGACGCACGCGCGTGTTCTGGCGCCCCAGTTGGGCTTCCAGCGAGCAGGCATGACGGGATCCGCGGAACCAGTGACTTCCATCGTGGGCTATAGGCAATGATGGATTGTGCAAGCTCCTTGCAAAGGTGGTGGGCTACTTCAGAGTACCGGGTCCAAGGGAGTGGCCACAGGATGCAGGCGTCTTGTTGTCTCCTGCCTCCCTGGGGCACCTGGTGGGCCGCTGTGAGATGCAGGAAGCTGGACTAGGTGGGCCTTTGGCCTGATCCAGTAGGGCTCTTCTTATGTTCTTACGGCACACAGCCCTCTCTGGCCTTCTCTGCGGTCTTTGCCTCTGGTGACGTCACCTCCAGCTCTGGGAGAGTCTTCCGGACTCTGCTCCGTTCTGAGGGCAGTTGTCTGCAGCAATGAATCCTCCGACTCTCTTGGCAGAGCGGGTGGAGGAAGAGAGAGCGAGCGAATGCGTTGCTACGGACAGGTGTCTTCGAAACACAGCCGCAGAGCCCAGGAGAGTCTCTCCGTGGTTTTCACCGCTGGGCTCCAAACTCTTGTGGCCCAGGTGCAGACCTTTCACCTGTGGGATGTGCTGCAGCCCCCCCCCCCGGCGGGAAAGCCCTGGTCTGTGCCCTGGTCGAGTCCATCACTCGTGTGGGGGGACGACGTTCCTTTCAGTGCGGGCCCTGCTCAGCCACTCTCTGGATGCAGCAGCTGCCCGTTCATCTGACCCAAGTGCAGCCCCCCCCCTTCTCTCTCCAGGGGAAAATGTCAAGGACTTCTTCTCCCGAGTTGCTGCCCTGGCCTTTGAGAAGTCGATGCTGATGGAGTTGGAGAAAAGCAATGGCCGCATGGCACAAATTGGCGCTGGAAACCTCATCAGTAAGTTGAACTTAGTTGCCTTCATTGCTATTGAAAAAAAAGGCCTGTTTGCATTTGAGGGGAGATGCGCATAAAGGCCAAATTCTGTTTGCCATCGATCTGGCTGAAGGCTGAAAGCATCGGAGCGGTTGGCCATTGGCCACTGGCCGTTCCTAGAATTCCCCCAAAGTGGTGTTTGGAGAGGACTGACAGACCCTTCCTCGGCTCTCTTGTCGCAGAAATAGAGGGAGGTTCGCTGGATGCGACACAAGGCAGCAGCCCAGCCAGCCCCAGTTGCTGCTAGCAGCCAGCCTCCCGCCTGAGCTTCGGGCATCCCAGAGGGTGCCCCAGCCGCACTTCGGAGGCCAGAAGTAACCGGCTCGTGGGGAGGAAGAGAACAGAGAAGCAGCACTGCGGGAGTCCGGCTTCCCTTCCCTTCGCCTGGCTGTGCTTCACTGCTTCAGCTTCCTGTGCTCAGGCAAGACCTTTTCTGTGCTCACCTGACGGGCAATGGCCTGCCTCTTGCGGGGGGGGGGCATCGGCCCAACTGGCTTCTCTGCCTCCAAGACACTCATCGTTCTTTGAACCGGCAGAGCCAGTTTCCTGGGCTCTTCTTTTCCCTTCGCAGCAGAAAGCCACATGCTGCAGTCCTGAAACAAGTTAAGGTTTTGTCCTAGGTGAATTCAAATTACTCTCTTGCACACCAGCATAAAATCTGCTTAAGTGAGGCCCCTGGTTAGTATTAACCATGGTTAGTATTAACCGTAGCTAGTGTCTGTGAACCCTAACCACAGTTAAGGCCAGCCGGAGGAATTTGTTCTCGAGAAAGGAGGGTTGGAGGGAGCATGCAATAAACACCCCTGTGGCCTTGCCCTGGTCAGATACTTCCCCAAGTAAGGTCCAGATTCTGTTCTCTCCTCCCTGTGCTAGCTTTTGGTATTATTTTGACTGACTAGTAGAGAATAATCATACTTCACTCACTGCCTTAGATCTGAAGAGCTGTGATACAAAGCAGGTCTTTGCCTTCCTGTCAGTTGTAAAATGAAGCATTCTTCTGATTTCCCTTCTGAGTCTGATTCTTTGGACGCCAGGAAGAAATTATTGACAATAAGGGCGGTTCAACTGTGGAACAGGTTGCCACTGGAGGGAGTGTATTGGAAAAGGCAGGAGCTACCCCAAGGAACGAGGGAATGGTATCAGCAGTGTCCTCTTGTCCCAGATAAACCAGGGATTATGGGGTTAATCCCAGAACTCTTGCAAGCCTCTGGAGCACAGCTGTAGGTGCAGATGGGTGAGGCTGATGCTAGAATCTGCCTAGCAACCGACACTGATTGGCTGGCCTCAGTATAAAACTGGAGGCAGGAGATGGAGAAGGGAGCTGGGTACCTGGGAGGGTACCTGGGAAGGAGCTGGATGGGAAGCTGTATAGGTACTGGAGGATGGTACCTGGGATGGACTGCTGGATGGACTGACTGCCGGTTGGAAGGACTGAAGGAAGGACTGTTGGACTGGCTAAAGGCTAAGGTAAGCTAATTGTGAGGAATGACTGTGGGGAACAGTTGTTTGGCTGCCACGCCCCTGGAGCCACCAGTGGAGGAGGCAGTTGTAGCTGGGACAAGCTGACTGCCTATTGTTTGGTGGTGGGTATCTTGAGTGAAGCCAGTGATGAGGGCAGTCTGGAGGAGGCTGACCAGCCAGTGATCCCAAACAAAAGCTGCTGAAAGAGAGGAGGCCCAGTGGGTGACTGAACCTTTTGCCTGTCTCTGAGGCTGCTCTGTGGGGAAACTAGCTAGCCTAGGGTGGGCATTAGGGCCGGCAGGGAATTTGGCGGAACAGGGAGGTGTTCTCCCTCCCTGGAGACCTTCAAGCAGGGTCTCGACAGGCACCTGCTGGAGATGCTCTAGGAAGACTTCCTGCTACAGGCAGGGGGTTGGACGATGACCTTGTAGGTCACTTCCAAATCTATAATTCTTTGATTCTGCGGCCAAAACAATAGGCGAAGATGCTTTTCCCTCTCACAGTGACAAAGGAGAGACTGTGAAGAACGCAAACAGTCCAGCTGCCCTCCTGTCTCAGCTGATTCTGGGTGGCCCCTTCTGATCCACCCTTGTCAGTCACTAGCAGTCTGATCAGTTTTGGGGGGAGGGATCCCCACTGGCCAGCCTGCCAGTGGGTCCCTCCTGGAAGTCCCCCATTACATGGCCCATCAGCAGCCTGAATGAGGGAGGAAAACACCCAGCCTCCCGTCCGCTCATCCTCCTCATCCAGATGCAAATCTTTCCATAGGCCATTCCAGCCAGCCGTGATGCGCTACAGAGGTTTGTTCTGAAAGGTTTCTGTATCCAAATTCATGCTGTTGGAATCATATTTATTCCTTGTCCACGTTTATCTTCACGGTTTTACTTTGTATCCCAAACCACAAGCCTCTCGGAACAGCCACCAAATGTGAGTGGTGACACAACCACAAAACAGTAAACGCACAAACCTACAACTAGGAGTGGTTTTTTTGGTTAAACACTACATAAAAACACAAAACACTGCCTTTGGGGGGCTAAAATAGCTGAATAAAAACACAAAACCGCATTTTGGTGCTGTAGATATTTTCCAGAAATTAAAATAGATACTTTTAAATAAAGTATTTAAATACTTTTGAATAAAATAAAATACTTTTCCAATTGGAAATAATACTGTGGCTGAATCTGCTGGACACTCGTATATCACCTGTATCATCTACCTAGTACACTTTTAAAGCATTTAAAATCAATAAAAATGAGAACTTGGAATGAGAGTGTGGAATAAAAACACACAACACTGCAATTTGCTACTTTAATCAAGAAATTCTGGAAAAAATATCACAAAACCCCCCACACCCCCTACCAGAGGCGGATCTACAGGGAGGGCAAAGCTCTAAGTGTTGCAAGGAGCCTTACCCTGTCATGTAACTCCCTCCTCTCCCTTGCTGCTGTAGCCAGTAAGCAACGCCAAGATGTTGCCTTTCCCTGTGAGGATTGGCTAAACCGGTGCAGGAGAGGAGGGATTTCCACTGCAAGGTCAGGCTTCTTGCAAAACTTAGAGCTTTGCCCTCCCTTAGATCTGCCTCTGCCCCCTACCTATAACAGGAACAGCAGGTCAGGTTATAAGAGTTGCGCCTTGCGCCAGCGCAGTTGTTTTATGGCCATCCAGGCCTGACCCGATAATAAGAACATAAGAACATCAGAAGAGCCCTGCTGGATCAGGCCAAAGGCCCATCTAGTCCAGCTTCCTGTATCTCACAGCGGCCCACCAGGCGCCCCAGGGAGGCATGAAACAACAAGATGCTTGCATCCTGTTGCCACTCCCTTGCACCCGGTACCAGTAGCCCACCACCTTTGTAAGGAGGTTGCACAATCCATCATGGCCTATAGCCCCCGATGGACCTTTCCTCCAGAAATCCGTCCAATCCCCTCTTAAAGGCATCCAGACCAGATGCCATCACCACCTCCTGTGGCAAGGAGTTCCACAGATTAACTACCCGGTGGGTAATGCTGTAGTGGCCCCATCTCAGGCTAGCTGCTGTTTCCAGGCTGCTGTTTCCAGGCAGCCCCATGCTCCGTGCATTGCAGTAATCTAAACAGGATGTGAGCGGCGCCCCGGCAACAGTTCCGCCCCGCAGCCCCCGGCAGAATCTGAGCCATGAAAGGGAAAGCGAGTGAGAGTGAGAGGCTGTTTTTAACCACTCCAAGCCTGCCAGAGCAAGCAACCGGGTGCTGGACTTATTAACCAAGCCTCATCTATGAGCTTAACTGATTAACCGAATCTAATTAGAGCTGAGCTGCTCAAAAGACCTTCCCAGAGGGAAGCAGATGTTTGGAAAGCCTTGTCCAACGCAAGGCTGGCCACTTCCTGCATTTAGGCGAAGACCCTGGGCTGGTCTGCCTGGCACCCTGCACAGACTGACGGTTCTGTGGCGCACTGTGCTTGGGCCTCTTTCAACACGCGCTGTCCTTGGACCCAGGGGAGAGAAGCTCTCCCGGCATCTTTCTGTCAGTGTCATGGAGGAAGACGGCGCTTTTCTTCCAAGCTGCGGACATTTCACCTGGTGTTGCCCTGATGGCGCAGGGCACAGTGAGGCCAGGAACCCGTTCTCGGGCACCTTTCCCCAGTGGCGTCATCTAAATGATTTAAGAACAGGTACTCACTTTTGACTGGCACGTGTCGGGACCCGCCCACCGGAAGTGACGTCATAAGCCGGAAGTGAGGTCGTGGCAGGAAGTGACATGAAAAAAGCCCTTTTTGAGGCCTCAGATGATTTTAAACTGACCCAACCGTTGCAACAGGATTCCACAGCACTCCCAGAACATGTTAAGGAGGCCTGGCGTCATGTTAAAACCCATTTTTCAGTGGCAAGGCAAGGCTCCGCTCGCTGCCTGCCTGCCTGCCTGCCTGGCTCTGAGAACATGCAGGAAATTCCAACATGCAGGAAATTCAAACGTTGCAGAGGGCGGAGTCGACGAGTGGGCAGGCGAATGGGCGGGGCCAGCTGTAATCCTAGAAACCGGTACTCGCGTACCCCCGGGTGCCCCCTGCATGACATCACTGCCTTTCCCCCTGGACCCGTCTGCAGCAGAACCTTGGAAGAGATCTCAGTTTAAAAAGCCATTGAAAATAGTGAATTCAGAAAGACCCACTGCACAAAGACGGGACCATGCGGCTGGGGGCAAACATGGTAGACATGGCAGTGAGAGGGAAGCAGCCGGGGGCTGTCTGGAGGACGACAACCCCTCCCTCCCTCCCTTGGCAATTTGCTCGTAATTCCTCAGACAGATGTTCATGGCTTGGCTTGGCTTGGCTGTCCCTGATGAGTGTTTAATATAATGCAAACAGGCTTCTGCAAGAGGAAGCTCCTGTTGGTTTGCTTGGCAGAAACTTTCTAGCTGGGAGAGGAAAAGACTACTGCAGTAGTGGCCAGGTGGGATTTAGAGAAGCCCTTAATGTCACCGGGGGGGGGGGGGGGGGGGGGGGGGCGGCCCCTGGCAAATCTGTGTCTGTCCACATGGCCATTCCATTCCATTTCCATAACCTTTATTGGCATACATAAATTAGATAAAACAATTCGACACAGGAATTGTCAATTTCTACGAGGTAAGGTATGGGGAAAGAAGAAAAAGGGAAAATGGAAATAGGAGAATAGTGAATCACGATGCAGGGGTTAATTTCCGAATCGCAGCTAAGAAGCTCGCGACAGAAGTTGTAAGGGGAGCACAACAATCACTCAGAAAAATAGGGAGAAGGTCTGCAAAGGAGCTAGAAAGGGAAGACAGCCAGGGTTTCAGAGACAAATTACGAAGATATTGATGGGTTGGACAACGGAATATTATATGTTCCAAAGTGTCCGGAGTCTGGTGACAAAAGAGACGAATTCTTTTATCTTGTGGAGTGCCGTGCCGAAGCGAGGGAGAACTCACACAGACCAATATGATCAATAATAAAGTTCTATTTTATTGCTGCACACAAGCCCATATTTATACCTCAGGTTTACAGAGCAGTATGTTATTGATTAACCCATCAGAAGGTTGCTTTGATTAACTCGGCGAGTTTCGGCAAACAAGCTTAAACAGTTTCGCTAACAAGCTTAGGGGTTTGCTAACAGGCTTAAGGGTTTAAGGGTTTCATTAACTTTTTACAATCTCCTTTCCGTCTTAGCGCAGGATGCTCCGCTTCCGATCTCCTCGCCCCGTTCGCTATCGTGTTGCGCAAGGGTCAGCCGATTGCAGCAGTCTCTTACTTCGTCCTGGCCCATGTTCCCCCAATCCCATGGTCCTTTGCAAAAACCACTCTCTCCACAACATCCAACATCTCCCCCTCTTCTTTTGAACAGCTGCTCGGAAGTTTTAAAGGCAACATTTTGGATACATTGAAAACAGCAAGGTCCAAATAAACACATTAAAATACATAGGACAATTATCATTAGCACTGGTTGAAACATATGCAGCAGCCAGGCTGGCAATCCTAGTGAGTTGAACCAGTCTGCAACGGGGTCGGTCTGGATCCGGATTTTTTGCAAGTTTTGCGTTAGCCTTTTGAGTTTATTGACAACGGAATCTGAGTGATCGGAAAGATTAAAGCAACACAGACCTTCCAGTTCGTCACATCCATGATTATGGATTGCGAGCAGATAATCTATGGCCGCTCGGTTCTGCAGAACGGCTCGGCGCACCCCTTTGACATCCATGGCTATATCTGCGAGAACGCTAGCAGTTATATTTATTTGATTTCGAGCCCAGCACGCCAGCCGGCGTATCTGGTCTGCATTAATTGCCTAACTCCCCCTTTTCTTTTAAAAAGAGGGAAATATATCTTTTTATATCCTGATGTGTACGTTTAATAATTGCTTGCTACTAATTTCTAAAAACTTAAAGCCTTGGTAGGTTTGGAGAGCATAAGGATGCTTACATAAAAATTTAGAAATGCAACTTTGAATTAATGATTTCTAGTTTAGCTGAGCCCGCGGGTAAACTTGCAAGCAATTTTGCTAGGCATTTCAGTTTTTTCAAAAAGCTTTATTTGGCTCCTTTAAAGTGTGATTTGCTGCTGGTAGGACTCAGCTTTGTTTAGGATTGAAGCAGCATTGCTGTAAACATGAACTTTTGTGATTTAGAGAGATTTGGTTTGAAATATTGGTAATGTTTACACCACCTTTTTATACAAGCCTTGTTAAAAATGGAACTTTCATTATTTTAGGAAACAGATTTTTAAAGGCTTAGGCTTTATAGTTCACACAGCACAGCGTTGAAGGAAAGAATGCATGTTTTTTGCTGAGATTAAGGGACAGGAATTTCCTGAGAAGATAAAAATCTTGAGGATAGGTGTAAGACGCTGGGTGAGTCACCCTGCTACTTTGCTTTGGAGGAAAGAGGAGGGGGTTTGGAAACCCCAACTCAGTGTCAACTGTCTCCCCCCCCTTTTGGGCTAAGAGGGAGGGGGAGCATGTGATTCTAAGAATGGCTGAAATATTTACTATGCCAGTCTGTAGCTATTCCCGTTTTTAGAACTGTCTTTAATACCTCTAAATGAATATCTAAGAATAACAGACACTATCATGTTACACCAGGAGTCCAGCTATAAAACACTAACAAATAGACAATCATACATTCAATTTAAAATACTTTCTAAAGATTACATGGTTTTCTTTGGCGAGGTTTAGTGGCATTCTGATGCACACTAGTGTTTAAACTTAACTCAAATTTTTTCCAAACAGAGAACAAATAGTGCACAAAACCAAAAAAAAATATATCATGGTACCAGGAATGAGCTCAAAAATGAAAAGAAGTGTTGCAACAATATTACAGGAAAGAGATAGTAAGCAGAGAAGCAGAAAAGAAGTTTGGACACAGAGGTGTGCCCACACACACATACCTGGATTCTATTCAAACACCTTTTTACACACAGACAAGACATACACATGTAGGACAGACAAGACATACAGCGCGCATTTTGACTTTACATGACAAACACGTAACATTTAACACTGGACAGCCTTTGCAGAGAATTCATTACTTGCTTTCCGTGGTGTCAGAGAAAGGAATTGCCTTTTTAAACGGTCCGTCTCCCTTTCTTTGCGTTTGATTTGCGTCTTCCCTGTGTGCGTGTGTGTTTGATCTGCATTTGGGAGACTAGCAGCGGGGAGGGCGGTGATGTGCCTTTCGCTGCTGTCGGCATTTGTATTTTTTGGGCTGCGTTTGTGGAGCGCTCGCTGTCTTTCGGCTCTGAGCCGCGTTAGATCGCTCGCGGGGCTGCTTTGCCTTCTTACTATCTTGCTTGCCGTTGCAGATGCTTTTCTCGCTGAGCACGCGATTCTGGAGCCGCCATCTATCGCTCAGCCATCTTCCCCCGGTTCCGGCTTGACTGGCGGGGGACTGGCGGGCGGCGGGCAGACGCGGTGCGCGGTGGCTTGGCCGGTGACTGGCCAGGTTGGCGAGCGGCCGGAGCGCCCGGGCGATCCCCCGACCTTGCCTGGCCCTGCGCGGTGCTGGGGGCTGGCTTGGAGCTGCTGGGCGCCCGCTCCTTGCCTTGAGCGCGCCCGCCTGCCCGCCCGGACTCCGGGCTCTGCTTCGGGTTTTCCTGTGCGCCGCCGCTTGTAGGACTTCATAGGTTTTCTTCTTCTTATTATTTTTTTTCCATCGTGACAAATCCGGGTAAGCTTTGCCTGGGATATTCTTGTTCATGGGCAAAGGAGCATCGGCGGGGTCAGGTGGGGCCGGGGGATTAGCGAAGGGGGCTTCCTCAGGGACTGGGCTTGTATACGGAGGGAAGCTGTCAGTGGGACCCCCCAAGGCCGTCTTTTTAGCTTCGGAAAGGGGATACATTTCAACCTCCTTAGATGGCGCCCCTGATGCTGTCAATCCTGTATCTTTACCCTCCTCCTTTTCAGCAATTCCCAACGCCTGCCTTATTGCCCGTTTGGCTTCCACTTCTCCATGTAACTTAGGCATAATTTTAGTCATTGTCCTGTAAATGGGGGCTAATCGCTGTGCCTCAGCATTCTTGTTCTGTACTGAGTCCCACAAATCCGCCCCAATGTTCTTCCAGGTTTGTTTCCAAAATATGTCCTTTAATTTCTTGAAATGACCCCGTCTTCGAGCCCATTGACATATGGCGCTCGCATCTTTTTCCTTTAATTTGCAATCATACTTCGGGGCCAATTCACACAACAACCGGAGCCCTTCCCTCTCCGAAGCCGATACGGCGATTCCCATCCCGCTTCCCTGATCCGACCGTCACCCTTTGGACTTTGTCGATCAGTCTCCTTTTTTTATCCTGACTCACCAGCCAGCCGTGGCCACTTCTCCGTTTCCCGCCTCTCTGGGGCGCCCGGGGGATCCTTTGGCTCGTTTCCTTTTGGCTGTCCGCAGCGATCCTACCCCGTCCGGGATGCTAACCTCGCACCTGTCCGCTGATTATTTCTAATCACGTCGGGGTCACCATTTGCCGTGCCGAAGCGAGGGAGAACTCACACAGACCAATATGATCAATAATAAAGTTCTATTTTATTGCTGCACACAAGCCCATATTTATACCTCAGGTTTACAGAGCAGTATGTTATTGATTAACCCATCAGAAGGTTGCTTTGATTAACTCGGCGAGTTTCGGCAAACAAGCTTAAACAGTTTCGCTAACAAGCTTAGGGGTTTGCTAACAGGCTTAAGGGTTTAAGGGTTTCATTAACTTTTTACAATCTCCTTTCCGTCTTAGCGCAGGATGCTCCGCTTCCGATCTCCTCGCCCCGTTCGCTATCGTGTTGCGCAAGGGTCAGCCGATTGCAGCAGTCTCTTACTTCGTCCTGGCCCATGTTCCCCCAATCCCATGGTCCTTTGCAAAAACCACTCTCTCCACAACATCCAACAGTGGAGTTTTGGAAAAGTGGCCATAATGAATTGCTGACAGAAAAATATTAAAGCGGGCAAGCATAAAGGCTCTTCTCAAGTTAGGATTAGTCAATATAATGAACTAAAATAGTGGGAGGGACGTCCCAGGGAAGGAGATAAGCCAAAGAATTTAGGGGGACAGGTAGGATTTAAATTAGCTCTAAGATGATCGAATTCAGCTTGCCAAAGTTTTGAATTAATTAAGGAATGGGCCCTATGAAGCTCAGTGTCCACAAACGATTCCAGGGATAAGTCGAGAGATGTGAGTTTAGCCATTTGGAGGAATATGAGTCTTTTAGAAGGGCAAATAATAAAGAATGCAGTCCTGGCCGGCTCTCTCCCTGGGGGGGCTCTTCACGGCGGCGGCGGCTGTGGAGCCAAGCTGTTCAGGGACCATGCGAGGGAGGAAGCGAGCACCAACCATGGCTCCCAGCGCAAACATTGACCTTAATTAGCCAAAGCTGCGCACCAATTGGGCGACACACATGAACCAGAAGTGCATTGCCAGTCGTGCCTCCTGGCAGATCGTAACACAAGGCGAAGGCGGACAAAACTGCCCTTTCTTGTCTATCTAGCAAGAAGCATTTAAAAACGCACTCCTGTGTTCAAATTGCATGGGCACGTGCTGAAACCATGCTGCAAAGCACACTTTTCAGAAATGAAGGTTGGTCGTTTATTGACAGTCACTCCATACCGGACGCACCAGCCCAGCGATTCCCCTCGCAGGTTCCAGGAGTGAAAAGATGTTCCCATCTCAGCCCCTTTTTGCCCACACTTCACTGAGTTGGCCTGAAGACACCGTCGGATAAGTCGCCTTCAGCTGCCCAACAGTGTCCTGCACCAGACATGGGAAGGAGCACAAGACCTTCCCGGGTCCAGGCTGCAGAAAATGTTCGCGAAGTCTTGAACAAAGATGTCCCCCCACCTTCATTGCTCCTCCCCATCCCACCCCACTCCCTGGACTGGAAAAGGAGCAGAACAGGAGGAGGAGGAGGAAGGAGGGTTGGGGGCTCAGATCGCTCTGCCAAGGGAAATAAGTGGGTGGGCAGAGGTGGTGACGCTGAACTGTCCCAGCAATGTGTGTTTCTTTATTGGCTTGCAGAGGGTGTGAGCTCAATCCTGACGTGATCCTGAGTAAACCTTAAGATCCGCGTACTGTGCTGTCAGTGCCATCCTTGGCAAAACTACTCAGAAGCAAGTTCAACCTCGGATCAATGGCGCTTACTCCCAGGAACATGTCTATAGGATTGAGAGCTGTATGTGTTTTCAAAGAGTACATTTATACCCCAATCTAGGCCAGGTACCATCAACCACGCTCAGTGGCAAGGAGTTCTGCAGATGAATTACGTGCTGGGTAAAGAAATAGATTGCCTCCTCAGGTCCACTGCCTCCGCACAATTACAAAAAAAATAAAATAAGGCAGATGCTTTGTGCGTTCTTTGCACAGTTTCTTCAGTTGTAGAAGTGCTGGCCTTCTGATTTAATTTTAAAAGGCTGCAAAAAAAAGGTGTGTTCTTCATTCACACAGTCTCTGGAATTGGAGCCCTGCGTTTCTGTCTTTGCAGAACCTGTGCCTGGAGCGAAGGGAGGAGGTGGGTGACCCTCCAAACAGGCAGAAGGAGGATCAATGACAGGTTGCATCTGAGGCAGGTGGAGAGAGGCGATGGTGTGACAGATTTGGGGTGAGGGGCACCCCAAATCCACCCCTCTCAATTTGCGGCTGATGCAACCTGCATCAGAAAATATTTCCTTACAGGCGTGTAAGTAGTCTGTGGAACTCCTTGCAACAGGATGTGGGGCTGGCCTCTGGCCTGGATGCCTTTCAAAAGGGATTGAACAGATTGAAAAGTCCATCACAGGTTACAAGCCAAGATATCTGTGTGCAGCCAGGTTTTAAAGGGAGCCCGTCTCTGAAGGCCAGGTGCAAGGGAGTGGCCACAGGATGCAGGCACCTTGTTGTCTTGGGTGCTCCCTGAGGCATCTGGTGGGGCTACTGAGAGATGCAGGAAGCTGGACTGGATGTTGTGGGCCCTTGGCCAGGGCTCTTTAAGTTCTTATCCCCTTGCCTAACAGAGGGGCCACCCTGATTCTAAGGTTTTGTTCCTCCTGCAGAAGGGTTCCTGGCAGGGCTCTTTGCTGCAAGGAGGAGGAGGCAAACCTCAGGAGGGGGCCCAAATTGAGACATTGTGGCATTTGGGGGCTGCAGGAGAACCCCAGGTTGCAGCTCTCAGGAAACCAGCAGATTCTGCCCACCAGGGGGAGCTGCTGAGCTGACCAGAGCCCACCTTCACAGCTTCTCCCCAGCTGCAGTCCCTGGATGGGAACACAAGAGGGCCTGTGTGGCAGTGAGGGGGGGGGCTTGGACCCAGCTCCCTGCGGACACCTCAGATCCTTAAAGGGGCATGCGCGCAGCACTCAGGCAGTGCAGCTGGGAATTGGGGGCATCTGGAAAATCACGGCCTGCAATGCAGACGCTGCTGGCGGGGTGGGAGGGGGCCTTCTCCCACAGCTTTGCCCCTCCATCCCAAAGGGCACGCACCTTGGTGGCAAAGGTGCCAAATCGAGCTGGCGCTCTGCTCTGGCAAGCATCAGGACGCAACCGATTGGGAAGCAAGTATTTCTTAGCCTGCATGGCATTAACCTGTGGAACTCCTTGCCAAAAGATGGCACCTGAAGGCCTAGATGCCTTTCAAAGGAGGTTGGACGGTTTGAGGGAGGAAATGTTCATCGCGAATTACGAGTTGTGTTGGGTCTGTGCAGCCTCCTGAATTAGCCTACCTCAGGATGCTAGGCACAAGGGGGTGGCCACAGGAAGCAGGTGTCTTGTCCTGCGTGCTCCGTGAGGCACCTGGTGGGCCACTTGGAGATGCAGGAAGCTGGACTAGATGGGCCTTTGGCCTGATCCAGCGGGGCTGTTCCTCTGTTCCTATGAGTGCATGTCTGAAGAGGAGAATCTGGTTCTGGCGGCTGTCAAAGAGAAATGCTGTGGAGAATCTTGACTGGTCACCAGTGTGTTTATTATATCAGAATGTACCTCAGCATGCCAGGCACAAGGGAGTGGCCATAGGAAGCAGGTGCCTCGTTGTCCTGTGTGCTCCCTGAGGCTTCTGGTGGGCCACAGTGAGATACCCAAAGCTGCAACAGATGGGTCCTTGACTGCTATGTACTTATGATGCACAAGCAACATCAAAATGCACAGGAGTATCCCAGAGCCCAGCTGTGGGAAGAGCCACGTGAGAGATGGACAGATCTGACCTACAAGGGAACGAGCCGATGCTGTGCAAGACCCTTCCAGCCCCTGCCTCTTCCCCGCCCCCTGCTTGCCAACTGATCCTACACTTGCTTGCTCCGAAGTGCCACTGCAGTCCCCAGGGCCTCGTCCAAGCCAGGTCTGCAGCCTCTTATCTCTTGGTGGGACGGCCTCTGCCCCTCAGGAATCCTGGCGACACCTTCTGGGGAAGGGGCCGACTTAAATCTAGCATTGAATTCTCCAGCGTGTGTGCTCCAGGACAGATTAACACCGAAATCTGCCCTTTGTCTTCCCTGTGTGTATTCAGAGTCCGCCTTAGGTCAATTCCCTCCTGTCTGACTTGCTGGGTCGAAGGTGGACGAGCGAGCGGAGCTCTTTGATGGAAGCACTGGCCAGGGCGGCCGTCCCTTAGGGCAGGCATACCTAAGCTCCAGGGTTTGTCCCACAGGCTCATAAGCAGCCATAGTGAAAACAACAGGTTGGGCAACATTGTCATAGGGTGAAAAACGCAGGACAGAGGCTCTCATGGGACCCAGAGTAAAACCGGCTGCAAGCCTGGCAGCGTCGGATACAGGGGCCTTTCCAGGGCCTTCTCCCCTTGAATGAGAGGTGGGACAAGAGGCGTTTCTGTATTGTGGCAGAGGAACTGAACTCTGCAAGCCTTTTGCCAAAAAGCGGGGCAATCGAGAGTGGGGATAATTGGTACTGATAAATTGGATGCAGGAGAGGCACAGAGGTCTGATGGATTATTGAGCAGCATTAAAAATGCAGAAGGAAATCCAGGCAAGGCTTTGGACTTGGGGAGTTTCAGATCTGAAGGCACTTTCCAAAGGCCAGTTAATTGCCTGGCAGTGGCTGGAGCTCAGATACTGAGGTAGGGCTGAACAAAGCTTCATCGATGTAGTCAGGAGGTTAAGTTTAGGCAGGAAGCTGAAGGCCAGGACCCCCAAAGTAGCATTCTCAAAAGCGCTACCCGTTCCACGCGCAGGGCCCGCTAGGCAAGTGCTACTTAGGGGTCTCATGCGTGGATGAGGCGGTGGTGTCGGGAAGAGGGGTTGAGATTCGGTAGGCACTGGGGGACGTTCTGGGACAAGCCAGGCCTGGACAAGAGGGACGGGCTTCACTTGAACCAGAATGGAACCAGGCTGCTGGCGCTTAACATTAAAAAGAGCAGCTTTTAAACTGACCCCTGGGGGAAAGCCGACAGGAGCCGAGCGGCATCCAGTTCGGAATTCCTCGTCCCTTTGGGAGGAAGGGGGAGAAGCTGGAGAACTGCAGAGCAATGGCAGGGTGGGAATTAGGAGTGTAAGAATGAAGAGATGGGACAACCGGTCCGGCAGAAAGAAAAGCCGGGATTAGGAATAAAAGGCCCTTCTTGGGGGACTCCATATACGATGCAAATGCCCCAAGTCTCTGGGCAAAGATGGGGGAATTGTTTCCCAGTTTGGTGGCTGGGAAAACATTGCTATTGTGGGCATAATGGAAACCTGGTGGAATGCAGAGAACCAGTGGATATCATATATCTGGATTTTCAGAAGGCGTTTGACACAGTCCCCCATCAAAGGCTGCTGAGGAAACTTCAGGGAATAAGAGGGCAGGTCCTCTTGTGGATCCAGAATTGGTTGAGGGCCAGGAAGCAGAGAGTGGGGGGTCAATGGGCAATTTTCACAATGGAGAGAGGTGAAAAGCGGAGTGCCCCAGGGATCTGTCTTGGGGCCGGTGCTTTTCAACTTGTTCATAAATGACCTGGAGACAGGGATAAGCAGCGAGGTGGCCAAGTTTGCAGATGACACTAAACTTTTCTGGGTGGTAAAATCCAGAAGGGATTGTGAAGAGCTCCAGAAGGATCTTTCCAAAGTGGAGCAATGGGCAGCAAAATGGCAGGCGCATAAAAAATGGCTAAATAAGCGTGAAGCTGTCTTGTAGGGGCTGCTTGCTGTGCCTGCGCGATGCAACCTTATGCGTGTAGCCAGTCTCGCTACGTTCCGTAGGGCTTGCTTGCTTGCTCATCAGATAGCAGCCGCGGTGTCGCCGCCTACAAGCGCAGGCCGCAATCCTCAGCCTAGCCGGCCCCGCTTAGCGCTCTCGGGAAGCGTCTCCCCCCCCCCGTCCCACGCAGAGGGGCCCAGAGAGGCGCTCTGCACACGTTCAGGGGCCGCAGCAGCACCATCGCGCCGCCGGCCTTCCTGCGGTGCCGCTTGGCGTTCCTACTGCCCCTTTAAGGGGCCCGCCCGGGCCGCCGCTCCGCCCCTTCCCTTCCCTTCCCCGGCGCGGCCGCCGCTGCCATCGGGAAAGGGAGCGAGCCTGGCCGGCAATGGGCAGCCGCGCCGCGGGGAGGAGGGTGCCGGCACCGCGGCGCAGGGAAAGGCGCGCCAGCTCCGCTCCCAGCATGGGCTAGGAAGGGCCGCCGGCCGGGAGAGCCGCGCAGGCAGCGCCGGAGAGAGGCAGGAGGGCGGGTGGTCCCGCCGGGCCCTGGCGCGCTGCCTCCCACCGGCTCCTCGCTCGGGCGTCCTTTTGTTCCTCGCCGGCTTCGCCTCCCCGCGGCCCGCCAGCAGCAGCAGGAGGAAGAGGCGGCGGCGTTGGCAGCAGCAGCAGCAGCGCTTGGGCGATGGGCAGCGGTGGCGGCGAGCGGGCGAAAGCAGCAGCCGCAGCAGCCGCGATGAAGCCGCCGCCGCCGCGGGGAGCCCACCGGGCATGAGCGGAGGAGGAGGAGCCGCCGCCGCGCTTCGCGATGGTGGACCCGGTGGGCTTCGCCGAGGCGTGGCGCGCCCAGTTCGCGGACTCTGAGCCCCCGCGGATGGCGCTGCAGTCGGTGGGCGACATCGAGGCGGAGCTGGAGCGCTGCAAGGCCTCGATCCGCCGCCTGGAGCTGGAGGTGAACAAGGAGCGCTTCCGCATGATCTACCTGCAGACGCTGCTGGCCAAGGAGCGGAAGAGCTACGACCGGCAGCGCTGGGGCTTCAAGCGCTCCTCGCACGTGCCCGACGAGGCGGACGCGCCCCCCGAGCAGCCGCAGGCGCCCAGCAAGCCCCGGCCCGCCGCCCCGCGCAAGCTCGCCGCCGCCGCCGCCCCGCCACAGGGCGACGCCTCGGCCTCGCCGCTGGAGGGCCCGCCGAGCGGCAGCCGGAGCCTGGACGAGGCCGGAGAGGGCTCCCCGGGCAAGGCGCGCCCGCCGCCCTGCCGCCGCCTGCCCAGCGCCTCCTCGGAGAAGGAGGGCGGCGCCTTCGAGCCGGTGGGGGGCAAGGATCGGAGCGGCGGCGGGGGCAGCGTGGCGGCCCTGCGCTCCAGCTTCGAGCGGCTGCGCAAGGGCGCGGCGGCGGCGGCGGGCGAGGCCGCCTACGTGAACCTGGAGTACCACCACGAGAAGGGCCTGGTGAAGGTGAACGACAAGGAGGTCTCGGAGCGGATCAGCTCGCTGGGCAGCCAGGCCATGCAGCTGGAGCGCCGCCGGGCCGCCGCCGCCGGGGACCCCCCGCCGCCCCCGCGCACGCCCTTCCGCGGCCGCTCGGCCGAGAGCAGCTTCGCCTTCGACGGCGACTTCGAGGA
This sequence comes from Lerista edwardsae, assembly GCA_029204185.1. Lineage (NCBI taxonomy): Eukaryota > Metazoa > Chordata > Lepidosauria > Squamata > Scincidae > Lerista > Lerista edwardsae. The sequence goes on from JAJKFI010000059.1 coordinate 5,394,958, forward strand.
CCCCGAGCTGAACGCGCGCTTCCTCAAGGACAACCTGCTGCTGCTGCAGCCGCCGCAGCACGCCAACGGGGGCGGCCGGCCCGCCGCCGCCTGGCCGCCGGGCGACTGCCAGCCCTACCAGAGCGTCTACGTCGGGGGGCTGCTGGGCGCGCCCGGCCCGCGGCCCCCCGAGCAGGAGAAGCACCTCACCTGGCCGCGGCGCTCCTACTCGCCGCGCAGCTTCGAGGACGCCGGCGGCGGCTACACGCCCGACTGCAGCTCCAACGAGAACCTGACGTCGAGCGAGGAGGACTTCTCCTCGGGCCAGTCCAGCAGCCACGTCTCGCCCAGCCCCACCGCGCCCGGCCGCCTCTCCCGCGACAAGAGCCGCTCGCCCTCGCAGCAGTCGCTGGACAGCAGCAGCCCCCCGACCCCGCAGGCCCCGAAGCGGCACCGCCAGGCACAGCCGCCCGTCGTGATCTCCGAGGCCACCGTCGTGGGCGTGCGCAAGGCGGGCCAGATCTGGCCCGGCGACGGCGATCTGGCCCCGGGGAGAGCGGCGCTGGACCCCTGTTTCCCTGGAGACGCAGGTGGGCGCCTCTCCTCCTCGCTTGGGCTCGGGGGACCGGTCGTGCTCCGGGGAGGAGGGAGGAGCTGGGTCTGAAGCGGGGCGGTCTGCTCTCGTGGCCCTCCGGCCTCCATGGCGGGATCTGGCCCTACTGTCAGGGCCGGCCGGGAAGGGGGCTAGCCGAGGGTCGTGTGGGGGTGTGAGACGGTCGTCTGCCTCTGGGCTCCTTTGTCCTCTGCAGCCCAGTCCCTGAACTCGCGACGGCTGCGCATTCTCTGTTGTTGCACAGCCTGGCTTGGCCCACTGGAAGGCCCCTGCTTGGCGGCCTCGGAGAGGCGGGTGCGCGGGGAAAAGGGCACCTCTGCCCACGAGTCAAAGGAGGGCCCGGAAGCTTCCTGGGTTCTTCATTTTCCGACCTTAGCAGAGTCCCTTAAGGAGGGGGTACAAAGATGCCAGAAAACAGGAACCTGGGAGCCAAGACGGGGGAGCTGGAAATTCAGCCCCAGAAGCAGCTCCGTGGGGGGCTGGGAAAGCTGCCTGGAGACTCCGGAGTGACCCAGACGAGGGCTTGACCCGCTGAGGCCGCGTCCCTGCGTCATTGGGTCGCCTCTGCTCGGCAGGGTCTCCTCGGTGGCGGCACCTGCCGTTCAGGGTTGTAGCGAGTTGCCTTCTGCCCTGTTGCTCAGCCTTGTGCCGTGTTGCGCACACCGACTGGGGGGGGGGCCCTCCAAGGCCCAGGGGGTCTTTGTCACTCCTGCCAGGTCTTTGTCGCTCTGTCTGCGCTGGGGCCGGGGTGCTTCGGCCCTGCTTTCTGGGCCCTTTGGGTGATCGGGAGCGAACTCCTGCCTCGTGCCTGGGGTGGGCCAGATGGCCCTCTGGCCGCCTTCCACTCCGCAAAGCCTCAAATCCTGTTGACTGAGGGCAGAACCTGGCAGGGAAGTTTGGCCAGCACTGAGTCATTGCCTTATCCTCTTGGTGCTGGAGTCATCAAGCGACGTGTGTGTGTGTGTGTGTGTGTGTGTGTGTGTGTGTGTGTATTGGCATTGCCCCCCCCCATTTCACGGGCATACCCTTGCCCTTCCTCTTTCTTTGCCCTTCCGTCCGGGAGCCGGCCAGCCTGGGCAGTCTTTCCATCCCGCTCGCCCGCCCAGAGCATTGCGGACATGAAGGAGATCCTGCGCTGGGCTGTAGGAAAGTGCAGAACAAGGATGCTTTGGCGGCCTGGTGCTGGTCTTTCGAGATGGGCCTGTGCCTGCCTGTGCCCTGGCAGAGGAGTAGGAGGCTGGCAGGATGGGCAGGACTTCCTCTGGGGAAGTGTTGGCCCCGAGGAGCCCCGAACGCTGCTGCCCCGTCACCCTCTGGCCAGGCCTCTGCCTTGGGGCCTGCAGTGAGTGGGGCTGGCTGCTGGCGGGCGGCGTAGCAGGGCTGAGGGGCTGGCAGGGAGAGGGCAGACGGCGCCAGAAAGGGCACGGCTGGCTGGGATGCTCCAGGGAAGGTCTCCCAGTTATCGATTGTGGCGAAGGCGGCTCTGTTTGTTTCTCGAGTCCGTTTGCAGCCCCACAACGTCAAGGCACAAAGAGGCTCAGCCAGTGGCGTCACTAAAGCCTCAGCCGAGATGTGTGGGTGGGGTGGGGTGGGGGGCAATTGCGTCTTGCTGGTTCTTCTGCGATGGGGGGTTGCGCAGTTCCTTCTTCTGGTTTTCTGATCTTCTGCCTCGGGGGAGGTGATGAACGGGGGGGGGCGCCGAGGAGGCCTGGCTGTCAAAGCGCGTTCCCTTGCTCTGCCCCCCTCTCCCCCGCTCGCTTTCTCTGCCCTTTCCGGAGTGTCTCTTTACCTCCAGGTGGGCTCCGCTCCCTGCGCACGAGGCAAGTCCTGCTGTTTTGCTGGCCCAGGTGGAGGTTCTTGTCCTCCAAGAGTCCTCCTTCCTTCCTTCCAGGCGTTTCACCTTCTCTCTTTCGGCAGTGGCTTAATGTTTAAATGCAAACAGAGCTCCTGGGTCTCCACTCCAGATTTTTGTTTGTTTTGCAAGCTTGTTGGGGGAATGGGGGCAATTATTTGTGTTTGTGTGTGGGGGGGGGCGTTGCCTTTAGGAGCTCCTCGCCCCTCTGGCCTTCAGGGAAGGCTGTTCTGGCCTTTTGTCGACATCTCGGTGCCCCCCCAGCCTGGCCCCCACCCATATGCAAACCTCTCTCTGCCCCATCAGCCGAGAGGTACCAAGATGCATTTTCTTCTCCAAGACCTTTTTCGTCCTTGTGGCTCTTAAAAGAAGCTGGGGGGGGGGGCAGGACCAAGGCCGGTTTAAGCTGAGCTGCAGCCATCTGTCTCTGGATGCTCTTTAGATGTCTGGGGAGTGGAGGAACAATGGGCAGTGGGGAGGAGGGAGGAGAAGGGAGCAGCCCGGCGGCAGGGAAGCAGCTGCTTTGGATGGAGGGCTTGCTCTCCCCAGGGCTGTCCTTCTGGGGCCGACGGAACTGGGCGGACTGGGGTTCGGTCTTGGTCCAAGGGGCAGCTCTTCTCCCCTCCCACGTAGCAAGGTGGGCTTGCAAAGAGGTGGCTTGGACCTGCCCTCCCGCCCTCCATTCCCCCTGCAGGCCAAAGGCAGGAAGAAAGGGCCTCTTTGCAACTGCCGCCCCATGGGGCAAGCCCCTGTCTTTATGCCCCACCATCTCTCCTGGGCCAAGGCTGTTCTGCGCGATGCCCCCACTGCTGTGACTTGGCCGTGGAAGGTTTTCACAGAGTGGGGGGTGTTCTCCCCCACCTGCCCTGTTCTGAGCCCTCCTGGGAGGAAGGAGAGGGGGCTGGCCCTGGTCTGTCTGTCTGTCTTTTGCAGTGCACCTACGGGGGGGGGGGAGCCTCCCTCCCCAGGCAGGGTTGCTTATGCATGGAAGGGATAAAGTCGATAGAGGGATGTTCTTTTCCCTCTCTCAAAACACCAGAACCAGGGGG